>CM067381.1:73163565-73201158 GCA_034510155.1 Eucriotettix oculatus | reverse complement strand
AGATTTAGATTTAGATTTATTGTTGTTTCCATTAATCCTCGATTGAGGAAATAGGATACGTCATACATTAAAAATTAAAAATGAACAAAATAAAGTACATAATTAAAGACAAATAAACTTAAAATAAATTAATAAAAGAAAATGTATATAGACAAAAGTCAATATAAACACAACACGGACACACACTGGGAAACACAAACAAGCACACACTGAGGAACACGGAATAGTTAATTTCATTTATAATACGAAGGTAATTATGTATCTGTTTGGGCTTTTTAGGGTGAAAATAATTTTTATTGGAATGAACGTATTGTTTTCTTTGGAGATTGAATGAAATTCTTCCTCTACGCGTATGCGGAACAAGTATACGAAAAAAAACCAGAAAGAACACGAAACTTTAGCATTTTTGTAAACATAAACAGTTAATTTCATTTATAAGACGAAGGTAATTATGTATCTGGTTGGGCTATTTGGGGTGAAAATAATTTTTATTGGAATGAACGTATTATTTAAGTAAAAATATTTAAAGTACATTTTTAAAAAAAATGTACAACAATGATTATCTTTCGGGTACGGTGCAAACTCTGCGCCATGTATGACGACGTGTTGGGCCGCTTACAATCAATTTTATATTGTTTAAGATTAATATTGTTAAGAGGTATGATCATTCTAGGATTAATACCAAGTATTTTTTTGGTATAATACGTTCAATAAAATCATTTCAGCCTCATTTCTGTACAAATTAAGTGGTAAATTTTTATTACATTAGACTTGATTCAATTCCTAATATTGATTGAAATATTGACAATCTTAATCTACGTGAAATGGTTATGAATCTTACGTGGGGGAAGGTCCGATTCATGTGATACGGATATCAATGTTTACACGCAAAGTGTATATTCATTGGTCATCTCTCTATCTACAAAGCTGAAATGGGAAGTTGGTTTGTAGCGGGGGATGCACTGCAGGGGGGCGGCGGCGGTTGTTGGTTTGAAGAGCTACACACACTAATGAAAGTACGGCTCCACTGTTTATCCCTCGACGTCCAGCAAGACTTAATCAAAAGAGTTCCCCTAACCGCCAGGCAACCCATTCGCCACTACGGCGCCACGGGTCACAACTCAGAATTCACGACAGGAGATGCTCCGCAGGAATAAGGAAAGTCCTAGAATTTTCTTTGTTGGCTATTCACGTCGTACACAACATCCATTTTAATTATTAAAGTTAATCTATTACGGATAAAAAATTAGATATACAATTTTCACTCACAGAAGAAGGTGGAACATAATAATAATAATAATCATTATCCGTAGATCCTGTAAAGAAGCTAAGCTTCAAGGATGTGGAATGGGTCAGGGCTGTGTACATTTATTACATTATTTTATTGTATAAAAGATAAATATACTTATAACAAATCTTTGTATTATAAACTAATTAATTAATTACTCTTCTCCGATTCTCGTATAAATTCCTTTATTGAATAGAAGGAGGAGTGGCTAAGCAAAAATGAGCGTAATTCAGTCTTAAATTTACCTTGATTATCGGGGGACAAGTGTTTAATTCTGTGCTGACTGCAGTCACGTGTTGAAGATGGATAATGCACACCTTCCTTCCTTTCTCTCTGTGCAATTGACAATGTTTTACATTTTTTATACAGATTATTTTTGTTCCTTGTATTGAAGGGATGAATATCAGTATTATTCAAAAATAAGTGCCTCCTATTTGTGATTACAAATAACATCAATGAATAAATGTATTGGCACGTTAAAGTGGAAATGCCTAACAGCGTAAAAAATACACTCAAGATTGTAAAATTAATTAATCACGCAGTAAAACCTAGTATAAAACCCTGAGGGGAAACTGGAAAATAAAAATTATATCTTATATGTCACGTGTTCAACTGAGGAGCCGCAAACGAGAAAAGTAGAGATACTTTCCCAGGATTTTGGTGAGTAAAGTCCAGCCAGGTTTGGAACGTGAAAAGACAATGGGGTATAAGGTTTATCTCGAGGGATTATAAAGACGCAAGGAACGATTAGAATATTTTTGGTAGTGTAAGTTCGTCTGATTCTTACAAGGTAAAAATCGTAAAGTCAAAGTATTTACCAGATAAACACATATGCACAGATTTTTTTATTATAACTACTCAATATTTACTGTAAGGAAGTAGGATAGGAAGACGTCCATTTATCATTTGAATTAATGAGTCGGGTGAAATTGATGAATTCGGTTCTAGAATATTTTTGCCCGAATTTCTTATGACAATGTTTAAATTATTTGAAAATTTGGTAGAATTGTTTATTTTTCATTTGATTGCGACCCTGTGACCGTTACACAACACAATCGCTTGTCTTCATGTCATTGCCGTCCTATGACGCGTTGTCACCCCAAATTATTATAAGTTACATAAATTATCTACAATATTATAGTAAATTACTCGAGCTTCAATGGAACCATTTCTAATGCCATTGAAGTTAATTATTCTTTACTTTGCGTTGGATTAAGGAATGTTGAGACAAACGTATAAATTTTGTAATTGTGGACCAACATTCACCAACACTTAAAATATTTTTCAGGTTGTTTAAACACAAATAATTTTTTACTCAAGTGTTACTTTCTGAATAGTTCATACACAAGCATGTGTAGAAAATTAAGGAGCATTTTGTTTCAATTTTTTTCACTCATGTGAATTCTAAATCCAGTTTGTCATTAATGTTTTACTGTGCTGTAATACAATTATGAGAATTAAAATGATACACGCTCATATTTCTATAGGGTTACTTCTATTTTTGGAACAAATTAGAAACAATAAAATTTATTAAAATTTCTGTGTTTTGCTTACTTAAAAGTTAAATCGAATCATTGCACGCAGTTAACTTCTGATCGTTACCCTTGTATTGGACAGGTCCGTCCGTATTCATGCAGTAACTAGAAAAATCATACAAAGTTTAACAACCAATTTAAACTAATTTTCGCAATAAACAGGTTTAAATCAGACATGAGCTCATGAAATATGTATGCATGGACTTGACAATTAAAATCCATTGAACGTATAGAGTAAATCACCGTTATTACAGTCAGATAAACGTGCAAGGAAATTAAATAGTTAACTTAGAGAATGAAACCGTTTTCAGGCAATAGTTTAGTAAATACCCAAACGGAGATTAATAATAATAATTTTATGCTCTCATAGATTTTTTTATTTTAACCTTACTACTGCTTATTAAAATGACGCTTACACAAAATTAATTATTGAAAAAATCCTATAGAAAATTAGTAAAATAAAAATAAGTACAATTTAGGTCTCAGCTTTTATCCAACGGGGAAAGTCCCTATTTATTATTCCTGTAATTTTGTACTACATACGAAAACAATGAGTAAAATAGGAAAATTTTGTAAGTAAAAGATAACACCAACTATAGAGTGGTTAAAATTATAATGCACTTCGACGCCAGTTTGTGTGACTTCAGAGTGAATGAAGAGCGGGACAAGCAGATTGCCGAACAATCGCTGTGATTCTATTGCTTGAAATGAGCTGTATATGAAGCCTAGCTTCGACCACACGGTCTATAACTTTGATAAGAATCCTTGAAACAGATGTAGTCGATTCGTTACGTGGATTGTATTGTCATTATTTTAATTCAGCCAAGTTTGACAGTAACACTGATTAGAAGAACCCAATGTAATTCAGATGGTTGTCCAGGAGAAGCCGTCTCTGTCTAGAACCGTGCATGTGAAAGTTATATAATGATCAGTGAAGCTCCTTTTGGAGTAAAATACGACGTGGCAGCTGTTACCGGAACTAATGCACAACCTGATCCTCCAGTCTTGAGAGCGAGCGTCGGCTATAATTGCTGTATTATTACTTAATGGCCAGGTACTCCTCCCAAACCAGAAATATCTGAATCAATTAACTGACGGTCAGAAGTGAATTGCGATACGCCCCTCAATTAGAGTCGCGCAAGCACTGACATTCCGATGATGAAACCGTTTCATAATCAGCTTCGAAACTGAAGGTCGTGCGACGCTTTGTGGTGTCACGATATACAGGATGACAAAATACACACCTCTGGCCTAACACTTCAACCAATGTCAAACACCCGTGGCATTATAAACAGTCTCTCCAGGGAGCTTGAAATAATTTTAATACTTGTGTAACGCGTATAAAATTTCAGATTATGTTCTGATTTATTCAAATAAATTAAGTTAACATTTTGTGTAAAATTCTGTAGAGAACAGTCCTGAGGTATTCGCAAGGCAGGCAGGCACCATTCCGTGGAAAAACCAGACAAGACAAGCAAAACAATAACTTGTAGCCTGACGGGTGCAGTCTTTGTCTCGAAGGTATTTGCGTCTCACCGAAAAAACCCTCAGTTCCCCCAGGATTTCTAGGGTGGTGGGCCCCTCCTCCCAAAATTTGAATTTTTTGAGAGGAAGGGTGGTAGGAACGCCGCCAACCCCATTGGAGGACCTGGGAAAAATAGAAAAAGCAGGGAGACGAACCACGTTGGAGGAGAGGTGAGATTTGAGGTAGAAAGGACCTCGTAAAGGCGATTCAAAAAGTAGAGTCGGAGGTGAGAGGACTGACTTCAGGGCTAAGAGGAGAAGCGGCTTGGCTGCAAGGACAACAAGGAAACTACAGAAAAATTCGAGGCTTGCTGACTGTCTCTATGCTGACCCTGAAGATGCCAGGACTGACGGTCAACAAAGAAACTGGGGTAAAACGCATGTACAGTAAGGAACCAAGGCAATAATATCACTCTACTATGTGAATAAACACGTGATACAGCCCTGAGGGAAAGTAGATTGTATTTACTAAGTCTCTAGCAATATAATTTCTAATTAAGGCTGAGCTAGGAAAATTAAATTCATTAAATTTAAATATTGTAATCTTGCTTTTTAGTTTTGTTAAAAATAAAAACTGTTAAAATTTCAAAGTAGATATTTATTGGCGCCCACCACCCATCTAAACATAACTAATATTTAATATATTTATAAATAATAAAAAAACCACGTCACACTTATGACTTCATATACAAAGAAAGCATCAAATGTTTATCATCTTATTCATTTATTTGCAGAAAACTGACGGACGTAATTTATCAAATAAAACGACGATTTAATCAGTTCATAATAAATGAGATTGTGGTGACTCATGAACCCCCTACATTTAAGCGGTAAAGCGAAAATAATTTAGTTTTTGGTATTTGCGTACA
This sequence comes from Eucriotettix oculatus, assembly GCA_034510155.1. Lineage (NCBI taxonomy): Eukaryota > Metazoa > Arthropoda > Insecta > Orthoptera > Tetrigidae > Eucriotettix > Eucriotettix oculatus. The sequence goes on along the minus strand of CM067381.1, from coordinate 73,195,942 downwards.
GCAGGACGAAAAACGAGGGTGGTTTTTGGTGAGGCCGAGTAGGCGGGAAACGTCGCCGTTTACAACATTATTTATTGCCTGGAGTGCATTGTTATTTGACACAGTTGGTCCGGGGAACTGTCCTGAGAAAGACGGAATGAGAGAAGAGCAGCAGTGGCTGAAGAAGCAACACGCGTAAAAGGCATGTTATGAGAAAGAAGATTCATTTGATGGGAAGTACGGAAAACTAAAAGATAACATTTGATGGAGATTTTAACCTGAAGAAGAGGCGCTAGAGGATCTAGACGTGATCCAGCAAAGGAACCTCCGGCAACGGCAAACAAAGAACGACGTCACTACGCAGAACATCTGGTAACGAGCATTTTTACCCGTCTTTTCCACTTAAACCATTCTCGTTTGATTCGCGATTTTTAAATTTCAACTATATCGTTCGTCACCCACGTTCCCGGGAGCAGCAGCCATTTAGAAGCTGCGTAGATTTTTTTTTGCTTTACCGACTGAGCCAATTTGATATTCTTAAATTTATATATTTTTTTCACTAAAATTTAATTTGAGTTATATTTCTTTTGGAAATTTTAGAATGTAATATCATAATTAAATGGAATATATATTCAAATTAAATATACTTATTATAATTTAACAATTCCTTGTTATAATAATATTTTTGTTGTGTGTAAGCAAAGCCAACCACCACATAATCAATCAGACCATATCATGCTTCAACGCAACGGATACGTATATTTAAAAATATTTCAAACCATTCTCGTTGATTCGCGATTTTTATTACAATTATATCGTTCGTCACCCGCGTTCCCGAAAGCAAACACCACGAGATGAAAAGAATTTTTAGGAGTCATATTGGGGGTCAGAATATGAACACACAAAGAATTAAAAGGTAATACTTTTGTGGTGATGCTTGGACTATTCATGGAAGGACTTTGGACCCTATGAGTGGTACTGATAAATTTATAAATTATAATCAAAATTAGCCGGGGTTAATTATTAATTATTAGAAATGTCTGATAATGGTCGTTAAAATTATCTTTGTAGGAATAACCAAGAATTTATTAATGTTTTCAGTTTCAAAGACAGTTCAGAAAGAGCTATTTCCAAAGCCTATCACGTGGTACGGAATATAGTACCAAAATGGAAGCATTAGTAGGTTCTAGGAACAGCCGTATTTACTCGTTTATTGGATGCTTTGTTGGCAGATGTACAAAAAGGTCCTTAGTTTCGCCTGTCCGACGAACATCGCCCTCAGAAACGTCGGTACGTAAATCAACATTGCTGCTGGTGTGCTTTTTTTTGGGTGAGGGGAAGGGAGTTCCTCAAAGAAAGCATCGCGAATGCAGCGCTGCAAAGAAGCGCAGCTGAATGGCACCTCGGCATGCGAGCGAGGATGGGGAAAGCGAAATCCAATTTGCGGGGGAAATCTGTTTGCGGAGACGGAAGTCCGCGTTCCATCTTCCGACAGGATGCGCTAATTAAATCATCGCCCTGAAACGACGCGCGCGTCTCAACAAAAGTATTCATTCAACAAGGCGAGTGTGTGTGTGTGGTCCTCAAGACTCTAATCACGAGTTCGCCTCGGCCATTAATCAACGAAATTTAAAATAAGAGTTCAATATGAGTATTAATAGAGGGAAAACCAAGGTAACGAAGTGTAGAGTGGGAAACAGTGGAATAACAAAAGGTGTTAGATTGGGAAGGGATATTTTGACGGAAGTTAAGGAAATTCTGCTTCTTGGGAGGCGTAAAAACTAGGGATGGTAAAAGTATAGAAGACATAAAGAGTAGGATTAGCCACAGGCACAAGAAATTATATCTTTTAGTATATGTTATGTATACTTTCTTTTATTTGTCTATCATTGTATACATAGTTTCTTTTACTTTGTACTCCTATATGTTGTATCCATATTTTGTTTTCTTTGCTTTGTTTTTATTTTATTTATCATTGTATACATAGTTTTCTTTACTCATCATATGCTGTTGTATCCATATTTTGTTTTCTTTGCTTTGTTTTTATTTTATTTATCATTGTATACATAGTTTTCTTTACTCATCATATGTTGTATCCATATTTTGTTTTCTTTGCTTTGTTTTTATTTTATTTATCATTGTATACATAGTTTTCTTTACTCATCATATGATGTTGTATCCATATTTTGTTTTCTTTGCTTTGTTTTTATTTTATTTATCATTGTATACATAGTTTTCTTTACTCATCATATGTTGTTGTATCTATATTTTGTTTTCTTTGCTTTGTTTTTATTTTATTTATCATTGTATACATAGTTTTCTTTACTCATCATATGATGTTGTATCCATATTTTGTTTTCTTTGCTTTGTTTTTATTTTATTTATCATTGTATACATAGTTTTCTTTACTCATCATATGCTGTTGTATCCATATTTTGTTTTCTTTGCTTTGTTTTTATTTTATTTATCATTGTATACATAGTTTTCTTTACTCATCATATGTTGTTGTATCCATATTTTGTTTCTTATATTTGTATTCTTAATGGGATATGTAACGTATTCTTTGACTTGTCCTATTTCCTCAATAGAGGACTAATGGATCCAATAAATCTTATCTTATCTTTTGCGAAAAAAAAGGAATTTACTTACGGGTGATATAAGCGTGAAAAATTAGGAAATCGTTGCCAAAAATGTTCGTAATGGAGCGTGGCGTTATATGGCTGCGAAACGTGGACGATAGGAGTTGCGGAAAAGAGAAGAAATGCTGAAAATTTAGATGGGTGGATAGAATCACAAACGAAGAAGAGAATACGGGAAGAGCGAACAATATGGAGGACGTTGACCAAGAGAAGGGATAGATTAATTGGGCAACGTTTGAAGACATAAGGATCTTGTAAAATTAGCATTAGAAGAGAGAAGTGTGTGGGGAAACACGTGAGGCAAATTATGTGCTAGTTATTTGAAAAATGAAAAGTCTTGCGCAAAATCGGTTAGCATGGTTATTCTATTACGCAAGGCAAATGTAAGAAATTAGGTCAGTCTTTCCTAAAATTAAGATCTATTACTTAAAAATAGAAGTTATGAATACTTGAAAGGCTCTACTATTTTCTAATATAAATCTTAATTATAGCCAACAAGTTCGCTAAATATTTCGCCAAGGTATTCGGGAGAAAAGGTGGATTTATCCACTTGGGAAAAATTTCCTTATATATATATTAAACATTTCCACGTAGTTGGATGTGTGTACAACATCTAATATGTGTTATCTAATTATATATGTTAAAAAGATTAAAGAAAAACGCAATTCATTCATTATTAAAATATTTTACATTGCGTAAAACATGTTTAAACCTCGAATTTAAAACTACAGAAATAGCAGGTAATTAAGTCAAAGAAGATATAAGAATTTGACAAAAAATCAACTTTTACATACAAAAGGAGGGCAGGACAATGAAATTTGTTAAAGATATAATTTTACGGGGGTAATTTACAATTCTTTTAAGTCTGTTTCCTGTGTTTATCAACAATAAGAAAATAATGCCTAAACATGATTTGCTAGGCAGCCAAGGTTACATATCATTGTAACGGGTTACATATGTTTCAGGAGAACGTGGAGCATGAATTTATCTACAAGCGAATACTCTTTAAATTATATTAACAAGATAACAATTGTTTATTTAAAAATAATATCCACTACACTGATTATGACGTAGTTCAATTTCCAATTTTTCAAATCCAGACAACTTTTCCTGTATAGAACTTAAGAAAATCTTATTATAAGTTAAAAGTAATCAATAGTTACAGTATATTCTAATATTAATAAAGCAACCTAACTATGTAAAATCTCTGACTAGTGTTCCACATCATCCTTGAAGCTTGTGCTTCCTTCTCTATAGGATTTATGGAATATGATTATATACTTATACTTATACTTGGTATCCAGCCCCGTAAAGAAGTACACACAACTACTTTGGTTATAAGACACACCTACCACCCGTAGGCTGGAAAGGGGTGGAATTAGTGAAAATATTTTACCCTGCAATAATGGCTGATATTTAAGCCTAATAAACATTTGCAAACAGCCGAAATTTGAGTAGAATAAATATTTTCCGCGAGGAAAGATTACTGACGAGCAGGCTAATAAAAATGAACTTCCGGGCATCACCGGACACCCAGATTCTTTTTAAATAAAACATTTGGTATTGTTTTATGTTTATATTTGATATATTTGTTTTTTTTTGTAGTGTAGGTGTGACGATATTTGTAAAAGAAACTTTGTAGTAGAAACTTTTGTTTATCTAATGGTGTAAATTAATGTTTTTTAATTATTTATTATGACGACATTGTCTTTATTTTCTTTAAACTTAAGATCTATATAGTCATTATTGATAGGATTTCAAGAGGGTTTGATATACATGCTTTTATATTAATTATCAAGCGGTTTTCACGATTTATTGAAGTTTAATGAACCTGGCGTTATTAATTTTTTTTTAAAAAGAAGGACGACAAAGTAAAGGTGCATACTTAATGTAAGTGTTATGAAATACTGTCCTAGATCATTTATTAGTGTTGGAGAGTAATAACTACGATATTAGTTTTATACAGAATGGAGAACTGTAAAAAAAATATCTGGATAAAAATTTTAATCGTGGCAGGTGTTGGAGTATTCCCAATATTCTCATGTGCTCAAAATAAAGCAGGGAGACCCAAGGAAACTTTAATCCAGGAAACCCCAGAATGATGCCACTTTCCCGTGTAACAGAGACGGAAGGAACCCCCTTTGACACAAAGTTACTTACCCAAAGCCTCACACAGATATGCGAAAAGCTTTGTCTGTAATGTTTAAAAAAAATTTTTTAAAAAGCAACCACAAGGTTTCCGCATGGCGCGAGGGTGAACTTTGAGAGGAGAACGTGACTGGGAACGCAGAAATTGCCGCTCTCCTATGATTTGTGTGGCGCATTCGTACAATAAAGTACCATGCTAATTTTGCCTCGCAGTGATGGATGAGGGAAAGTTTGGCCATTTCCCCCCAGACAGATTGCTAGTAATTACCAGCATGCGTTTTGCGGCCGCCAGTTAAAATTATTATTTTTCTTAGATTAGTGTCTTTGGTGGAATTATATGAACACACACAAAGCTGACGAATGACTTACAAATTCAAGTGATTTGTGATGCTAATAACTTTTCATCTGGCTTCTAAAATCGAATGTAAGATTTAAAGCCGTCGAATAATTATAATTTAACGAAAGTTCACTGTGCCCTAATTAGATAGTTTCTGGTTTCCAAGCAGTTAGTTCAAGAATAATTTATGTTGAATGTGACATTCTCTTTGATAGATGCTTACGGTAAATTATATATGAATTGGGATAAACGTAATTTCAAACGTTCTGAAAGGATATAATCCCATGCATATATAGGGTTTTTCTAACAAGGTTCGGTCGATGTTAAAATGGAATAAAACAAGCTGTGAGAGGTATTAACTAAAATATTTTTTATTTGAAAGGCCCATGTATGCCCTTTAAAATATAAAAATAATTCCGTAACATTCCATTTCTTCAAGGTCGCGATTTCGCGCCGACTTCAATCCCACATTTATGCCATCGTGGCCCGTCGACGACTAACGTAGTAGTGGAAGTAATTTATGTTGGTTATTAGGGACAATTAAGAAATGATTCGATGTTGACTTTGAGGACGCTGGAGAAGTTAGGTAATTGTGAGCCGAAACAAATTGAGATCGATCAAAGGATGTACAGTTAGAGTAAAGAGATTAAAGAAACGTTGGATATTTTTGAACAAAGAATAAAGGTGATTGAAGCTAAGACTGATAGAATCAAGACAGTACAGAAAGGAAACGGTAAAGTCTGTGAAGAGCGTTATCACCAATTAAAAAGGGAAATTAATAAACAAGTTAGAGAATGTGATACAGGATCAGGGTGGAGGATTTGAAAAAAAAAAGACCTATCAATACGTGGAAGAAGTAACACAGGGGCCGGTACAAGAGATTAGTGGAGTCACTATTGGAAAATCTACATTGATAAGAGAAAGACGGAATAGAATTTCGTCGTATTAAATGATGAAGAAGCAGAAAATTTGAAAAAGGGGACGTAAAACAGATGCTGAACTTTTCAATCTTAAAAAAATTATTACATAAACTACGTGAAACAGATAAAGAATTTCTAATGACAAAGAACGTTTCCAGTTCAACGTGACTAATGGCGAAGGTTTTTTTCTGATGATGATGATGAAGAGTAGAATCGGAAGATTTGGTGGTTGGAAGTGATGACAGTGACTTCGTAACATCAGATGGAATTATTGTAGAAATGAATGCAAATTATACAGTAGATGGTTAAGCGTTGGCAGCTGCAACATCTGTTTAGCAGGATTTCTGTAACTATTAATTCGGTAATGGAGACATTTCATGCTGCACGTAGAAGAGTATCCAAGGAAAGCCGAGGACACTTCTACAAGAGAGATTGTTGAGAGTAAAGTTATGCGTTGTACTTAATTCTGGCTATGTTCTGCATTGAGTTTAATCGTTACAGAATCACAAAAATGACTTCGCTTTCCATAAAATTATACTGGTCTATTCTTATTGTTGATTGGAAAATTATTGAGTATTGGGGGAAAATCAAATTATTGATTCATGGAAATTAAAAGTTTCGATGATGTCTATTTCTAATACAAAGATCTTGACAATTTATATCAATCAACGCTGGGACATTTTCAGTGAGATACACTATAAATACCGTTTATAGTGAGGAAAGTAACAGAGTTGATTGCTAATTGAAGGGATTAGAGTTAGGAGCTTAGAGAAGTGTGCGTAGCGATGGAGTCGCAGGAGATCGTATCGGAACCCCTGTCTCGAGTTGCCGCCTCTGGAATCTGCCGGATATTAGTTTGTCGGGCCTGGAGGCACGAAACAACCCCCTGACTGGAAAGTGCGAGAAATCCAGACAGAAACTGTAATTATTGCAGCATATTTGAGAGGGGAAGAAGGGAGGGAAATGAATAGTAAAGCGAAGCGGTTTATGGCTGGTTGCTGTCGTGTGCTTTATGGCGGCATCGATCATCCTCGCCCAGGAAGTTATGTAGCCTCTAGAAGAGCTAAGGAAATTACGTGCTGGATCTCGTATCGGCATCTAATACACAGTCGCCTCGGTTATTTAGTTCCGCACGAATCTACCCGAATGTCAACAACCTCTAACTTCAAATTGAGCAAGAGATTAAATCACTTGCTACCGAGCGGTTACTATAAAATTTGGAAATAACTCGGTTAACCTATATTAGTCGCTTCCAAAATATACATCCATCTTATCAAGAACAGTAAAATAAAATTAAATAATATTATCTGAATAATAATCACATTCAATCAACCTATCAACTATTTTCAGCATTAATTAATGTGAAAGAAAACAGAGCAACGAAAAAAATCTAGAAAAGCATATACTTAAATTAAGTTGTTTTTGTGATATCAGATGGTTATTTAGATTTTTACTTTTAAGAATTGTTATACTTTAAAGTAAACTATTTTCAGCATTAATTAATGTGAAAGAAAACAGCTACGAAAAAAAAATCAAATCTAGAAAAGCATATACTTAAATTTAGTTGTTTTTTTGATATCAGACGGTTTTTTAGATTTATAATTTTAAGAATAATTAAACTTAAAAGCAAACTTGTAACTTAAACTGTCCTGATTTTGCTACAAGATAATGCTAATATCAGTTAATTGATTGTTGTACGACATTTTTTTTAATTTCGTAATATTTGGTCTTTTATGGAATGACGTCTCAAAATCGTCAAAAATGTCAGAGGAAATAATTATTAAACCCGTTGTTGTTATATTATCATAATATATTTTACTGGCACAGCTTCCTATATTTTCGTATTTGTTTCAATGATTCTTTTATTATTTTTAATGATTCAGTTTTCTAATCCCACACTTCAGTAATTCTTTACATTTTAAATTATTTTGACTATTTTCAATGCAATTCACGTATTATAAAACGAAATACATATGAATTTATTGAACCATTGTTTGCTGACGATATAATAATATGTATTACAAACAACAATTATTTTAAAAAAATCATTTTTATTATTAAAACCAATAATATCTGGTAAAAAAATAAAATATTATGCCTTCAATACGTCATCCTATTATCTTTATATTGATTCATTGAGTCCAGCCGTCTCTTAAGTCACATTTTTATAATTTCTATGGGAAAATATGGGAAAATTTTGGATACTTATTAACGTTCCTGAAAAATCTAAATTTTTAATACCAGTTTGAATATACAAAAGTGGAAAGGGAAAGAATAGAAGTTTCCGAAACGTGGGGCAATGGAAAAATGCTGAAAATCAGATGGGTGGATAGAGTAACTAACCAGGAAGTTTGAAGCAGAATAAGGGAAGGGAGAACAATATGGAGGAATTTGACAAAGAGAAAGGGGTTGATTAATAGACTACGTTTTGAGACATGAGGGTCTTGTAAAATTAGCACTAGAGGTAGAAGAGACAGAAGAGGGAGGCATGGAGAGTTGCATCAGACCAGTCTTAGGAATGAAAAGTACAAGAAACATACAAATTAATATTTTTCAGTCAGTAATATAATATAATGGGAGAAAGTACCACAAGAATTAGTCATTACATTAAATCCTGTTCCACTACAGCAAGAACTGGCAGACATCAAATGCTGCAAATTGATGCATTTCAAGGAAACTATTTCCTATCTACAAAATAATAATTTTTTAAAACATATTCCGTCTAACCTTCGTGAAATACATTTGCGCTAATTTTATTGAATTAAATAAATGTTCAGGACTCGTTTAACATTATCAGACACCTATAAAATATTTTTTAACCGAGTTGATACACTTAATTGTAATGGCGTATCAAAGTTTCAACTGACTTTGCGTTTGAGTTTTCTCAGGTTGGCCAACGGTTAAACTCGGGGAAGTACTCTGTAATCCAAAGTAGGAAGACAGAAAGTAAAAATTATCAACTTTTGAAAAATATTTCATGGATTAATGCATTATAATTAATTTATATAGACAAATTCATATTTCGTGGTACGGATAAAACCATTTTCGAAGAGATTTATGTAAATTTAGAAGCTCAAAAAATCTTTCTCCCTTGTTGTCTCAAAGACATTTTTAGACTAACTGCCTTTTTCTTTGTTCGGTAGTACTAGAGTAGACGACATTCTTGAATATTTGTTGATAATAGGTTACTGTACAGTAAAACATGTCAATTAGTAGAAGTCATTTTAATACTTAGAACTAACTGAAACTAACTGGAAACTCCTACTGCCACCTTATTTCAATTTCAGTGTGTATATTTTTTATATTAATTTACATAAAAAATAATCCTATTTGATACGCAAATAATTTAATAACTTAACATTCTCGGAGATTTATTTATTAAATGATTTTCTGGACATCTTTAATACCGTCCGTATCTACTAAATGCTAGTGCATCATTAAACATGTCCGCCTCCACGACAGCTGGCAAATGAAATCTCTTTAAGTACAAAGAATAATACTGACCGAGGAAGAACCTGACAGAAACTTATCCCACCTGGGATAATATTATGTAAAACGTCTAAACTCATGTACGTAAACGTCTTGATATACAAAACAAACATATGCGCATTGATGTCACGACCGACGTTGTAACACGCGACGTAATGGCTGAAATATTAATCTGGTAGAAGCTCGGAGGTTGTCATGTGCTGGTAAGCAAATGAGGCGACATCCTTCTGGTCGGTTGGAAATGTCCTTGACAGAACTGGAATCCAAAGTCGGCCGCCCAGCAGGTGTCTGCTAATGGCACACCAACGACTTCGATTCGAATTCCTTATCAGGTCTGCATTCAGTGTATCTGTCAAACGTAAAGTAAGAAAGGAACGAACGTACCGTCAAATATTCTAAATTCATATTTCAGCGACACGTATCTTATCTGATCAGAACGGAATCAGGTAGAAAAACCCGTCAGCCATTATAAAATCACAAATATCGTAAAATACATTTTAAGGTTCACTTACATTCCTATCTTAAACTGAGATTGGTTGGACTGGTAATTCACGAGGGATTGTTATCAACTTTTAATAAACGCAATTATTGGTTGGACTGAAAGTGAACCAGATTGACCTCCCTTGATTTTATTTTCCAGTCTCTGTGTGTGAAATCAAGTCATTTAATTATTCTGTCTATAAAAATATAAGGCATAAATAAAAATCCAAAATAAATTAATTGATTGAAATAAATAAAATTTGCATTTAAAAGTCAATAAATACGAAAAAATATGCTACTTCCCTCTCTACTTGAAGCGTCTTCTTGTACACCAATCAACAACATTGAAGCGTCCATCTGTGATTTAAAAATCAATTTAAATAAAAACTGCTATTGATATTGTAGCTAATCAGAAATGGTTTTATACATTTTATTTGTCCGTCGGAAAGTTTTCGTCGAATAGGATTTCAATAAATATTTTAGAAATTAAAAAAAAAACTTCAACTTAAATTTTCGTGTATTTTTCATATCGAAAAGTGTGCGGGATTCAGGAAATTTGAAGACAAATATTTATAAACCGCCTATTACTGACATCTAGCCTTCTGGCATCGGGACCAACATACCGCGCCAAAACCGGCTGGAATAGAAAATACTCAGGAACTGACAGCTTTGTTTGATATGACCTGTTTCGTCGCTGCTGTCCTATGAAGCTTTCATATTCTGAGGTTCGACTTTTTTTCCTATGCCACTCTCAACCTTTTGATTTAATCAGCTATGAAAGAGGTAGGAATCTATTTCAATTGAGTTAGGTCCGTCACTTTTGCTTGATTGTGGCGTTGACCTCGCAAATGGCGAATTATTACGATAAGATATCCAAATGTCTATTTTAGTTAACAATGTATCTCATCAATTACTGAGAGTGCAAAGAGTAAAAGGGAAGCAAGGGGAAAATAATTCTGATCAAGAAAGGGAGCATCGGTGCTGTTTGTCAAAGTCCTGATTTTGTGGTCACAGCTAGTTTGTAATATATTTAACATAAAAACGTCCAAATATCTACAGAATCCAAAAAGTAATAAATATACGTACAGAGTAAAATTTAGGCATTCATAAACAACTTCGTGTTTGATATTTAATATATTTGAATGAATTTTAACCCTTAATGTGATTCATAAAGAAGTCCCAAAATAAGAATAAACGTTATATTTTTCTTTAATTTTAATTATTAACAGTAATTAATTTTTTCATTTTATTTTGATTAATCCAGTGAAAAATTTATTATACTAATTAAATGGCCGTTTTACAAACATCTTCAAAAATCTTATTCAACAGCTTTGTGAAATCACAAAACTGTAGTTAAACTTCATTGATTTCCCTAAAATACTTTATAATGTCTGTGAAATGATTATTTGAATTTTGCTTCATGAAATATAAAACAAAGTAAAATATTATTCATTCTCTTTTAGCCATATTTCTTTATTTGAAATTTTATAAATTAGTTTATTACTGTTAAAGTTTCATTGTGTTTACTAGTGTACGATAAAACAGTCAAAATGATGGACCTGATTTAATAAATTTATTCTGTGCAATCTAATTAACAGATCGTAATGTGAGATATGCGCAAAGAAAGGTTAACTCTCAAAGTTTCGTTTCCCTCCCGCATGGTTAGCATATGTAATATATGAACCATTTAAATGACAACACGATGGCATAAATGCTGCGTTTCATTTTTACTAACGGCAAAAGAAGACAGTTAACGTAATTTTTAAGCAAAAAATTAAAGGAGTGTTTGGTATTGTTAAAAGAATCTATTTGGAAGGAAAAATGGTTGAAAGAAACAAGGCTCAGTTTATGAATTTCAAGGCACGCGTGACTCTGGTTTTAATTTTTTATTCTTTTATTTTTTCTAATGAGGTTCACGACAGAACAGTTCACGCGTTATTGTGTCGAGTGACTGACAAGTTTGAGTGCTAGAGGATTTCTGATATAAGAGCTGTATTATATTGCCCAGAGGCTTGAAATTTTTAATTATATATTTAAAAAAGTATCAGCAAGAAGGCTGATGCGTTTTCTCGTGTGTGGGCGAGGGTAGTTGGAGCTTCTCTGTCATATTAGTGTCGAGTATCTATGCTGATGGATAACTTTAGACGAAACAAGAATCCACCAATATATTCCAGAGAACAACTGGGAATATGTTCAGGAACAGGTTCCAAATGAGGCGCAGTTGGAGACGCAGAAAAATAAATAACCTAATAAATGTGTTTTGGTGTTTATTTGTAAGCATTATCGTTTCCGAAGCACCAAATGGAACCCCCACACGCAACCGAGAATACGCATTAGTAAGGCGGTGGTCCAATCTCGTGCACCTTGACGTCATATCGATCTTCCTAACGAAAATCCCCTCCATATTTACAGTGTTAATGAACCACGAACGTGCAGATTGTGGAAGAGAAGAAAGAAGTGCGTCGTAATACTCGTCTCGCGTGACGAACCTTGGACCCTATTGACGTTTTGGAGGGAAAGTCCCTCTACAGCTACAGCTCGGCTCAGCTCATCCATCACACGTCGTGCTGGAAGTCTGGAGTTGACTACGTACACACACACAACCCTCGGCGTCGAAGTTACGCTGTCACTCAAACCATCCCACCGAGTATCGATTCCGTGACACAGGAATCTTCTCCCTCTCAAAGAAACCCTCGTCCAAATGGTGTCTCGTCTCCTGAAAACGATACACTCGCATATTCTTCAACGGCTTCTCTCTGCAGGGAACATTTTTTATTCTTATGCTACCGTCGAGTCGATTGTAGCCTCCGAAGTTTTTCCAACCCCCTCCGAAATAATTTACACAGAAAACCCACAAATATCGCAAAAATTCATAGAAATTAAATTTTTTTAATAAAAATACCAAACTACCATTTTCTGTTACGAAAATAAATGTTAAACCTACCATTTATTATATACAATTACATAGAAATTAAAATTTTTAATAAAAATACCAAACTACCATTTTCTGTTACGAAAATAATTTTTTTTGGTTAACAGGCTACATGAGGGTGATCCTGAAACAGGCAACTCCCCTTTAATAGCATAGGAAGGGAATTGAAAAGGGGGGATGTGGAAGGTAGAGCAAGGGTTAAATAGGGCCCCGGGCTATGGTTTAAGGATCCTACCCGGTGTTTCACCTAATGAGAGTTGCGAAAATAAATTTTAAACGCACCATTTATTATATATAAGTACAGAAACGCCTGTAAGCATTTATAACACTAAAAGTGGAACTCGATTCTTTTAACTCGTATAAAAAAAATTACATATGAAAAACAATTTTGTATTTAGGCCCTTGTAGGAATACAAGTAACCGTAAAATAATCTTAAGAAGATTAATGAGGAGAAATAAGTCATAACTCGTGGCATAAGAAGTAAAATAAAATAATTAAATATAAATGCCTGTGTCAAATGTATTTCAAAACGCTGACGCAGCAATTTAACAGAGGAATAAATATAAGTGATAAATCATCTGACGAAAGCAAAAGTAATTGCTAGAAAATTGTTTAGGATTTCTTGTATAATGTTACAACAATTGTATGAGCATGAAATCAGACAGTAAAATATTCAAACATTAAAAGCTCACCATGTTCCCATCACCAATTTGGTGGAGGAAAATTCGCGAGTTTCATTTTCAAAAATTATCACTGCTTGTTTTTTGGCCATACAATTTTTGTAACAATATAAATTCCCCTTAAATATTAATTAATTGCAATTTTGCTTTAATACATAATTTTTGTTAATTTGAACAAATAAATAGTAAAATAGATCCTCTAAATAGTAAAACTGGGGCTCCATATTCGTTGTGATCAAAAATAAATACTCACAGATTCGAAACATTAAATTATATCATTTTAACGTTAATATTTATGTTAAATATCTCGCAATATTAAAAGGTTTAATACCCCTGATTTATTTATTTGAAGTAATCTGTCTGCTATAAATGGTATGCAAATTAAAAAAATCGAAATACGTAAAATATATAATATTAAAAAGTAAAACCTAGCCAATTACAATTTTAAATATCGCCATACGGTATAATTATTCAATTCTTCACGAAATAGCAGTATATTAATGTTATACCTATTTTACAACAAATTAACAAATATATTGTACACGTAAATACAAATTTTGATTCATAGAACTGATAAAAAGTCGATAAATATATTCTGTTAAAGGATATGTTAACGTAAAATTTTTTAAATATAAATTTACGTATTTCCCAAATCTTATATTGATAAGAATGCCGTTCTGGACATAAATAATTTGTCTTCTTCTGCAATCTAACGTCAAAACAGATATTGTTTTATAAAATTACCAAAGTCAAATTCTGCAAAATAATTTAGTAATAGAAAATAAATTGAATTTTGGTTCAATGAACGTAACAGGTATACAAGTTGAGTTTTAAATTTATTAAAACATGTGAGGTATTAACGAAACTATTTTTTATTATTTAAAAAAAACATGGGTATTCCTTTTCGAAAAAAATAATAATTTCATTAATACCTCACACAGATTATTTTTAACTATTTCAACACTTAAAAATCGACCCGCCCTTATCGAAAAACTCTACATAACCTATAAAAATTGCAAAATAAAATTCCAGTCTTTTACTACTATATTGAGTACAAGATAGGTCCATACTTATTGCTGTATTAAATCCGATTATTTATAAGAATCTATTTACAATTATATCAACATGGTTTCCTTAGCTCATTTTAGTCATCTAAAACTTTTATAAAACCAAAATTTGGACTGTATTGTATTTTAATGATATAATATTGATTAACATTTATTTAGATCAATCAATTTTTCTGTATTGGAAAAATTTTCATTACTGGAAAACCAGATCTAGAATCTGGATTAAAAAATAATTTTCCCCCAATTTTCTCTGCTTTCTAAATTTTTGGACGATTGCATTTTTATTATAAAGAGAAGGTAGATTCACTTGCTTCTTTCCTCTCAGAAAATTACTATCAATGTACGTATTTAAAGAAACCGATCTATAAATATAACTGTCACTAGTCCATTTAAGTTCTGAGAACTATGAAGGTGCTACGGATTTTAAACTGTACACAGCAATTTTCAACGTGTATCTCTACTTTTGATTCATAAAAAATGTGTGTACTATTATGCATTTTTTCTAGAGGTGAGAAATCTCGTACCTTTTGAATGTATGGTAAGAATACTGAGTTGGATCTCTTTGTGTGGTTCAAGCGTACGGGGGAGGAGGAGGAGTACTCCACCGCAGAAACTCACCTGCAACAAAAGGAGAGAACAAAGTCACTATTGAGTTTGCAAAGAATTCCATAACGAGTTTTTCGGACCAAGAACCCCGTCGATACGTGGGGGTAACCATGACGACCGACTTCGAGGACTTGCCTTTCAAGTCTTTGATATACTACCTCTGAAGGAATCATTGTTGTGGAAAATATTTAAGGAATATTCAAGTCCATTTACGTCGAAAATGTAAGCCATTTACGAGAAAGTCCAAAGACATAAAATATTTTTCAACGTCCACAGGCCTGTTAATGATTTTTAATGTACCAAATATGTTATTTTAAAATAAATTTTTATTCAAGAAAACAAGAAAAATTAATGAATAAATTTACTAACAAATTAATGATAACATATCAGACAAAATTTGGTAAAAAACTGTTAGAAAACTTATAACATATTACAACAATAATATAAGTAACAGCTATTTAGCAGTTTTAAGGAATTATGTTTATCCTACGTAACCTGTACAATTATTTTGAAAAATATTAATGGTCCTCCAATAGCTTCAACAAAAGTTCAAATAGATTTATTAACAACGAACATATACCTTCTGGGTTGACATTTCGCAAAAAATTATCGCGAATCTGTGTATCAGGCAACATTGGAGTAAATTTGAAATTATATTGGCGACAAGTATATATAAATGTTTTCCTAAGAAACAGTAAAAATTTTATTTTATTGCTAAGTTAAATTTATACCATTCTCCCTTTCCTCCGTTAATCCGCGCTCATTCTGTATTCAGAAAAGTTGTTTTTTTTCTGAGAATTTAATATTGTCAGTAGCAATTAATAATTTAGTCCGTCAGTGGTCACGAATTTAAGGCATCCAAGTTTCTCAAAACTGACTATTAGCATCAGTCCCAAAAATTTAATGTAGGCTTATTTTATTAAAGATTCTCAGTTTTTAGTCGAAGAAACGACTTCACTGCATAGAACGACATTTATTAGTAAATAATATTCAGATAAGGAAATAGTGAATATAGGAGTTTGAGATGTCAAATGACATTTTCCTCTGTAAAAAAAAATTAATTTTAAAATAACGTAGGTAACAAAATGGTTCTTGGAGGCTAAGAAAAGTAAAAAGTCTGCCAATTAATTCCATAAAATTATGAAATCTACCTGACTACACGTTGTTCAATGAGCTATGTCAAAATTGTTAGTTATATTCTCCTTTATGTTTTACAACCAGAAAAGTTATTTTCCGGGCCTCTAAGAGTATTTATACCACGTTTTGTTAGATCTCGTCCATGCGTTAGAAACTGCGTAAACAACAAACATGTAAACAAACGCACATACATAAAATTTTATACGCATAAATTTTCTTCGAGTTAATACTTGTTTAATATTATTTGGTGCAGCTTCACGTAGCAAATATTTTGTAGGGCTACAAATAACAATTCAATCACTTTTCAGTAAAGTGATAAAAATCCTTGGTCAACAATTAAAAATGAGGTTTTTGGAAAGACATCGAGTTTCTAGATGTGCGGAAATTGCTGAGAAACTAGTCACTGATTTAATGCTAAAGGAAATTCTGTCTGAGAATTTTCCTGAGAAATTTAAACAAAATCGATTTCCTCTATTTTAACGTAAATTGCAGTTGGTTTTCCTAAAAATATAATCATAAAGATAACAACTTCAAATGTATCATCCAATTCAATACCTCAGTTTTCATGAAACAATCAAAATGGGTCTGAAAGGCCAGGAATACACATGGCATCTATTTTATATTCCTTAAATCAACAACACGTGAAGATTAAAGTAAAACTTCACAGCTTCAATTTAATTTACAGCCTGATATTATTTATATTTAAAGAGAAAAGTTTAAAGTAATCAAGAAAAAAAGTATTTTTAAATTTTGTTACGAGAATTTAAATCAGACATTAATATACAACGTCATCTTGGTTGTTAGCTAACTGATCACTAATTGATTGTAAATTACAAGACTGTTACAAAAGTAGCTTCAAATACAACAGAAACAATCTCAGAAAGACGATTCTAGAAAATATTGAATTTAAGAAGGTTACAAATGGACGAAGGACTTGTGCAACCACCAGATCATCGTTCAAGATGACGTTGATTTACAAATGATATAATAGCAACTTGTGGTGACCTGCAGATACTACTGGACAATGGTCATCCATTACATTCAAGAATGTGGAAAATTTCTCTGCTATATATCTATTTAAATAAGCTAAAAATACAATTAAATGAAGGTACAGCGTGAAATGGTATTATTCTTGGTATTGGCGAATTAAGCAGTAATTTTTTTCTGATATGATGGACCATAAGAGGAAAGCTTATTTTGTTGCGCTTTCGAGATTACCGTTGAAATAAAATAAATTAATGATATTTTTTGGATGTAATCACGCATACATTAAGTTTTTTGGGGGGTCGTGTGTGACCACGCCCAGTCCAGACACACGTGGAAGCAGTCAGACTCACCATTGCAGATGCACGTGGCAGAGTCGTCCCAGACGCAGCGTGCACGCCCTGGACGCCATGGACGCCGGATCCTGAGTGCTGCGCCGCCCCGACGGCGCCTACTCTGGAGCGTCTCCATGGCGACGGGCGTCGGCCCAAACTCTCTCAACTCGAGGGGTCTCTGTCTACCCTTTCGCACGACCTGACTGCCAAACGAAATCCACGTGCCTCATTGGTATTCCCCGGCTCTGGCGCCTCTATCCGTACGCCGAGCCAATTACGGCCAACTTTTGACAAGGTCGTCATCCAGCATGCAAAGTTACTACAAGAAATTTGAGTAGGGCGAGGCTATGAATTTTCAGTGATCGGACAGGCACCGATTTGATGCGGTTCTCCATCTTGTTCTCTCCGGCGATGAAATCATTTCTGTTACACATATTACAACCTCCCCTGATTTATGTACTACTATTAATTTCATGCCAAACTATAACTACAGTATTTTAAAACCCCAAAGAAAAAGCAATGTAGCACTTGAAGATGACTGATTATAAGCCGTGCTATACGTTACTAAATGCTAAAATTGATCTTTGATGGAATATTCCAGATTTTATTCGATTAAAATAAAAACAATTCACATGTTTGTACATTTTACTCCGAAAAATAATGTGCGTTTGCACTTTTATAGTGACTAAATGACATACAGCCCAAAGAGTTCGTGTAAATTTCACTGTTGGTAGCTGTTAACGATTATAGACACACCAGCCAGCCAGAAAATATGCAACATCTTATTTAATTTTAGCAATGAATTAAATAAGTCAGGCAATAAATTTTATGAAAAATCATAGAGAAAATTTTTCCTGCCCTACTAAGAAAACATAATGAAGTCAAAGGTATAACAAAGCAATTTTCATTTTTCCTTAGGGGAATTCCGGGGGTCAAAATGGCGTGGTTATAAATACTTGTAAATGTGAGCTTCTAAGGTACTATAAGAGACTAACCGCCAAATTATTACAATACTTCAACGGTGCCTTTTTTGATCTGTTAGGTAATACAGCTGTTCAGGTAGCTCGGGCTCGTCTGCTGCGGTTGCTTTGAAACTATTCTCTCTTATTGTTTTGTACTCATATTCTTGATATGTTGTATTCATATTTTGTTTGCTCTGCTTTGTTTTATTTATTTATCATTGTATACATAATTTTCTTTACTCATATGTTGTATCCATATTTTGTTTCTTATATTCGTATTCTTAGTGTGATATGTAACATATTCTTTGACTTGTCCTATTTCCTCAATAGAGGACTAATGGATCCAATAAATCTTATCTTATCTCGTGTTTCGCAATTTCGGGTCCAGTTCAACTATTATTTCATCTGAGATCTCTCAACTCCATTGTATTCCCGCCTTATTTACACCATCGAACGTCTATTAGTCGCTGAACATCTCACTTTTCCATGGCTATTTCTTCTACTTCTGCAACTGCAATACTGTCCAATTTCTTCCTGATTGTCATGTTACTGCACGTTATTTTTCTGTAGGTCACCTCGACACCTAGGCAAGCCAAATTTTCGCCCATCATTTAGAATTAAATTCTATACATCACAACATTTTACAGATCCCAAATTCAGGCTACTTATCACATTACAGATGAATAGTTAGGCAGGTTCTTCTTCGAGTCCGGTTTCCAGCGAGAAATTAGCGTACGCTCACAAATCTTGGAAGCAGAGGTTTGGTTTGGGACGTTCTCTTCACCTTTTTTAATCAAGGAGACAGAAAGCCATTGATTACTCAACTTTAATGGTATATCCGTACAATGACCTCCCAGTCATGACGCGAGAATTACACGTTCTCAAAATTGTTAAATAGATTGCGGTTTATTTGATTTTATGCAACACTACGATCTCCCCTAATTAATGAATTAGAAACGTCAGATAAAAAATTTGCACTTAAAAATTGTAATTTGTAAACTAAACTTTTTTCATTTTGACTTATTTGGTCAATTAACACCTATACTTATTTTCTTGACATAATATGGAATATTTATTTTTATACAAAATGTCGTACAATAAGTTTGTGTCAAGATGAAATCCAACTCCTAATATCATCCCAAACAAGACCTCTGTATTAGAGAAGGTGAGATTCTTAAATGACGCATAGTCATCTTATTTTCTACTTCGTTGGTGTCACCTTTTGTTTCATAATTTTACGAATGTATAACGTTGGCTATTTGATTATTAGGTTAATCATATAACACTGATGATGATGAAAACAGGTGTTTGAAGACTGGGAATGATAAATTCCTTGAGTTTTTGTTGAGGAGAAAAGAAAACTATAATTTCATTAGTAAGGAACCTTAATTTAGGAGTATACCATGGAAACCAATTCGATCAGGCTCCATTGGTCATGAATCGCAATTTCGAACCGTCGTACCTTTATTACGGATTGTACTTTATGATAAGGACATGAAAAATCAGGTTGACCGGAAGTGCTGACCGCTCACGTGCCTTACTGCCTTACTGGAGCGTTCTGCTTCACCTGAGACACCTGCTTCGTTCCCTCTTCCCTTCCCTTCCCTTAATCAGCCGTGCAGACCGTGGTTGATTCCGTAGAGGCCTCATCAATTACGTGTTTTTTTTTCTCCTCATGCGGTTTTTTGTACCCATCCTCGATTCTCGTACATTTTTTTTACGCACCCATCCGAATAACTCATTAATGGAATCATTCAAATAGAAACATATGATTATAAATACCTTTTCAAGAAATAACGTAGTAATTTTGAAGATCATTTATTATCTACCTACTCAAGGATTAAGGATTACATTTGTTACACCCACTAAAATAATTCATTTTCCCAAGTAAGGGAAAAACTTAAAAGCCCCGATTGCACCATAATTGAAATAAAATTACCTCCGGCGAGATAAGAATGTAGATGTTTTCCAAGATAAAACACATTTTATAACCTGTCTCAGTTTGTGGTTGAGGCCATAGAAAAATACCTAATGGAATTTTACCCTACCCGAGATTATATCTTGAACTCGAAACCGTATTCGGAAAGTTGGGAACAAAAGTGAAGGTAAACAGAAAAATTTGAACTACACATCCAGCTATGATGAAGTCTGATTCCAGCCCTGAAAGACATAATCGAAAGTAAAATCGCAATATCGTTAATATGATGATAAAGAAACCAATTGTGGAAAATCTTGATATGATCAACGCTGTTTTGGATTTCAACATCGTCCTATTTACTCAGAAAACTAGAGAATGTGTTAAAAACAATTTTGCTCGAGACTGAATATAGAAGAAATCGGTGTTTTGTGCAGCTTTATACTTCAAGGAAATCACCATAACAATTAACACTTACGCCTTGAAGCCCCTGACAGGAATTTCAACCATGGATCATTTACCAACAATATGGAGCGGTTCCATATTTATTAGGCATTTGATTGAAAATTCACTGTTGATTGAAAGGAATGAACCATTGCATTAGTCTTCAAGCTCTCACGCGTAAACTTTATTTGATTATGGTGTTTTAATGAGAATAATCTGGGACATCTATTTATGATATAGGAGCACCGAAAGAATGGTAAATGATGCTGTGTGAAGTATTATAACAGAAAATTTGGACAAATGATGAGAAATAAAATTCCTCTTAAATATTTTTCGAGTTACTCCTGTTTTATTGAAAACTTACAACAGAATTTACAAAAAAAAAACGAAAAATATGTATAGTTAAAACAATAGGTTTTGCTTAGTGTTTAGAGAACAGCATTTATGTGTACTATATAGTATATCAGGCACGGAACATGACTGCTGCCTGTTTACGCCATCTAGGGAACCTAGTCTAAAATTAATTCGAAATGGATGCCGTTTTTGTACGATGTGGGGGTAAAAGAAGCGTAACCAAGCATCACAGTTGCCTACTGAAGCGTGTTTCTCGCGTCCAACAACTCGAGTAGGAGCTTAACGCTCTCTTAACATCTCTTTCACATCAAAATACTTCACTATATTTTTCTCGTTTTAATTACAGTTCATACTGAAGAAGGTAGATTAAATGATGAAAAAATAGGCAAACATTATTTTAAACTGTAGGTTTCGCCGCTGAGATACTTAATTCAATATTGTCCAACTTTTAAAACTTTCGCTAGACATTGTTGAATATCCTAAATATTTTTCTAGACATTTTACTTTTCATTCCATCTCATATTACCAGTTAAACTAATTCAAAATGCCACAATCAATTTATTATTTCAGCTCGGTAATCCGCATCAATCCATATTCTTTCCAATTAATTTTTTGCTATACATTACTATTGATGTACTATATTACATCCATACAGACACTTCTGGATTATAGTAATGGTGAAAATTCGCATGGTTTTACTAATTAAAAGTGCACTAATATTTTAACAATTTCTGAGTTCTGTTAGCTTGTAAATAATTAGTAACTATTTATTTATTCAGAATCATCGACTCAATTGCACAGTTACATTCACAGTAAAAATCCGCCTTACTATTGGGCTTTTACTTCCACGTGACTAGAAAAATTAATTTTAGGAGTAGTGAATAGCGGTTCCAGAGATATATCCAGGAGAAAGAAAAGTTCTGTAAAATTTTTATTTAATTGTTATAACAAAAGTAAGAAATAGAATTAATGAAAAATAAAAGACGTTTCGTCCCCAACTTTCGGGACTCTCAGTTCTCTAATTAAAACTTTAATTTTTACAAATTTTATTTTAAAATAACATTAATTGGCGAAATTTGATAGAAAAATTAATCTGGTAAAACAAGCTAAATATTATTAAAATTAAGTCAGATTAAGCTCAAATTTTATTCAGATTAATTAATTAATGCAACCCGAAATCATTTAAATATTATATTTTATATCTGTTCCTCTATACAACAAATTTAGTAGATAATTATTTTTGAATAAATTTTTATTAAGCAGTAATTAGAATATTATTAGAATGAACATCGAGTACACATTTCCAAGCAATATAACAATTATCTGAAAATATAAATTTCTGTTGTTCGAAAAAGGGTAATTCTACTTCAGGCATGTATGATTTCTAAATTTAGTGAAGTAAGAACCAAAAGTAGAATTTTAAGAAACTAGAATGGTCCAGAAATTAAATTCGGTGTAGGATAAATGAAATTTATTAGTATATTTTTTCTCAAGGATTGAAGAGCGACCCACAGGGAAATAAAAACTGATATTTCGTTAATGAAATTTAAAATTAAAATACTTAAATATTCAAAATGAAAATTATCTACTGATGGAAGAAACATGTCCATTTTGTGAGAATAATAACTGTTATAAAAACTATAAATTCTTCGTAAAAAAAATTTTGACTGCGTTTCGTACTAATTTTTGGTATTCTTTAGGATACGTGCTAGGTCAATAAGTTTTTCATCGTTGATCCATAACTTTCTCCCCGCTGTGTGTTTGTTTTAGTGGTTTCTTTTTAGTCACTGTACTATACTGTGTTTAATAAATAAATGGATATTAATAATTTTGTTCACAAAATTTCTCTATTCCGTCATCCATAAAAACATAAAAATTCCCAATGTTAACTCAGTAATCTCCAAATCCATAACAAACCTAATCAAAAGCGCACTCAACCACCCAAACCCCACGATCCAGCAATTTCACAACAATCCTCCTCCACATACCTCCACACGCTCCCCTAGCCTCAAAAGAAAACTTCCGATTGACCTCATCCTTCCTTCCCCCTGATCATCACCCTAACCCACTCTACCATCATGTCACATCCTCATTAATCCTCCATAAATCAGTTCTCTACCTGTCAATCCTCACCCACCTAAGTCGTATGCCCCTCAGGTACTCGCAAAAATAAATAAACACAACCAATTCTCCTAAAGTAGGTTAATTAAATGAATTAACCTATCTTCACGTTATCATGTTAATTATATACCTTTTTAATATTGTGTATACTGTATCGTTATCGTCCTAACTGATAATCTGTACGATAAAAGTTTTTAAAATAATAATAAATTCTCTCCGCTTTTATGAGTGGAGTCTCTCCGTCTTTGTTTATATTTGTATGATGCACTAGTTGCTGATGGACATCTGTAAATAAACAGAGGCATGTGGTGAGTGAGTCCGAGGAGGGACGTGGAACGAAGAGCATTCAATTTGGCCGACTATGCGGGAACAATGGAGCTGGCTGAGTATGAGCAGCGGGGGAGGATATATCAGATTAGGCAAGAGTTGTTTCCGAAAGCTCGCCATATGGAGCTCTCACTATTAACCGAATTACCGCGTTAGTGCGTTACCTCTCCCCCTCCCCCCGCAAGGGACATTTAAATAATATAGAGAAGGGAGGAATCGCCACGTCACTTCCTGTGATTTGATTGTCGCCTTCCCTGAAGTCACCGCAGCAGTGTGGCCGAGCTCTTACCACAAACATCCCATGGTATTAGCATCGCATGGTGGTGGTGATGACGTCACTCAATTACGAGCTCTGCCCTTCCCTACCAGTAGTTTACGCTCAAACTTTTTTACTAATTTTATACTCTAATTATTTATGACTGTATTTGTATTAGCAGAGTTATGTAATTTGTTTAAGATAATTACTTGAATAATCTTACTATTACTATAATTTATATTCTATTTTATGTTATGATGTCCATATTTTGGTCCTTATACTCATCCGCTTTAGAACTGACAAAATACAGGACTAAAAATATATAGAATCTTAAATATTACATCATAAGACTTAATATACTCATCATCGGACCGGGGGACTTTCAAATCCAGGAACCGGATGAGTATAAGAACCAAAATATGGACATCATAACATAAAATAGAATATAAATTATAGTAATAGTAAGATTATTCAAGTAATTATCTTAAACAAATTACATAACTCTGCTAATACAAATACAGTCATAAATAATTAGAGTATAAAATTAGTAAAAAAGTTTGAACCTACAACAACTACTCGACCCAACGCGTCATGGAGGAGATCCGGAAAACACGTGGGGGTCGTAACCGGAAAACCACCCCGGAGTTGTTTCACAAACAAAATGTATAAAGGTGGAAAGGATGAGGAGGAGACAAAGAAATTAAGAATTCTCTCCTTCAGTCGCTCCACGAAAACAATATAATAATAAAACTAATGTAACAATGCCCGACCTACCTGATGCAGGTTTTCTAGGGTTTTCCCTGCATCTCTTTAGGTGAAACACCGGGTAGGATCCTTAAACCATAGCCCGGGGGCCCTAGTTAACCCTTGGCTACCTTGCTCTACCTTCCGCATCCCCCCTTTTCAATTCCCTTCCTATGCTATTAAAGGGGAGTTGCCTGTTTCAGGATCACCCTCATGTAGCCTGTTACCCAAAAAAAAAGATGATCTTACAGGATAGGGAGGCGCTGCGGGAGTTTCTCGTAGACGCTTCAGCCCAGAGTGACTGCGGGGCTCACCTGATCATGTCGGGGATGCCTCGCACTCTCTCTGGGTATTTTTTTATCAAAGTTCTCATATGCCGAGACACCTTCACCTATTTTAGGAGGTATATGTACTGGGGTCAAAGACCTTGGGCATATGGCAAGTTTCGTTTTAAAAAATTAAGACATCTTCAGTTAATTACAATAAATATGAAATTTTTAAAAATAAATGTTAAAATATTTTCATTTCATTTGATTATTTCATCCGGCTGAAGCTAAATATAAATTAAATTAGATGTGTTAATTATAGTTAGTCTGTATTGGGTTAGACTAGTAGAACAAAATTACATAATCTAAGTTATTATATTATGTTTTGACCCACCGATAAATTAAATAACAATTTTATATTTATAAATATATTTCGGTAGCCCGATAGTCATAACTGCATCACTTTCACAGGAATTTCGAATAAATAGTAATGAGCTGTGTTTGCAAGGACTTAATATACTATTGTGTATTTATATTCGACTGACCGGACATGATGGAAGAGTCGCGCTGAACCGATTGAGAAAAATGACTCAATGGACAATCATTCATTGTCTACTACAGCAGCCGCTGTTTGACTAGCCCTTGATTCCAGATTTGGAGCTAATTAGTTGCGTTATGCCGGGATGTTGTCAGACTGGCTCTGCATAATAGCTTTGTTTGGTGCCTCGTTAATAATCCTAGCTTACTGAAATTCAATCAGTCTTCTATGTAAACACAACGAGATAGAACAATGGCATTGAGTTACTACGGTATTCAGAATATCATTCGAAACGGACATGTGCTACGTTAATAAGAAAAAGAGCCAATATTCGCATTTAATACAGTGCAGTATACGACATTGCTATTGATTCCGGATCATTAATCCACCTTTCACGAGATTTACAACAAGTAGGTACGTGTGTCAGATAATACGCTAAATTAAAGACTAGAAAATGTAATTGTTATAGAGCCAAACGATTCCAGATATTAATGGATACTGGTTACACGTGAAGTATAATGGTAAATGCTCCATAGTTCATGACGTGCGATAAGAGGTTTGGAAAGGCTCTTGACCGTAACGAGGCCGCAGGTTTCCCGTAGGGGGAGTCCAGGGTTCGTATCGATCCACTACACTCAGTGGTCCACTTCCCAACGGAGCCAGCGATTGCCACAATATACGCATATTCCATTTGTAGCTTTAGTGCTTCGAAATTGCAATGAATTATTTATTCCATTTCAAATTGTACCGTCACCGAATTTACATTCTACGGGCGGAAAATTTTCTCGCGCAATGTGTTTGTGTTTCCAGTTTGGAGTAAACCTCTCCAGACTCATTTTGTAACACAGACCAAATACACCGAGGCAAAAATAATATTTTTTTAATATATTTACTGCGATAATTTGCACCCATATTAAAATGGACGATAATAATTGAAAATAAATATCTGCCTCTGGAAATATATACTACTTGAAATTGAATTCAGCTGAACATATATTGATATAGCCCCACAAGTTTATATTTTAAAATATATAAAATAGTAATTTTAGAAACTTAAAACAATTTTAACATAAATCATAACTATTTGAATTTTGGTTAGCTTCAAAAACTTAAATAGTTTTCGTCCTTAAAAATTTTTAAATTACAAATTAATGATTCGTTACGAAACTGAAGAATAAAGAATTAAAATATGCATATATTAATATAACACCCTATTTATTTAATTATTTTTTTGACCGTAAATCAGATAACTTCTATTTTTCACAGCAATTGAATAAACTTACGTCCATAGCTTATATTTAATTGTTACTTCGTAACCATATTTGGGACGTCATCAGGAAGTATTAAATTTAGATGGAAAAAAGGAACCAAAAAACCTACAAGCGCAGCTTTTAACGAAAGTTTCGTAAAGGAAAACAAATATTTGAATTTGATATGTTTGGAAAATTTTTTTAAGCATGATTTCAAAACTTAACCTTACCTGACGAAGTCCATAACACGATAAGGGTAAATAGGTTCAACTAAATATGGTCTCTATATGGTCGTAAATTTATTCCATTCAATTAATTTTTAGAACCTCATCTTCCAGATTAAAATTGTCAACAATTATATTTCCCACAAATTAATAATCCATTTCTAACATTTATTTAGCACTAGATACGTGTTGACGAAATTTTCACGATCAAAATAAATTTTTCTAGACATATTTCCTCCAAAAAATGACGTATTTTTTTAATTTGAAATTATAAATTATCATAGTCTTTTTTCAAAGAGTAATGTATTCTACCTAAATTATGCTACTTTAATTTTTAAGAGAGTAAAATGTTACAATAGACGAACATAAATTAAAATAAAGTCTGTACTTTTTGATCTGAAAATGATAGTAGCAGAAAACTCTTGACTGGCGTAAGTCGTGCAGAGTTTATATTTTCTATTAAATAAAGATAAGGGAAAAACGTGGTTTGAATTAATGTTTTTCACCAGGGTCGATTATTAGAACTGATTAAATTTAAAACCCTCGTAGTAATTAGTTATTAATCTACATGAGATTCAATTATTATATAAAAACTGAAAAATTTATACACGTTTCCGAAGTTAAAGACGTTGTTGTTGATATTAATACGTCCAGAATTTGCCATCAATAAATTATTAATCATAATTTTAGCTGTTTCAGCATATAATGTTTGTGAATAATTTAATATCTTTATTTTAAAAATATGTACAGATTCTCTCAGTCTAAGTTTGAGATGAGAATATTTATATAATATTTTTGGCATAGTACTATTTGATTTTCTGTTTCAAATTTAGGTGGTGTACGGATTGAACTACTTTAATCATAATTTTGATAATTATAGATTCTTGTTTTTTATTTGTTAGCTGAAGTGAACGTCAACCTCACTGTCTTAAAAATAATCAGTTTACAAAACGGTTTGACTTCCCGGCGTCGCACTAACGACATGTTTTAATCTGAGGGACTTTTATCAGTTTTGTTACTCAGACAAAACATTTTTGAGTATCCCGGAGTTGTAGACACGGAGTTTTACGACAGCTATCGTTCGTAGTAGTGAGTTATCGGAACAACGGCGCTAATGTCGTGTCTGTTAATCACGGGATAAGGTACATTCCCAGGAGCTCGTAAATAGGCGTCTCTTTCAGTCAGAGCTGTTCCGCCCCCGCTTATCCTCGTTGTGAAAGCTTTTATCTCCGAGACGCCCTAGAATGCGGGCTCCAACTCCAACTGCACCAGACAGGACACAATCTGATCTCGCAACCCCCACTAGTCCTTCACGAAAAACATAAAAAAAAAAGTTTTTCACTCTTATGTCGTCGTGCTCACTACAAAGAAACTCTAAATTCATCAGTTTCGTCTACTCCAGCAAACTGGTTAGTATGTTAAAAGTTGCTTAACTACTAAGGTCAAATTTAATTTTTTGCCAATTCTCATGGGTAAGTGACGGAATATCCAAGTATTTTGAATCGCCAGAAAGCAAGAATTATTTTGCAATCATTCATTAATTCATTCATTGTAAGTAACCATCAACAAAACAGTATATAAAATACGTTGAATTATAATTAACACATACTGAATATCCAAGTATTTTGAATCACCAGAAAGCAAGAATTATTTTGCATTCATTAATTCATTCATTGTAAGTAACCATCAACAAAACAGTATATAAAATACGTTGAATTATAATTAACACATACTGAATATCCAAGTATTTTGAATCACCAGAAAGCAATAATTATTTTGCATTCATTCATTCATTTTGCTAGTAACCATCAACAAAACAGTATATAAAATATGTAGAATTATAATAAGCACATACTGAATATCCAAGTATTTTGAATCACCAGAAAGCAAGAATTATTTTGCATTCATTCATTGTAAGTAACCATCAACAAAACAGTATATAAAATACGTTGAATTATAATTAACACATACTGAATATCCAAGTATTTTGAATCACCAGAAAGCAAGAATTATTTTGCATTCATTCATTCATTCATTGTAAGTAACCATCAACAAAACAGTATATAAAATACGTTGAATTATAATTAACACATACTAACAGTGAGTAAAATCATTTAATTTTGATTTATAATAGGGAACGGTGTGTTCGTACTGTAATAATTAGAAAAACTAAGACACATTGCCATAAAACTATTAAAAATAAATATTATTAGTACGTAAATTTATTTGAAATAAAAGTTTAAATTTGCATCTCCGCCCAGTGTTTATCGGTAACACGGATTTAAGAAGAGAATGCAAAATAATTTAGGAAAAATTATAATTATTTAATATTGACGTGAGCCAAAAATATTTTAATATAATTATAGACCATGTCTGGTTTTTTGTGGGGATCAGCTAGTATCTGCGAAAGGTTCCTCAAATATCGTACATCTCGGCTGTAAATCAGGATTACAAAAACGAAAGGCTGGTTCCCGTTTTTCGAACTGTTCCTAATTCCCAATTGACGTTTTCCTAACAACGTATGTATTTGGGTATCTCACCTCAACATTGTTTGATTTCGGAACATACGTGACACTTGTTCAAAGTTTTGCAAAATTTTTCATGCAATAATAAGTAAAATTTCCGACAACTTTCAGAATTTATTTTTATTTTAAATAATTTCCAAACAGGAAAAACCGCCGTTTCTGAACCTATTTGCACCTTCCCCATGTTATTATCCTAATTATCAATACATCACGCGTAAATGTTTAAATACACAATATTTATGAGCAATATTTTGAAAACATCTCCCCGAGGTTACACGACAAAGGCCATTTCGAAATTACTGTATACCATTTTATTTATATTCACTATGATTTTACATGATTGAAATTTAAGTATTCGTATTCTAATTTAGTTGAACTTGTCCCCGTTAATGGCGCTGTCACAGCATGTCTTAAAGACTCTTGTAGAACTTATGTGAGAACGAGATGTTAAAAAATCGCGTAAAGAAGCTGACATTTATCGCAATTCAGCTAGTTGATGAAAATGTGCCAGAAAGTTAACGACATGCTACGGCTTTGTCACCGAAAGTTTTAATAGGAGATGCAAGTATTTGTAGAATACTGAAAGAGTTCGGTTTGAAAAAGGTTTATGCCAAGTGGATGAGATCAGAAATTAAGGATGGATAACACTGATGTGTAAAAAATGAGGAATCGTGTTAAATAAATGAGAAATATGAAAGTTAATGAGGAAATCAGTCTGCAGATTGTTTTTATTTAATATCAAGAAAAACGGAATGAAAAAATAAGTGTACGGATCGCTTTTTATACTTCAGCTATATATTTATATAGGCAAAGCGTGCGTGAAAAGTCATTATTTACTACCAAAGACGTATTATTTACGTTTCAGATAATCTATAATCGCGAATAAATTTATAAATGTTCCGTGAAATTACTGAAGTCGTGTAGTTGAAACTGAATTTAAATTTTCCTCTCCATTCGAGGATACACACACACGACTCCTCCTCGTCTGGGAAACTTTTACTCGTAGCAGTAACTTTTTTTTTTTGCACAAAACCTTAGAGAGGAAAGAGTGGCGGACTTTAATCGAGTAATCTTGCAGAGCTAATCCTCCGAGAAGCACAGCCAGATCAATGATCACTTTCGCTCGCTTCACAGCCGCAATTTATTCAGTCAGAGTTGCATTCCGTAGCAGTTTTATCAGCCGAACCTCATATTTCACTTGTACCATTAAAATTGAGATTTATTGCCGTGATTTATCTTGTAGTCCTCTCTCTTTTTTTTAACGTGCTAATGGGGGTTATTAGAAACAGGTTGAAATGACAGCGTTCCGATGGTAGAGGGAAAAAAAATTTCTGATCAATAGTCTCTGCAGCGAGCAACGCAGCAATTCCTTCTTTCTCTCGTGAGCACAATCTGGAAATAAACATCCACACTAGCAGAAATATTACGAATGGTTACTCGCTCTGAAAGAAAGAAGTACTTGTTCTGAAGACGGAGGCTAATTAGTAAGCTACAAGGCAAACGCGTTGAGGTGAACATAACGTAGATCTCTAATCGTCTCTCAACCCTGAGGCTCAGGAGCTACCGAAATTAAAATTTTAAAAGGAGAATAAGTCACTTGACACTGTAATAATTATCTCACAGCAGAATGGTTTAAAATCTGTTTGTTATTCATCTGCACCGAATTAACTAATATTTTGTAACATTATTATTTACGAATATTACACACTACTTTCTTTGTAGGCACACAAAGTGGTCTATTCAAATAACATTTAAAATTATAAAAAAAGTGCCAGAGAAAAAAGGTTATATTTTAAAATAAATCAGAAAAATATTTTTATATGAAAATTTCTGATGAAATGAGGTGAATAAAATTAAGTATTTCAGTAAAAAATATTGAGATATGACGAAGTCAATAAATTAAACTCCAAATATTTCAAATATGTTTAGGCGTCATAAGACCCCAATTATTATTTTTTTAATTAAAATGAACATCTGTTTGAAACAAAAAATCGATAATATTCTCATACGATGCATCAAATATTTGCGTATATATTTTAATTTCTTTACGGATATTGGCAAAAATCGATTCCCCATTGAGGGTGATACAGAAATAAAATAAACACGAAACTGTCTCTGAATAATGTAACGCATAAATAACTGTATATTTATAACTTAAATCGCCGATGGAAATGACAACTAGAATAATATATTACATTTAATAACTATACAAATAGTGATATCCAAATAAACTGTACTCCTAGCGTTGAAGAGTGTATAATTGATAACATTACTCGTCAATTGTGCATAAGCAGTCGTCAATGACCACAAAATGTTGATTACCAACGAACTAGTATTTTTAATTTAATATTAAATTTGTAGGTTTTATAATAATCTATTTTAAATAGCAGGAAAAGTTACTACCAAATTACAGGCAAAAATTTCACTAAATTAAACCGTCGTTTCGCCACAATTGAGGGATTTCCTGATGTAACTTCTTCAAATCTAAAACTGATTATCAAAAAGTGATCTACTCGAATTGTATAAAAAAACTGCTCTGGAATATCAACAAGAATTAACCTATATCTGAAAAACATAGGTTCATAGACTTATTTATACAGGAAAATATTTATTCTTATTATTTTTTCAATTTCATCTACATAGACCACGAATATAATAATAGTATTATAAAAGATTTTTTTTACTGGTTAATGCAATTAAATAACATTATATATTAA
>CM067381.1:72990644-73163465 GCA_034510155.1 Eucriotettix oculatus | reverse complement strand
AATTATTGAGAAAAAGCCTCAAGACAGATGAATAATGATGCAGAGAAATCGTCTTCCAACAGTCTGGTTGCCTTGGTAAAGGAAAGGAAAGTTAACTCGCCCATGTTATTTACGATCTTCATATGGAACGACGGGGATAAACGGCTTCCTCCAGCTCAGATAATCTCGTGTTCCGGAGATTCGGTACATCGTTTTCCCCTTTGTTTCCATCGACCGCTTATATGTTTTTTTGCGTATATATTCTCCTCGCCCGAAACTGTTTCGCAACTTGTTACCAATGGCGGAAAGAGATTTACGTAAAGGCATATTTTCACGAATAAATTCGTTTTTCTGAATACTGGCGAGTCCTACAACAAGATCAACTATTTACATTATGCCATTACTCGAACTTTGGTCTCAACTCTTACCGACTCTTAAGTACACCAATAATGGGGACTCTAATCTCCATATTCTCAATTCTTGAAAACTTCTTTTTTTGAAGTACTGCACTTTTTATTAATTTAAACACTATTAAAATACGAAGTTCTTGATGACAAAGAAAGACCAGTGGAAATATTCCAGTTTGCAAATAATAGTCTCTACTATCAAAAGAACAAAAGTTTATTATGCAACAAGGTTGGAATATTCAAACACATACTGTATGTAAATACAAAGCAACTTTAACAGTTATAAACAACATCGTATCTCTTAAATATACAAAAGTACCGAAACTCACCAGTACTAAGCTTTCGAATAAAATTGATAGTATGAAAGTATACATTTTTCAGTTATAACAAGATTGTATTTCTTTTCCAAAAAATGCAAAAGTGCGGAGAAAAATACCTTTTTAGAGTTCCTACCTCAGGAATTTTTTTTACATAACGTTTCTTTGCGAATAAAACAGCAATAAACCAGTAGTCAACAGAGGAGAACTTCCATAAACTTCTACAACCAGGATATGCGTATATTAGCTACAATTAAAAGTACGTATAAAATTACTTGGATGGAATTAAGCAATCACACTGGATTTAGAAACGTCCAACTAGCCGTGACCGCAACTGCGTTAAAACCAAAAACACTGAAATTAGAATAACGAGCAGAGGAAAAAAAATTATACATCTCACAACGAAAATAAAATTTGAGTTTCATAAGGGTTACCCTTTTACAGTGTAAAAATGGCATTTTAAACGTCCAGAACATCACACTTTAGAAGACCAATTCATAAAGCATAATAATTTCGCATTTTCAAATATCAACACAATCAAGCACAATAGTCATTCATATTAATTTTAAGGTAAAATATAATCAGTTAAACATTGCAACACCAACTAATTAAACAAGAATATTTGATATCACCTTCACTACATGTATGAAAAGGAGATTCACACTTGTTTCTTCATAAATTATATGCTGAATTAAAATATTCGTTATTTATTTTTGCAACAAATCGTTAAGATCTATTTTAAAATAAGAACAAATAAGCAGTGCTTGTCCAAATCTTATAATTATTACGTTACTGTCAACTTATACAGATAAAATGTAAACTAACAACAGAAACGCAGAAATATTTTATAACATATTAAAAAATATGTAGCAATTAACTAATAAGGACTCATACATACTACAATACTTTTTGTATAATTTTTGTTCAACTCATTTTTTATTTAACAAAAAATTAAATTTAAATTAAAAAAATTCCTATTAATTTTTATACGAAATCTCACCACCCCAAATTACACGTCATCACTTAGTTATATATTTTCATGGGAAGACGAATTAGTCGAATGTATTGAAGAGATGCCTGTGGGAATTTTCTCACCCCCAGACTGATCGCGGGGCTCACCTTTGGTGATGCCTCTTATTCTTTCTGGTTTCTTCGAGGTTCTCCCATGCGGAGGCGCCTTAATTTTAGTGTTAAAGACCTCTGATATAAGGTAAGCGCAGTCAGATCTGTTCCTCCCAAAGAAGTGAGTGGTGCGAACATACAGCAAACTTCTTTACCAAGCGTATATATTTATGAAATATTAAAGTTTGTAAAGCGAAACACTAATTTTTTTCAAACAAATGGCGAGTTTCATGAATACGCGACTAGAAATCGTTCAGCTCTAAGGTCGGACAAGCATCGCCTTGCTCTACACCAGAAAAGTATTCACAATACCCCCGGGGATAATTTTATACAACAGCCTTCGGCCAGAGGTTAAAAATAGTACCTACAAAAGCTTCGTGAAGCAGAGTAAAACTATTCTTTTAAATGGCGCTGCTGTTTTACTCGGTACAGGATTTTCTTAATCGTCCTTCTAGTATTTAAATCAAGGTTCCTGCAAAAAGTGTTGAATGAGCTGCCTTATAAAATAGCACATCACATATCTTAAAATTTCTATTCAGTTTTTTCTGCTCTTTTGTTTGTTTGTTTCATGTATTGCCTGGAGCAAGGACAGTTTCCTGGTCCAAGTAGTTCAAAACTCCATTGCGTGTTCCTCAGTGTGTGCTTGTTTGTGTTTCCCAGTGTGTGTCCGTGTTGTGTTTATATTGACTTTTGTCTATATACACTACTTTCTTTTACTAATTTATTTTAAGTTTATTTGTCTTTAATTATGTACTTTATTTTGTTCATTTTTAATTTTTAATGTATGACGTATCCTATTTCCTCAATCGAGGATTAATGGAAACAACAATAAATCTAAAGCTTCTCTCCCGACATTCGGAAGGGCGTGAGAATAGTATCCAACCTGATGCAGGTTTTCTACGGGTTTCCCTGCAACTCACATAGGTGAACAACCCCTTAAACTATGGCCTGGGGAACCCTAGTCTGTGGCTACCTTTCTCTGCCTCCCACATCTCACCGATTCAATTTACATTATATGATATTAATGAGGATTTCACCTGTTTCAGATCACTCACATGTAGTCTGTTACCCAAAAGAAATTATTTGTCGTTCTTACTTTCTTAGAATTTTCCCATAGAATTTGTAAGCAGCACCTGTTATTAAAGACGATATCCGTAGATTTCTTTCTTCGTCTTTGTTCTTTAATTGATGGTAGCATAATTTAATTACTATACAACCTGGATAATTAAGAGACCGGAAAGTCAACTTTTAGGAACACCTGAGTGGTGGATACGTCTTTGCACAGGTGAGCTAATAAAGTAGTTTGGCACGCAGATGTGAATTTCATCAAGCAGCTTGTCAGGGATAAAGTTAATTTCTGTTGGCAGGAAGGAAGGAGGGAGGGAGGAAGGGTTCTTTTTTTCTTTTTGGAGTTTGCCGCCCACAGGCTGAGGATTATCTGCGCGTCCCTGTTGCTCACACGTGTCCGCTAAAGCGCGGCGTGTAACTCTTCGTCTTTGTCTGAGAACAGGTTCGTTCGTTCCTCCGACCGACCGACGCGTTCTTCCTCTTTGCCGATGGATGGCGGAACGAGTCACCAGCTTTGCCCCGGTTTACGTACAATTCTATATCTGTACGCGTAATTGACCAACAGTCACAGAACATTATATTAAATATCTTTAAAAAACAATATATAAAATTTCTATGAGTCAATTATGTAAATAATGGAATACTAAAGTATCAGCCCTAACCCTTTATGGGACAAAACTACTCTTGCTAAAAAGCTGATAAAATATTTTATTGCACAGTTTATAGCATACATATGTATATATATAACAGAATTGCTTTATTTTTATTTTCTTTGGACGTGGGAGAAAAAAGTAGACAATAAATCAGAAAAAATATTTTTGAGAATATGAAAATTTCTGATGAAATGAGATGAATAAAAATTAAGTATTTCAGTAAAAAAATATTGAAATATGACGAAGTAAATAAATTAAACTCCAAATATTCGTCATAAGACCCCAATTATTATTATTTTTTAATTAAAATGAACATCTGTTTGAAAAAAAAATCGATAATATTCACATAAGATGTATCAAATATTTGCGGCGTGTATAGTTTAATTTCTTTACGAATATTGGCAAAAAATAGATTCCCCATTGAGGGTGGTGATACAGAAATAAAATAACACACGAAACTATTTTAGATGTAGTCATTTAAAAGACCGCTTTCTCGTATCAGGCCAAAATAAAATACAAAATTTCATTATAAGGCTTAGGGATTTCTAAAAATATTGTCGGTAGAATTTTGGTTCCGGCCACAACATTAAGTCAAAATCAATGGATGGTGGTGAATATAAAACCACCAAGTGTAACAACTTCAGATAAGAAAAAGTGGACTCTTAAATATCCTCTACCCAATTCAGAAACCCTTATCTCTTTGCTTAGGGTCAATTTTTAATACGAAAATTATATTATTTTGAACTGATGGTAGGAGGTTAATATATCAAACAATATCCAAAAAAAGGGCTAACGTGACTTTTATTACAATTTTTACTAATTTTAAGCTCAGAATAATACGCATAAAAATTATGACGGCAATCAACCAATTAAATTGATCATAACAACAATTTAAAATATTAGAAAAATAATGACAATAGGAATGACAACCATTCTGTCTTAAACTTTGTAAGTGTCGATAATCGCAGTACAAAACTCTTTCATTTTAAAATTACAGAATCACAATGAATAAAATTACAAACTACCAAATAAAGCTTTCTCTTTCAATGATGAAAACGTAATGGTTAAAATAATCAGGTAAAAAAATCCAGTTAATAAAAGGTGCGATTATGATTAGAAGACGCTTGATTGCTATTTTCTGCGAATCATAAGCTGCGTTGCCGAACAATCGTCCTGTGTTGTATTGTTTTCAGTGAGCTATATACTAAGTTCAGACTGCGTACAGTGTTCTTCAATGTGACTCTTAGTTCTTTCTTATTTTAAACGCGCTGTACGGTTTGAAATATAAGGTCATAAAACGTATCAAGATGTTCAGAACAGCTAATTTGGAATAAAATAATTTGTAATTCAATCAGAAATTTTTCCATATACCGATTTTTTTTAAAAAAAATAGCTAGTAGCAGAAATTAGTATTTAGTTTTTAGAGAACCTTGGATAGAACTGTCAAAAATTTTATTTATTTTGGAACTACCATGACAAATAAAATTAAACTTTAAAACTATTTTCAACTATTCAAACGTGATACATGTTTTTAGTCTTGTGTAAGTTGGACGATTGTTTCTAAAGAAATTTAGTTAAAAATATTAATTATGTATAGTGGATAATATAACTGGTTTTCCTACGTAATAACAAACAATTCGACAAAAACAATTACTTTTTGATAATTTAGGCGGCTTCATTTTATCGCAATTTTAATAACTGAAGGTTCCATCCATCATTTTACTCGCGTATTCAGACAAAAAAAAATTCACTACTAAATCCACTGTAAAGCATGACAGAAATCCAATTTCAGTACACGGGGTTTTCATATTAACCACAGTGCTTCCGTTATTTCATTGAAAGTGACGCTAGCAGATGGCTCTGGTTCACGTCAACCATTCCTATAACAGGAAAGAATTATTTTTATAAAAGAAAGATAGACTGCAGATAACAAAACATTTGCGAATAACATGGCATAATTTTACCGTTGACAGACAGCTCAACGTTTGACTATAAATGAAATTTAAATGACAATTTTTTTTAAGAAAAACATTTACAATGATCTCAAATTCAGTTTGGAAGATCGTAGTAGTTTATACTGATAACTATAATGTCTTTAATTAATGAAAGGCTACGTGAAGAATTCTGAGAAACACTCAAGATTTCTGTCGTATTTTAGCAACAGATATAATTCAATAATAATAATAATACTTCTGTGCGCCAAATGTTATGTGGTGACCACCTTACAATCTAATTTATAAAAGGAACAGTTTTATTAAATTATATAGGTTTATATTCGTATATTGAAACGGCATCAATTATTAATTGTCCCATTCTTGCGGACGAATCAGTATTTCGAATCCACCATGGAACTGATGGGTTTCTCTATTTTAATTTAGAAATAGGGGGTTGAAGCACAAAAAAGTTTCCATAGTCATTCTCTGACAACTACAGTTAACACGATAACATTTTCTATTATTAATTAGTTGCAAGTTTGTGTTGTGTCTTGCTACTGTCAACAGATCTGTCTGTGCAATAATTGTCTATCGAAGAATTTCCCAGTGTAATTTATTGAAGTCTTATATTAAAATCTCTTGATTTTTTATTACAGAAGAATATTCTGCTTACCTGTAGTAATGACAATTTATTTGGCGCCAATTTTAAGTATTTTAAATAAATCTATTATTTATCTACATAAATCATCTTTAAAATATAAAAACTAAACTTAATGTTCATTTTACTAATAAATAAATATAATGATAGATTCAAACTAACGTCAGATAAAAGTTGTTCGATTTGATGGAGTTGATTCTTTAAAATTTGGATTACGGATATATATTTAAGTGAAACATGTTTAAAAATTTTTCCAGAATTTCATAACTAACATCAAAATAGACTCGTATAATGAACGCCTTTCCCTACTTGCTTGGCCAAAAATTGCTTGTATTTCGAGTCCTTCTGGTGGAGACTATTTGGAACTTTTATGGGCTAATTATTTCAGAAAAAAATTTTATGGGTTTGATATTTACTGTTAGTGGTATATGAACAGATAAGCTAGTTACTCAGTTTTATCTATACAAAATTAATTCGTAGAATAAAAAGTCTCTTAGACTTAACTGGAACATCCTTTATGGATTCCTTTCATTAAGTTGCTATTCAAATTGAATTTATTTTTATGGCTTCAATTTGTCTTTAATTTTAGAAGTAAATTTTAACTAAAAATTCTTTAAGTAATATATAAAATACATGTTGGCCGTCTGTAGTCGAGGCATGATGGGCATTGATTAAATGATTTACAATCACAGTATCAACTAAGATATTTGGGAATTAAAGTAGAATTCAAAAAGAGGGAAAATACATTTCACTTTAATTGAATTTATGAGTCCGACTCACAATCTTCCTTCTTCCTTTGTTAGAACGATAAAGTTAATCACCAAGAATTTCGAGGAAGAAGCAAAAATTAATTTCAGAGAGCATTTCTTAGTAAAGCTTATCTTGTAAGAAATTGCGAGCCAATTTGAAGATGGGAGTAATCTCGGGGACTAATACACTCGAGAGGCGGCGGCATTTTGCCCCGAGCTTCTGCTTGCCGGGAGCCAAGACAGTTATGTCATTAAGAAAATGGAACTGAGCAGCGCCTCCGAGGGAACCTGAATAAACGGTCAAAGCTTCGCATTGAGCTCTTATGAAGTAACGAGATAAATCTTGCCAGGCCGGACCACTAACGAGGGGAAGCGCTTATCTCAGCATCGCACAGAGACAGCTCCGTTTCTGAAATGTACAGCCCAACATCTCATGTTCACATCGGCTGAACTACGGGCGTGACTTGCAGCCCAATCACTGAAGGTGTCTAGCCTCATATCAGCCAACGGCAAAAACCTTAGATCACCGCCTTGTAATCCGCTTCTTAATGCTGTGACTTTACTAGACATGAGTATGTAGTACTACAAAGAAAGTCTACACTATTTGTGCTACCCCAGCCAGTGTTTGGAAAGCCAGTTGCCATCCACATTCGATTTTTATACGAATTTCGCGTAGAAACCATTTTAATTCTCGTTATTACCCATTACAAACATCTTAAAAATTATCGAGGATCAAGAGACATTCATACAAAATTGTCAAATATTTATACCAATAAATTATTCATAAATACGAATCACGAAGGCTCCAGATGAACTTTTACTATCGCTATTGGTGCCAGGTAATTGTGGTGACTCATGAACCCCTACATTCAACGGGTAAAGCAAAAATAATTTAGTTTTTGTTATTTGCGTACAGCAGGACGGAAAACGAGAATGGTTTGGTGAGGCCGAGTGGGCGGGAAACGTCGCCGTTTACAACATTATTTATTGCCTGGGGTGCATTGTATTCGACACTTGGTCCCAGGAGCTGTCCTGAGAAGGTCGGAAATGGGAAGAGCAGTGGCTGAACAGGCGTAAAAGTTAATTTCGAGAAAGAAGATTCATTTGTAGTAGTACGGAAAACAAAAAGATAACATTTGATGGAGATTTAAGCTGAAGAAGAGGCGCTAGAGGATCTAGACGTGTTCAGCGAAGGAACATCCAGCACGGTAAACCAGGAACGACGTCACCAGGCCCTTGTTAACATCTGGTAACGGCATTTTTACCCGGCTTCCCACTTAAACCATTCTCGTTTGATTCGCGATTTTTAAATTTCAACTATATCGTACGTCACCCGCGTTCCCGGGATCAGCAGCCATTTAGAAGCTGCGTAGATTTTATTTTATTTTTTGCTTTACCGACTGAGCCAATTTGATATTCGTAAATTTATATTTTTTTTCACTAAAATTTAATTTGAGTTATATTTCTTTTGGAAATTTTAGAATGTAATATCATAATTAAATGGAATATATTCAAATTAAATATACTTTTTATTATTATTATTTAACAATTCCTTGTTATAATAATATTTTTGTTGTGTGTAAGCAAAGCCAACCACCACATAATCAATCAGACCATATCATGCTTCAACGCAACGGATACGTATATTAAAAAATATTTATATTTACAGTAATATTAAATAAAAGAGAAACTATTTTCAAACAATCAGACGTTCCTTTATTGTTAAATTGAATGGTGAGACTGTAGGAAAAACTTTATGATCATATTTCCTTCAGTAACATGGACAATGACCATGAATGGATCAGCGATTTTTCGCCCGCAATTTCACACCTTGTGGAAAAGAAATGTCATGACTTTCGTTAATCGACGGAAGAAATTAATAAAACTAATTCATGCAATATTTTGGAATTATCTGTAATGCAGTATTTTTTTTTCTATAATCGGGGTTTCAGTTGTGCTTGGTAAAGCAGGCGCCGCCCGTTCTGTAGGAACCCCTCATAGCTACAATTATCTCTCTCTAGAATTCCAGTCTTCGACCAACAGCATAATTGCTGTTTCTACCTCTACTTTGCACCCCTTCTTCACGATGAAGAGGGAACCAATTTTTTTGTCCTTAAAAAATCTGTAGCCTTAATTATAGTGTTTACAGGTTAGAAGGGATTTGTTTAACGTGCTGTATAGTTGAGGCATGTGGATCTTCAGTGAAGCATGCTTCAGTGTTTCGGAAAAAAAAATACCAGGGAACACGATCCAAGTGGCGATGGAATGATAGTTGTTCAAGTACTGAAATTGGTATCACGCGAGGTTATTATTATTAAGTGTGGGATACTCTTCGCTGGAAGTGGTCCAGTTATCAAGTGGACTACAGTGCAAATACTACTGGATATGTTCGACAAGGCTCCAGCGTGTGTGTGTGTGTGCTATACATTTCACGGAAACTGGTTTCCCGTGACCTGTAAGTTCAACATATCACGTAATATTTCAGTGGAATAAAATAATCCTCACAACTCTAAGCCCAGAAAAAAATTCACGACACCTGAATTTCATCCAAACTATTACGATGACTCGGTATCTTAAACGAGTCAAGAAATCTACTGG
The DNA here is from genome assembly GCA_034510155.1 of Eucriotettix oculatus. Taxonomy (NCBI): domain Eukaryota; kingdom Metazoa; phylum Arthropoda; class Insecta; order Orthoptera; family Tetrigidae; genus Eucriotettix; species Eucriotettix oculatus. The sequence continues at coordinate 73,153,980 of CM067381.1, read as the reverse complement.
CACCTTAAACATTATATGCATACAGAAAAATATACATAAACAGCCAGTAATATTTATAATGAGATGCTGGAACAATTTTTTAAATATTACATGCATACAGAAAAATATACATAAACAGCCAGTAATATTTATAATGAGATGCTGGAACAATTTCTTCGTTCTGATTAGTATGAAATAATTTGTTCAGATACAAGAAATAAACATAATGAGTGCTTTCTGCCTTAGTATTTATATAACGTGTCTCAATCATTCGTACTGCGCCTTACAAAACATTTTGCATACTTATTAAGTAATTAAAATATAGAAGGTTTCACGTTTAACAGCAATTAATAATCTCGTTTATCGTAAGGTCATAATATATTCTGTTGTAAGATAAATGTCTTTCGGGTATGACCTTTATTGGCCTACGAGAAGGCAGGAGCTTAAATATACTACATATTGACAGAAACCTAAATCTTCAAAAGTAACACAGAAAACGTCTCTGGGGTGACTACAAAGTTTCTGTCAGTCTTGCAGCGTCAGTCACGTAATGGGAAAATTTAATAGATGCATGAAAGACGCACAGAAAAATCTAAAAGACGAAGTCAATGAATGTTAGGTTGAATTGGCATTTGCTGTATAAATATAAGTTACTATGTATTTTTAACTTATTTATTTAAGAACTTCTTAACCTGTTCATTTTTTTTAAATGAAGCAAGTCAGATGTATGAAATTACATTGAGGGGAGAAGTGATCCGGTGACCACGCTCCAAATTAAACTCAGCGATACACGAATGCAATATATAGTAAAGAAAAATGAAAATTTACAGATCTGTAGCCCTCTTCCTCTTCAATTTGAAATTTGCTGCATTAATTTCTTATGGTGTCATGGGCAGAGAGTGTGTCATAAAATATACACATAGAGGCAATGCCCCGGTTTTCCTACAGGAGGCAGCGTGAGACTTATCCCCACTCCTCTCGGACCAACTGACTCGTCGCTCCATAAGCAGCAATGTAAAACCAACGCTAATTTAATCTTCTGGAGAATCCATACGCTGACCAGTCACGCTCTGAGCTCATCTATTCCCACTCAATCTATATTATGATGTTCTTTGGTCCTGGGAGATTCTGAAGTCTTTGTATTTGGTCTTCTATTGACTAGATCCTAATGGATTGTTTTGTTTCTCACATGCCTAGGTGCGTTTAAGATGGTACGAAGGATTTTTGAATTCGAAGGTTTGGTTCAGCCCCATAGTTGGATCTCATATGTCCATATCGGTTTAAAAATGAATTTATATATGAGTATTTTGATTTAGATATTTATTTACCGTTTCGTGGCGGAAGGCTAAATTTATATATAATGAAAATTTACCTATACAGAAATTTCTAGAAGTTGGTAGATAAGCATTGTTAAGGTATTAGGATATATTAGAATTCTATTTTACTATTCCATAGCTATCTAAGAATATATTTCGGTTAATCTATCGTTGTGACATTCGCAACGGAGAAGTTGCAATTTGATCATTCAAATTGAAGGACCCAATCGCGTTAATGATAACTAACAACAGTCAAAATCAAATAATATTTGATGTTTGATTTTTAAAAAAATGTATCTATGTAGACAACTAACATATGTAATTCTTTATGAAGTAATGGAAATCTTTCACCACTGAAGTAGCTCTGGAGAAAATAAATAAAGACCTCGGGAAACTTTGCCCCTAATATATGAGCTCGTATCGCTCGAAAGTCTTGGCACATTGTTTATACTCGCGGGGATTTCCCCTGCACACGTCTGGCATAGAGATTGCGCGCGAAAGGCAGTAACCGCGAAGATTGAACCGCGACTTTCATACAGATGCGGAAAAAACGCCAACATTATGATTTCCATCGAACGCCGCCATAAATAAAACATCAGCCGGGGAAACCAATAACACGAGTCTTCGTCAGGTGTCACCAGGCGCGACAATGGGATTATTGGCGATACTGCACGGGGGGAAGGAGATCTTACGACGCATCACAATGCAAGGGGGTGCACCATATCTCAGTCAGTGCCCTGCGAGGGTTTGCAATCTCAACCGCAACCCTCTTTACGGCTGCACATTGCCTTCCACTGTGTGAGATCCGCACCGGATCGTGATTGCTTTGCCGAATCGAAATTGAGAAAACACATATGGCGCCATCACGTGTTAGAGAGAAATAACCCACTTGGTTTACTAATTTTCTTACCGAAAAAAATACATTTTAATACCATGCGTCAAGAAACTATTTACGACAAATAAAATTAATTTATTTAGACCATCCATACAATCAGGAATAAAGACTTTCCAAGGCCAGTTCTGGATAAGTTTCAATTTGTTTTAAAAATTTACTTTATACTTAAATTTACAAAACTATTATAATTTTCTCCTTTTAACATTATCAGCCCGCAATTATTTATAATAAAACACTATGTATACAAAAAATTGATAAAAATATGTTTATGTAGCCTAAATTTTAAATCTCTACATTCACGGTCGTATGTTATAGGCCTTTTCAAAGAGCGGAAATATTTCATACAAAATCTACTCCAACCTGACGGTATAAAAAAAGCAAAAATGTTACAGAGGTAATTACCATCGTGTCAGCATAATGGACCTTTCAGCGTATTTTTCTCAATGATATTTCCTCATTCTTGAGTCTTACTCGCTCGATCACGCCTTGCATGTATTACTATTGTCCGTGGTTCGGACAATTTTCAGTTTCAGCCTCGTCTGACCATCTCCTCTCTCGTCCCTACAATCTGCCTCTCGTCTGATCAACCACACATGTCTCCTCAATCTCTCTTATGTCTCCTGATTCTGTTCTATGATTGTGTCTTACTCGCTGTCTGTAAGGGTTTCTAATACCTCTTCTCCAATTCTTTAAATCATATCTCAAAGGTGACATGGATGGATATGAGCCAACCAGATTTATTGTGAGCCTTCTCTGGGAAGAATAGTTTTCCCCTCTCCCCAAAGGTTTTTGGGGAAAACCCACGCTTATTACCCAAGCCTCCGTCTCCCCATTTCCCCTCTGGTGTCCGTATTACTGGGTTTTATTACCCCTTTTTGTTCAACAATGCCTATTTTCTTTTGATTCCTTACCACCAAAGTCCGAGCAGTTTTATTTGACCACTTCATTGGAATAATTCCATTTCAACGAAGCATTGCTAGTTGGTGAATCAGAATCCCGTCCCACAAAAATTCCAGTTTCATTAACTGTTCCGTACGTTTCTGATAGAAGTTGATCTTTTTTACGCATGAGCGTATTTTGAAATAACTGGGACAGTCAGTGCCATGTTAGCTAAATTAGCAAATTTTATAGGATTGAAATATCTTTCTCTTAAAACAAACAACTAGAAAGAAAGGAAATTTGAAAATTCAATAATGTTTGTAAAAATATTAAATAATTTTTTTAAGCTCGGTTCTAAGCTTTCTGTTTCTAGTTTGGCCTTAGTTCATTAACCCTTTGCGGTCGTTTGTCTACTCTCAGCCACCAAAGCTTTTATGCCGTTCCGGTCGTATGTCTGCTCTCAGCCACCACAGAAAACAACTGTATGGATATTAACTCTATTCATTCGTATCTTTCGAAGGGAATGATTCCTTCAAATATTTTGGATGTTACATTTGAGTGAAAATGTCTCCAGAAATGCAAACCTAAGGTCGGTAATCCGCTGCTCTGCATGCTCAAACAGAAATATTATGGGCGGAAGAGTACAAACTAATTATTTTTGCGATACATTTCGTCTAAAACCAGGACTGAAAATTGGAGAATGTTACCAGATTCCATACAATGAAGAAATATAAATTTTTTTTACATAAAAACGTGATATAGAAACACATTATTGTTTAAATATACATCAAATGTTCAAAAAAGTATAAATAAATCTTGTTTATTCTTTATAATCTTCCATGTCATGTATCACTGCTCTTTCAATGGAAATTATTTCCAAACTGTACGACAGCCAAGTTCAAATTAAATACAACCGCAAAGGGTTAAAACTAGTATCCAAAAGGGTTTTTAAGGACCTCAAGAGTTTCAAAGAATTTCTTATATTACTAAGTAAAGAATCGGTAGATCTCGTATTTTATTTTGAGCCCATGAACTTTATAAAAAATTTAAAGTATCTTTAAGATGAGTACAATCAGATATAATTATTATTATTATAATGAAGCAGTAGACCAAATATAACTTATTGATGATAATTTTTATTGAACCAGTTCAGAAACTGCAACAGTATAATATTAACTAAATTGTGTTTTTCATTTCTAGTCACCAATTAACGCGTACTCTATTGATAAATAAATAGGCAATTAAACATGCGAGGATAATGAGGACTTAACATTAGACTGAAGACAAAATTGTACATATTTGAACCGTTTTATAGGTACCTGTGATTTATAGCTAAATAAGTATTCAGTTGCCTTTGGCGTTATCTGCTTTTGTCTCACCTGAAACAAACAAAAAATTATTATTAGGATATGAAATATATAATCCATACTTATATATTATTGCTAATAATTGTCTTCTAAAATATCTATCCGCTCCACCTTGAGCTGCGGGTGAAAGCATTTCTATTTCCTTAGACTAGAAGCCAAATTTAATTAGTAAATTAAAATAACACGCATCGTAACTATTATAGTATTCATGGAATGTGTTTGTACATTAATTGCCGCGTTGAATTAATTCATGTCTAGCGTTTCGGATATATACAGGGTGTTTCAGAAAGAATAGCTTGTACGTATTTCGAATGCATATTTTTATTAAGCCTTAAGACATACAAATATGAAATTTACAGACATCTAGCGGCTATTAATACAAACTAATTTATGTATTCGTTTCTCCAATAGCCGAGTCGAGGCGCAGCGATCGATAGTTTTGATAAAATACTACTTTGTATTACGTATATTCTTTTTGAAACGGCCTGGATAACTAAAAAAGAAAAAATTCTGAATATTGCTAAAAGAATGGACACATAGATAATATGTTAAAGACGTATTAATTAACAATCTAAAGTTTAATATTCATGTTCCTCGATACGGATTTGAAGTGACAATTTTGTTTGCTCTACGAAACACGAACAACAATACAATAATCAGACATTCGTGTATTTTCAATAATTTCGTACCTAATTAAGTTTGTCGTTTGGATATTCCTAAGAATACTACTTTAATATAAAGCTTATACTGTTGAAGTCAACATAAGTAAGGAAATGTAGCTAAAAGCACATCTGTTTTCCAATATATTTATTGCAATAAGAATACGTAAAAATGTTTTTAATGTTTATCAAATGAGAAAGATTGCCGACAAGTACGAGGTTTGAAATATCTCTCAGCGGAAGCTTAGTTAACTTCCAGTGAATGATAGGACTTTAAATGGCCTTCTTGAAAGCAAATGTAGGGGGTCTGGCTTCTATTTCTGGTCACTGCAGGAATTCACCTCGGAGCAGTTAGGGCGCAAGACTGCAGTTGCATGCACAAATAGAACATCTGGCAACTCCTGACTTAAATACAAATTTTAAATATAAAACTATAAAAAAACGTCTGTATCCAATTAAAATTTTCACTTAAATAATAACATCCAAGCACAGACTAAATTGACTGGTAAAAGAAATTATTAGTAACGTTTCTGAAAATTTTGTTGCAATGTCGATATTTAAATTTATTACAGTAGTTATTAATCTCTGGAAGGACGAAATAAATTTTACATCGTAAAACGTATTCCAAAAAATAGCTATAATTGACTTTCCATGTAATTATATTAATTTTATTGTACCAATACTCATACATTTCCACATTTAAATAGAATCATATACATAACAGATAGACATTCATAGCATTATCAAGCCATTTCTCATTTTCATCCGTTAGGTGATTTAGTTTATTTTTCAGATTCTTCAGCATAATTTATACACCAATAGTTTTTCATTAAATCCAATTCAGCATTCGGTCAGTTAAAAATTAAGTGTAAAAATACGTTTATTTAAAATAACATCAAGATTATAGTGTTTTTCTTTTTATGTACGGTTCATCAGTCGAACACGTTTCCAATTTTGTTAGCGTATTTATTTAAATTCCGTAATTAAAGGAGTTTAATTTTAAGTAAGAATTTTATGGAAGGTTAGTTAGTACAAGTGCTTCATTTTCCACGAACAGTTAAAGGTAAATACAAACTTATTGCAAATCATAATTTTTGACTGATAAACCAGGGATGAAATAATTATTGTAAATTAATTAAATAAAATAATGAGACTATTCAGGTAATTAAAACATTCAAAAACTTAAGGTTACGTAACAAATCAAGAAAGCTTATAAACAGTTATTACAAGTGTTTCATTATCGAAGTTTGAAAGAAATAAGTTACATAAAATATTTAACTAAAAAATAAATAATATTTACGTTAAAAAGGTTAATAAAAATACATTTGGTACAGGATTATTTAAAATATAAAATTCCTAGGAACCACTACTGTATTAAGTTTTTTTGTTCTGCGTGCAATCACTCATGTTATTTGTTATTAATAACAGTAACCTCTTCACACTAAACTCAGAAATACATGACTTTGATACCAGAAGTAAAAACAATTTACACAAGGAAGGAAGGAAGGGAAGTCTCTAACCGTAATACAAAAGGGTGTACATTACAATGCCATCTATTAGCATATTTAATAAACTTCCCACCTCCATTAAACAATTAAAAATAAATCCAAACAAGTTCAAATATGAACTAACTAAGTTCTTACTAAGGCCACTCCTTCTACTCTGTTGAAGAATTTATGAAGCTGAATGTATCATAGGGTAGATATTTATAATTATGTAAGAACATTATTAGAACACTAATTTTTTAGTATAGGATGTAAAAATATTTATCAATTTTATATATATGAGGTACAAATTGTATGTCTTCTGTATAGAACTTAAGAAAATCTTATTATAAGTTAAAAATTAATGAATAGTTACAGTATATTTTAATATTAATAAAGCAACCTAACTATGTAAAATCTCTGACTCGTGTTCCACAACATCTTTGAAGCTTGTGCTTCTCTATAGGATCTATGGAATATGATTTAATACTTATACTTATAATTAATGAATAGTTACAGTATATTCTAATATTAATAAAGCAACCTAACTATGTAAAATCTCTGACTCGTTCCACATCCTTGAAGCTTGTGCTTCTCTATAGGATTTATGGAATATGATTTTATACTTATACTTGTGCGGTCTTAAACCAGTTGCAGATAATTTGGTGGGCACAGAGCAGTGCTCTGGGTGGAGGTCAATACTACGAGACTGCTGGAGTACATTCGTTGCCCCGCAAGGAGTTGGCGGATATTGAAGCCGCTATCTGTGAATGTGGCCGGAAGTGACGGCGTCTAGCGAGGCGGGGGAGGGTGCGGGGGTGGGTTTATAGCCGCCATAACTCGGCGATCAGCGGGGCAAACCCCCGCAGCTATCACTTAACCCAAACTTCCACGCCAATAAACAAACCAGCTACATTGGAAACGCATTAACAGATTTTCGCTTCCGTTCACTGTGCTATTTTAACGAAATCGAAATCGTATTGGCAGCCGACGACAGAGGGAAACAATTCTGTCGAGATCCGTCTCACGTCTCGCACCCTTAATACAAGCTCGTCATTCTGGAAGATTAAATTAACCGAAATGCGTCATGCATAAACAGTCGAAATTCTTTTGAAAGACGAAATTAATATGACAACCAACAGTACTGATAAATCAAATTCAATTTGATACAAAATATTTATGGAAAATTTATGGAAAATTTTTCATTCCTAACACAGCGAAAATGCGTTCCGTAACACGTCTTGATAACCGCCTGAAAATTATCAAGTAAATCATCACCAAACAAAACTATTACATCCAGCGTTAATATTCACTTTACTCTTCTATAAATAAGTTTATAAATCTCGGTACTTTTTGTATTAATTTCCATTCACCTGAACGCAGTTTCCAGCGCTGTCAACCCTAATGTTGTTAGGGTCCATTTAAAATTATGAAAACATTAAAAATAATTTTGTACTCCAATTTATGTAGAATCAGAAAAATTATTGGAAAATTTTGGACAAATTAAATATAAATGATAATGATGATAAACACCATCTTCGTTTTAAATGCGTCACCTAATTATCAAAAACCTAAAATTTTGATCATAATATTAATCTTATCTTAAAGAAAATAAAACTGGCACGTCATATTTATATGGCGCACAGTGAGAGCCGCAATCGAGAGATTTATTTTGTATTTTTTTTTGAGTACTTTAATTATTTAAATTAAACTTTCACTAAATTGTCAATTTATTTCGCGCTAAACTGGCCAAAGATTTTGATCAACTACCTTATTCTTATAAATGAAATCCATTGTTTGTGTGTAAACAGAGCTCAAATTACATACATACATATATATTATATACTTGAAGCTACATTATATTAAATTGTTTCTCTCAATTTGAAGAAATGTTAACAAAAACCAGTATACATCATTTTTCAGAAGTAATTAATAATTGAGGACAAATAAAAATATTTAATTCAATACAAACGATAGGATTTCAGGTCAACAATATTTTAGACACTACCAAGAAATAACAAAATGTTTTATGGCTTCGCATCCCACTAAATCTTATCCTTGTGTTCTTTTTATACAGTGTAGCATCCTGCCAAAAAAAATGCTGGATTGATCATCAATGTCGACTCGTCGGATATCGAGCAGAACTTGACAAAAAGGTTCATCAGACTCCCTGATGGAAAGCAAAATTCCTGCTGTTAATCAACCTTAGACACATTTGAGTTTCTTCTAGAACTTTCCCATCTTATTTATTTATATTGTGGCGATATTTAGCACTTCGACAAATGAACCTGTCATATAAAGTTGTACGCACATACCCACACATAAAAAGCTACTTTAATTTGAATTACTAAGTTTTGATGGCTGGAGATTACTGAACATATCAGAAAGTACATATTGGGAACTGTAGCCGAAATTGGCAACTTTTGTGAAGTATTAAAACAGTAGAGTGTAATGAAAACTGATACATGAATTGTTACATGACTTAATATGTTTATGCTCGATCATACTAATAACAGCAGATTTATTCTAACACGGTTGTCAAAATTTCAAAGAAAAATAGAGGACATTAAATTTCTTTGAAAATATTTCCAAGCTGAATTATAAATTTGAGGCACAAGTCCATTGTTTGAAATACTGGTTTCTATCCTCAGAAATATTAGAAGTATTCAGTCAATTCCTCCGCGAATTAATGGAACTACATTTTAAAATATAAATCAATTTTTATTGTGTTTACAAGGTTGTAGAAATTAGTCACAACGTTTCTATTTAGAACAATATTTTTTGAACATTTACTAATAATTCATGTTTAAAATAATAAAATAATAGTTGATCCGAAGGACTTTGGTCAAGACTAAGTCCTTTTTAAGAGTTATAAGGCAAAAAAAATTTAAAGCATTTTATAAGTAAAACTTTTATTCACTGTGTATAGAAGCATATATTTTTATTCAATATTAATAGTACTAAAGAACACTATCTGCACACATTAGAAAGAAAATATATCGAAGAGATTTGTCTAGATCGTGAAAATAAAATAAAAGTAATTGATCTTTGGTCAAACAATTTTATTTTTTCGTCTTTTCATCTAATGTAAGATATAGTTGCCAGAAGATGATAAGCTACTTACGGAACAATGGAATTAAATAATCTCCTTTTCGAGATACTTTTATTGTGTCGTATTTTCCTCGATGCCTGTTCCGTACCGAAGCTCGTAAATCGCCGGATGTCAAGTCGGCCTGAGGGAGGGAATTGTTTGTGTCGCTCCCGATCTCCAATCATCGGCGATTGTTCCCGGCAGCTGCAGGCCATCGACAATGCAACACGGTGGCAAGGAAGTCGTGTGGGAGGCCACTAGGGTGCTGCTGAATCTAATCGCTATCGATCACGATACACACGCCCACAATTCACACTGGAAAATTTCCTCCGGCAGGCACCGCAGGTGGTGGGAAACTAATTTGCTAATCGCTGAAGCCTTTTTTCAATTTCGTCATTATTGGAAATTTATTAACATTAACCATACCCGTGTGTTGAGACAAAACCTGAGCCCCAATAATTGGCATTTTTATAAATGCAACCATTAACCCCATTCGGAATGATGACAGTCCGCCGTCGGTCCGGTAAGCCAAGGCCCTGAATGGGCTGCAGATCCAACGAAGAATAACAAATATCATTCCCAACATTGCAAAATTTGACTTTACATTACGATTGCTTAACGGTGAGTCGCACAGAAATGGCGCTATGGTAATCAATACGTTGTTCTCCTTCCGTAAGACACTGAATGTTTAATTTTCTTTCTAATTAGCAACACAGACAGGTACCGATTAGACTATATAATGGTATAGGAAGACGAGGTGGATGATAAATAGTTGGAGAACAAAATTGTAAGGTTGGAGATTGATAGGGCGCTGACATCTCGGAAACTAAAATTTTGGCAGTTTAATTTTCATATCACATCAAATAATCAGCTGAACTATTTTCATTCGAAATGTAACGATTCGTTTGCCATTGAAATATGTTATACTTTGTTAAATGACTAATAAGAAGAGATGTTGCTTAACCGTCAGTGAAACAGAGACATCTGAGGAGAATATATAGACTCACTGACTGCATTAGCAATAATTTTAATTATTTCATTTAATGATATATATACTGTGACTAATATTATCAATTCTGGGGACTTAGAAAGTGACGCTATCTAGTGCATATGTAGTAAACTGAAAACCACTGTAAATTATCGCGGGACGACCACCGGAGAGTTAAAAAAAATACATTGACGAACTTATGACCGAAATTATAACGCAAACAGTTGCATATGCGAAAGAATTATCCGCAAAATTGAAAAAAAAAACATTAGATACGAGGTAATGGTTTATCTTTTATGCGATTATGAATATGGGTAGTCCGATTATGCGACAGTTTTCACGGGCAATTGTCAGTTATAGGCTAAATTATTTAGAGGAAAAGTCGCACCCCCTCTTCAATTTTATCTGCCCTATTCTAATATTAATAGTTATGCAATAACAATATTTTCTAAAGTCAAACTTTTCTGGAATATATAACAGTAAATGTTAACATATTCACTGGATAAATGTTTTCTGGGATTAATATCGTAACAAGAGAAATTAAAATGATTTAAAACTGTTCCAACCAATATAAACAAATATATTTTATTTAATATAAAGTGAATTTGTAATTCGTCATTCCTACATTCTGGACACAAAACGAGTTTTTGATTCAAATGATTGTAACGTTGCAGTAATCAATCACTTAACTGGCGCTTTATTCAATTGAATTTTGGAAGTGTTCAAGTTACACCTTTTTTTTGTGGAATGATATTTAAATAAGCTTTCAATATTGTACGATAGACACTAAAACGCCATTAAATTCGACACAGTAAGGACGAGCTAGACCCGGGCTATGATACTTTCATCGGGTGTTAACTTTGCAAATCAATTCGGCATTGAAAATGGTCAGTACATCTTTGGTTGTGCCGTAAATATGTCCAAGCATTGCAAACAAAATCTTAGCGTTCATTTTTATTGTTCCTCTCAACCCTCGTCCTGATCAGTTATCATCTATCATAAACAAAGAATTAAAAATATTTTTTGTATCAAATTTTGTCATCTCCTCTTCAACACAACGGCAAATTCTAATATTGAAGGATGCTGCTGTTGATCAGTTACCTTTCGGTGGCACTAGCAAATTTTGTTTCTTCTTTTAGGTTATGGAATGCATTTTTGTTGGACTCGACTCTGGTACAACATAGTTTAATAGAACGCGTTGCCGCCCCACATCATTTTCTCCTTTCAACTGGTTACGTAGATCTTTCAATTTACGGCTTATGGATGAGAAAATGTCATCGTCCCGCAAGAAATGGGCTACATTGAAGAGATCTGGCAGCCACAAAGACCCGGGGCACGGTATCGGTTCGTCGTCGTCGTCGTCGTCAAGTGTTACGCAGTGAGCTTCAGCTTTTCAGCAAAAATGACATAGGGGATACGTCGACAAAATGACGGAAATAGGGGTTGGCTGTGACTGGCTGAGAAATCGCTGTCACTTTTGGAGGTTCAGAAATAAAGTTCACAGACGCCTTGTGTTAAGAAAAGCTAAGAACAAAACGATTACCAAATGGACTAAAATGTTCTTAAACGCTCTTGCTGTTGGAGTCATAGAAAAATATTTCATTTTTCTGTGATGGAGAAAGGAAAATTTCTCATCATTTATCAAATAAGATGCAAAAATTTGAGTATTTAATTAAACTCTTGCCACCTCCAAAGAAAAACCACAAGTTGGAGTCATCAACCATTATTTTTACTTTTTCTGTCAATTTTTATCAATAAAATTGTTAGATTGAAAGATGTTACTTGATCGTAATTTTTTATAAAAAGAACAAGCAAAAGTTAGGAACGGAAAAAAACATTAGCCAAGGGTTACTGTAGATACCTGGAATGAGTCTAAATGCAATAAAGAGAAAACCTGAGTCACCTTAATCTGGTAGGTCAAGCTCTAGACACTTGTCCCACGTTATAACGATGACAGAATATTGGAGTTTGTTGTGATGACGTTTCGAATTTTCGATTAAAATCCAATATTTGACCAATTTTTTTGGGGGGGTTAACAGGCTACATGAGGGTGATCCTGAAACAGGCAACTCCCCTTTAATACCATAGAAAGGGAACTGAAGGTCATTGGGAGTAATAAAAAGCTCCCCTTACCTCAAAAGTCTGCGACCCTAGAGGAAATAATTTTCATAATTTACCAACGTTTTTTGGCACATTGAAATCTTAACTTTGTTCTTCTATTTTGGAAGCGGATTATTTGTATGACCCGCAGTTTCTGACTAATTATCATTCGTTACTCAGAAAAGAAATAATCGATTTTGCGTTGACTGTGTCATAAATTAACGCTCTTGTAAGGCTACACGTTGACGTGGCGGCTTCTGATTGGTGCTTGGCCACTTACTACTTCAAAGATTGTACATCTCGCCCTATTAGAACTGTTTTAAACTTTCGATGAAACAATTCTTCACCATTAGAAATCGATGTTGTAAAGTTCAATGCAGCGGTAAGCTGCCAGGTGTGTAACGAAAAAAAAACGCAGGTTTGGTGGCAGTATAATTTTATTTCTAAAAGATTAGAAAATGTTGCAATATGCCGAGTACAGGAGAAATCGGAAGTCACAAGTGCCACAATCTATTTTACCATCAGATAAAGCTATGCTATCAAATAGCCAACAACCCATAAGTAGCCCAATATAAAAATTATACTATTAGATGAAAGCTAAGTGACTCACAATATTTAATCGATGTCGACTGCAATTACATATTTCCTTACATGTTAATATTAATGCCCTTTTGGTTTAATAAATTAACGCTAAGTTTGTAAAATAATTTTTTACTTTTACACATCTATTAGGATTAATTACTTGTAAAAAATAAAGTGCCACTGTTCCACTGTTATGCTGCCACGTGAAAGTTTCCTACTGCAAAGAGATAATCCAAATCAGATCTGACGCCAGGAAAAACCAGTTCCACACGTAACGTGAAACCAATATTGTCACACTTCTCAACTCATCCTGTCACAGTTGTGATTTCGCGGTTAAGCGAGACGACGAGTATTCGATTTCATGAACCTCTTTCAGTCCTGTTGCAAAGTGATGTTCCAGTTTAGAAGATTCACGGCGAGTCAATATTTTGATTCAGCAGAATGGAATATACATATACAATAGTTCCACTTTTTCTCCTGTCTTATGCATTTACAATCTTCCTCAATTGAATAGACTTTTGGTTACTCTTAGGCAACTTTTGAGTTATCCAAGAAATGATCAGTGGAAAACTTAAAGCAGAAATGATAATGAAGTACCAATTATTACCTTGATTTGGGTACTGCAATCTGAGAATCAATATTGTAGAATGTTGTTAGCGTCTAACAAAGAAACAGTTCATTCTTTTGAATCCCCCAAAAGCAAAGTGGAAGAGAGAGGATTTATACTTAAGAACGATGCTTGAGTGTTATAAACGAGGCCATATAAACAATGGTTAAGGGAAATCCGATCAATTCTATCAGAAAAAAAAAGGAAGTGGTCAGACTGTGTTAGGCTCAGAGTTAATTTTGTTTCTATTATCGTTCATTAATTAAGTTTTAGTCCAAAAATACTACCTAATTATTATTTTTCCACCTGACTTCGGACGAAAAAAATGTACGTTTGGATATTTAATGAACATTTACACGCTATTGTAAAGTAATTTCATCAAGTAAATTCATACACACACTGTATCATAAATTCATACCTTGGTTGTAAGTCACAATAATCTGCCTATGTTAAGTACAAAAAATATATATATTGTAAGATAAGAAACATTAAAATCAAATAATTTTCGACCGATTTTTTTTTTCAGACAATTATTTTTATTCAAACAACGTTTTCGGCGCATATTTACACCATCTTCAGGTTTTTCTCTTCCTAATCTGTGAAATACATATTTCAATTTGAATTTAAATTTGTACGTAGCCAAATTTAAAAGGAATTGTTAGTGAAGATAAAAACCTGAAGAAAGTAGGATTATGCGCCGAAAAGTTGATTAAAAATTATAACTATCTGCCAAAAACATGGTCAAAAATTATTTCATATTTTAATATCAGACAATTAATTAAAAAAAACATTTGAATTACTAATGGACATTAAAAATATGTTTGTGTACTTTTAAAATAAACCTTTTTACATTGATTAAGTAATAAGCTACGTCTTTGAAAGTTAAAGTCTATTATAATAAACCAAAGTTCCTTCAGTAAAATTTTATGTAAAAAATATTTGAATTGAAGCAAGAGGCTGTTACTTTCAATAGTTGTTAAATTTAATATTACAAATTATTAATAGAGACCAGGAATCTGAATTATTACTGTCACAGATCGTCACGTTGGAAGATAAAACAAGCTGTTAAACGAAACAAAGAAATTGTTAATGATAACGAGACTTCCGAAGCGTACTAAGGGATGTCGTGTAACCAGACTTACGACTTCTGATTAAGTAACGTGTACTGGTTCAATTGTTAGGTGAGTGCGTGTCCTGGTTTGGTAATCGAGGGTCACTCTTGGACACGTGCTGGGCAATAAATTCAGGGGTGACAGGTAGCTAGCTACCCTCCGTTTAGCCACCCTAACCAAGGGTGGTCTGTATCACATGGCGGGTTGTCCACGCCCCCTCTTTACTAAACTTTTTTCCCATGGTTCTCACCCACGGACCAGCTGGTACTTCAGTTTCAGCCACAAACATGGTATTAGAACCACATCCCCTGTCGATAATTTCACACCTGTCTGAGATCACGCTCATGAATTGTGTGTTCAATGGTGATCATTTCTGATTTCTAGTTAGTAATGGTACTTTAATGGTTAAGAAATAAGGACGTAGATGATATTGGAAGAAGGAAACACGAATTAAACGTTAAAAGCGTTTAATGAGCGTGAATAAGAGACAGTCAGTAGCACAGTATGAACTTGAGACAGAGGTCTTTGTCCGATTACATGGAATAAGAAACGAAGAGTTTCTCAAATAGTACCACTAACAGCGCTCGGAGCAAGACTGCCACCAACATTCCAATACGATCAACTCGCTTGTGGTCCCATAAGAACCCCTATATTTTTATTATCAAGTATCAGCTTATAAAATATGGAAGTATCAATGTGAAATTAGCGTTATTATTGAGTCAAATTATTTAATTTTAATGTTCATTTAAACTTTCTGTACGAAGTTACTGCCATTTTCCAAATTTCCTTAAACAGTTAGATTTTTTTATAAAAGGTAATGAAACCTTAATATTCTCAAAACACACAAAGAAATAATCTAAAAAATATTACAAAATTATTTTCAATCAAAAATTTCGCATCGATAACTTAAAATAATTATAAGTTATTAATTCGAGTGTTAATACTTAGTTTTGTAGAAAACGTCTAAATAACATTAAATTTTTTTGTGATTTTAAAATTTTGACGTTTAAATTATTTATTAAGATAGTTTGGTTTTTAAACCTCGAAGCATATAAAAAGTATCTTATTTTCATAATTTAAATTATAGGAAAAAACTTATATTCTGCTCCAACATTTTGCGAATAGAAAATTATACACTTTTAAACATTTGACTAATATGATGATAAAACTTCGAATCCAATCCGTAATATTTAATTCAAAACCTAGTCACTTTTGAAGAAACAGTTCTCTGGTTTCCACACGGTTAAAACAGCAATTAACACGCGACGTTTCGACGCCTGTAAGCTCTGTCATCGTATCCCAGGTGGCGGAAAGGAAAAGAATAGAAGCCTTTGAAATGTGGTGCTATAGGCGAATGCTGAAAATCAGATGGGTGGGATACAAGTTCTAAACAGAATAGGGGAAGAGCGAATAATATGGAGGACATTGACCAAGAGAAGGGATAAATTAATAGACTACAATAACTATGACTGCACTGATTTCATTTTTGGGGATAAAACCGTTTCCTTTTGGAAGAAAATTAAATATTTTAACAGCGTTTACCTAAAAGGAACCCATTACAATTCAAAAAAAAATATTTTTCGTGTAATACGTTCTGTCTAATCTCCCAGAAAAAAATTGTACCGATTTAATGAGAGTCATTATAATGATCTAGTGTAACGCTTCATAAATATAACTATTTGCGGCGTTGCCCGGGTATTTATTTATATTATCCGAGTAAATTATTTAGTTCTTAGTCAATACACAACTAAAACGACATGTAGAACGTCACAATATGAACCTCAAATATACTCCCAGTACCTCTAGGGAGTCCAAAACACCCCCGGTACAATAATGTTAAATACGATAGCTTGTTAGTGAAGTTAAATAATTATATGTAAAAATATAATTATATTGCTCTTAAAACACATTTCATTCGTTTGTTATTTTGAACTAAATTTATATACCTGACCTTTGGTCATTTATTGTTAAAAATAAGTCTAATGAATAATATACTTGGAATGACCAAACGTCAGAAATAAAAGAATTTAATTTAAGATTTGTCCCTAACTTCTTCTTCGATACGTAATTCAGGTATTAAAAATTTGCTAGAACAATGATAATTTAGAGATTTGTTTTCTAATGTTGAAAAATAATTTTTCTGACATTAAGTAAAATAAATAAGGCAGCAGCATTTTATGATATTTCAATTGTAAGTACCTAAAGAAAGTTTTTTATATTCTACTATGTATATTTAATTATATAAATTCTTTAGTAGAATGAACTTAGAAAGGCCCCTAAAAATTGGGGACGAAATGCATTCAAATTAAATTATTTTATTAATGACATTAATCTCAATCCTTGGTTTGCATTTCATTTCCGTTACCATAGAAATGGAAGTCAAACCACGTATTTCAAAATTTATTCAAAATAACTTTACATAATAATTATTTAGAATCTAACAACAGAAAATTTTCTATGTTCGTACAATATAGTTTGAACTTTTATTTTGATTATAAATTATTTAAAGTAACATTTAATTCTAATATATGCAAAAAGAAGTTAAGTTTCTATTTTAGTATCAGAGTATTAAACATGATTAATGCAGCTTTATATCAAAATTTTAATCATGAAGGCATGAACTATTTTCCAGCTGTAGAAATTGCAAATTTGGGGGCGAAGCATGTTGTTATTGTATTGTCTTAATTGCGTCAATGACATTGTAATTTTTTTTTTTAATTTCCACGTGTTTGGCCAATATATTTATTTATTGTTTTACAGTATGTCAGATAAATATCTATTTAAAAATTTTAATTATCTATTATTAAACGTTACATCATGCTAATAACGTTTATGAACCTTTAATAAGATAGACACTTTATTTTGTGGCAGTTTCTTTTTCAATGTAAGAACTATCAGAAGAAGAAATATTATAACTGTTCGGAGGAAAAAATAATTTGGCAGCTTAAACATTTCCGGAAGTGTGGCAACAAACGTACACAAACTGAACCAGTGTTTACGAATTACATTACGCATTTCTCCGAATTCTTTTGTTGTTAAATAGAAACCGCGGCTCACATGGTCCCGTACGTGCATTAGATTTTAGTGTTCTTTAAATTTATAATAGGGAAGGGTGAATGGTATTGCGTGGTTTGGCAATTTATCGCTCGACTGTCGGGACAATGTGGGACCGGGCTGACTCAGTCCTGCACGAAGGGGGGAGATCTTCGTCCCTCCGCCACTAAACACATGCTTTTATTTTGCGTTCAAGAAAACATACACAACTCCATATGGATCCAAATACTTACACAACTTTTTAATGCGTAACTTGCTGAAAAGAATGTATGAAAACTTCTAAATGGAACCAACATTTACAAAGGTTATATTAACATATTGTCAGTTAAGCGTTGTTCGAAAAGGAGCAACAGTGTGAATTTTAGGATTATTGCCGGGTAAACGTCACAATTTTATCACATTTTCGTCCTCTAATCGTTTGAAATAAGCTTTAACTTTGTCACGCTTATAAATGTCATTATGAAAAATCAGAAAGAATGACATTGCGGTTTATCTCGAAACAAATCTTCAGAATACACTTTGTGGTCTCCTGGTAACATAAGCTATCCACAGTGGTAAAGTGGTAAAACATATTCCAAGATTTCTGGATCGTAGTTCAGTCTAGTTATAATCATTACGTAATATTTCCCTAAAATTACCTAACAAAGGTAACTGCCATTCGCATCGTTTTGAGAAAGGTCAAAAGTCGCTTGAGACTTGTGTATAAATATGTCTTAAGATGTTGTCTGAGACGCTGGAGCAAGCTTGTAGATTATCTGCTCCTGAAGGGGGAACTCCAGCCAGATAACCTAACCTTCCCCCAGGTCCAGCGCCCAGCCCAAATTATCATGCAGGGAGCAACCTCAATTTGTCAACGTCGGCCAATCTTTCATTTTTAGCCGTTGTTTCTGAAAGCAATCTCTCACCCGTGTTGCGGAGGCTGTTGGGGGACGATGACGTGCGCCCGACAAATGAAATTATTGTGACGGAAAGGCTGATTAAACAGCGGTGTTTACTCCGGCGTCTTATTTGCAGAGCTAATGACGTCTCCAGACGCGGGGGGCATTCAGCTGCTTCTGCTGCTTATTTGTAAGTATTAAAAAAAGCAAACAGCGGCTTATTCATCCCTGGACTCGTTATGGCGGAATCCCTCGCAACAAGCAGATTGTGTGGGGCAAAGCTAACAATCCTAAGCTTTCAAAGTTCTGTAGGTATTTTCTACTCGCGCCGGTTATCTTTTTCTTCTACTCTGATACAATTTAAGTTACTTTTAACTTGCACTTTATTTTAATTTCTCAAAATTCAAGGAAGTATTTCATCTCAGTCTAAGCGTATCTCGGAACGCACGTATCAATCAAATATTTTGATTTTAATTTCTCAAAACTCAAGGAAGTATTTCATCTCAGTCTAAGCGTATCTCGGAACGCACGTATCAATCAAATATTTTGATTTTAATTTCTCAAAACTCAAGGAAGTATTTCATCTCAGTCTAAGCGTATCTCGGAACGCACGTATCAATCAAATATTTTGATTCAAATTTTTCATGTTTTTTTCCAATGTTCACATCAAATAAAAAATTGATTGATAATAAATTAGAATTAAAATTTTTTATATCGTCTACTAAAAAATTCAGAGAGAATTGTATATGAAGAGCGATCAGACATCATGACTATTCGTATTATCTATACCAATAAATAAAATTGAAGTGTCCGTTCTGTTTGTCTCGGTTCAATGAAAATTTGAGGGTTTTAAAACAAGGAGATTAAATATTCGTTCATATTTAATTTCGATTAAATTGCAGAAGATATTAATGTAATATGAATATAAATAAAAATATTATTTCTACGGGAAAATTTCTTGGAATTGCCGCGCGAAAACCTACGTGTAAACCGACTGTAGTCCCATTACTAGTTCCTATATCATTCATCCCACTTACTATCTATTGGTGCAGCAGGCTAAGAAAAAAAGAACTTCTTTGGATTATGGATACGAGTAGTACACAAATTGGTAAATTGGTTTTATTTAGCTCCTCAGGTAAATTTTAAAATTTAGTAATTGCAAATATGAAAATAAAAAGGAAAATATCGTGTCTGGTGTCGAAATTGGTGTAATGTGAGTCACTGTGTTACATTATGACCTTAAATATGCGATTTAAGTAAAAGTTTTACCATTAAGCGGGGGGAAAAGTTTTATTCTGTTAGAATACTGAAAAAAATATTGGTGGAACATATAACATATAACATATCACTTGACGGTCTTCTATTATTTTCAATTTATTCACCTTTTTTTGTTATTTGAATGAATATTATCGATGTCGTTTTTGACAATCATAATTTACTAGAATATATTGTGTTGTTCATGCTCGACGGGAATCAACGCAAGATTTTCTGCTGCCTACTCCGACAAAAAAGTGGACAATAATATCGTTATTTATCCAATTAATTAGCATCTTAAGCGTAGTTTCAAATTATGTGACTATATTTCGCAAGGCGATCTCTCTGAAGAGTCAAATGACTCATTCATAATTATTTATTGCCTTATGAAATTTATACTCAATTGTTGGAATTGTAAGTTTTTGCCTTTAAAATTTGTAATTGTAAAATTTTATTAACTTTTTGCAATCTTTTTTTATTTGACGTATCCTATTTCCTCGACAGAGAAATAATGGATTGAATAATAAAAATAAATATTAATCGTAACAAGTTCCTTTAAATTTATAAAATCAAATTTGAATCTATTTGACGTATCCTATTTCCTCGACAGAGAAATAATTGATTGAATAATAAAAATAAATATTAATCGTAACAAGTTCCTTTAAATTTATAAAATCAAATTTGAATTGTTACTAAATTAACTAAATTAAGTATAATTTAATTTATAGTAACTTTAATGGAAGCGAAGTAAATGTTACGTGAATTCTGCCGCAGTGAGAGTTTTATGTATTACGTATGAACAACATTGCTTCTGAATTAAAAAATCATTGTGACTATAGAAGGAAACGTAACATACTAAAAAAAGCTATTGTTCCGAGAAATTGTGTTCAACGATTAAGAATTTAAACACGACTATGGATCTATTATTGTGATTGTTAAAACGAGTCTCAGAAGTTTCGAGGTGTTCCACGTTAGAGGCAAGATTTTTCGCGTCACTTGTCTTGTATCCATGACTGATATTGGATGTATTTAAAACCAATATTAGCCGAGACCAGGGCAAACAATAGGTGGGGCTAGTTTAGGTGGCACTAATCACATCACCGTCAGCGCTAAAGTACGTAAACACAGACCTAGGCACCGGAACTAATCCACTAAGAACACTCACACACTCACTCAGTCTGCAGTCAACAGGCGCCTCGCAGGTGATACTCATGTTTACTAATGCCTTGAACTATAAACATCGCTCGATTCTATTTCAGCGCTATCTTATTTTACACAAAAAAAATATTAAAAAATCGTAGCCACCCTTATTTATGATACAACCGATGGACACTCATACAAAAAAAGTGAAGTTAGTGCGTGTATTTTTCTACAAGGGATTGTTTTATAATTCATGAACCAAGTAATGTTAATATTACACACAAAAAATGTGATTAAGGAGTTTCGTAATCGACAATTTATTCAGCACATCACAAAAGTTATTCTGTCCGAAGAAAAAAATAATTGTTTATGTAAAAGAATCTGATCGCCAACGTTCAAATGTTATTACATAAAAAAACTTAACACAGTAGCACACTCCTGTAGATTTAAGAAGTATTTTTTTTAAAAAAAATGATAAGTCAAACCTAATGCCTCTGAGTGATAAAATTTATATGAGTTGTTGAAAAGTAATGGAGAATATTTAAAACATAATTTATAAGACGTTAGTCTTCGAAATCAGAAAAAAGATTCGTGTCTGTTGTGTTTAAATGTATCAAATATATTTTTAATTATAATTATATTACGACGCTTATAATAAAATATTTTGTAAGGACCTTATTCCCTCATATGCTCAGAACTGTTTAATTTAAAATCATATTTAAATCCTATTAATGTCACCAGTAGACATTGGATCAGTCGGCCAAATGCCTCCTAAAAGTTGTAGAGGCATGGAGAAGGGAATGCTGTGACCCCACAGCAAACTCGTCTCCCGTCATTTTGAAGGGCGTGAGAATAGTACCCAAGGCCCAACCTACCTGATGCAGGTTTTCTAGGGTTTTCCCTGCATCTCTTTAGGTGAAACACCGGGTAGGATCCTTAAACCATAGCCCTGGGGCCCTAGTTAACCCTTGGCTACCTTGCTCTACCTTCCGCATCCCCCCATTTTAAATTCCTTTCCTATGCTATTAAAGGTGAGTTGCCTGTTTCAGGATCACCCTCATGTAGCCTGTTTAAATTTCAATTTTTAACTTCTATAGAAAGATGAGTAAAGTTCCAAGCAGAAAGCTCCTTTCGACAAATTATTACGATTGAATTTACTATCATCAATACTGACAACTCGATTTTTTAAACACTGGTGGCTTATTAATTATTGTTAAACTAATTAGACATTTATTTTTCTAATTGAGAAGAATTAATTTAAAATTTTAATACGTGCTATATTTTATTTTAGCACATAATTAACCAGGAAAATAAATGAGAGCTTGTAAGAGATTAATTATTTTGTAAAACTGTTTAATAATGAGACCTAAGGAAATAAATTATGACTTCAGATAAGACTAGACTGTATTTAATTTGATTTTTTTTGAATACGTGAACGTTCTGGTGAGTTACTAAGCAAGTTTAAAAATAAAAAAATTATTGATTTAAAATTATCAAAAAAAATATTTTCTGTGGGAATAAGACATGATTAATAAATAAATAGCAGAAAATGATTTATGTAACAACTAAATAATAATCATTTCAATAAATTGACTATAAATGATTGAATTGCGTATGTAACGTCAATTTAAGTATATTGTGAAAAATGTTTCAATTCAATGGTGTGTTTTAAAACTACTTTTATAAAATAAGTAAATACCTTAAAATTTTACTGTGTGAAGAAATTCACGTGTCAAAATAATAAAACGGTAGCTTTTCTTCCTAGTAATACGTGTGTATTATCCAGTTAACTTGGACTTGGCCCCAACTCGGTCTTTCCCAACTCAACATAAACATTGAAGCCGAAGTGAAATGGGCATTACACGAGGATGATTACGTTCCTAGGAACGAAAGCTACCATTTTATTATTTCGATGTGTGAATAATACTTTCACTCAACAAATAATTCATGACGTAAATTTTAAACGTTTTTTACTTATCTCGTAAATTACAGTACACGCCTGTTATAATAATTCACTAGTTTTGCATATACAGCCTAAAAATAAATATTAAAATCTAATCAGTTTAGATCCTTGAAGCATGCGGATTATTCAGTAATTATAAGTGATATAATCACGATAATTTAGTTCCTGGACGTAAATATTCCTCAATATCAAAAAATATTGCGTGTCATTTTGAGAATTGACTGAATGTGCCCCGATGTACGTAAATACTTGAATTCGATTATACAATTAAAATAAATGTTTTATGGAATCTATTGTCAGTGGTAATGATATTTAGGCTAACATGTGCGTATGTTTAGCATATTAACGATAGTAACGCCACATACACGGGCTGTTAATTGAAATAATACTGCAACGACTGCTCGTTTTTTACTTTTGACTTTAGCCCTATTAAAAAAAACAGCCCCCCACTTGCGAAACATTATCCGAGAGAATACGTCTGATTTGTATTACCATTAGTACAATTCACACGCCGTCATGCTTCTCCCACAGGGTTAATTAACTGCTTAGTGAAAATGCCTTTTTTAAACTGCTTAAAAGTCTTTGTGGAAGGAGATGGATGGTTGTGAGCGTCATGCTAAATGGTAGATACAACTGAGATCTTTTGAGACGTACCGTTTGTGAATTGGCTTCCCTGAGGTCCATGTTTGTATCTATTGTCCTGGAAAAACACCTCACACGCACTCACGCACGCACACACTCGGGCTTCTGGACAACCCCGCGGCAAACAACGCACTGATGAAATACGATTAGCAGTTCCCTCCCCTCTCCCCCTCCTTCTCCACCCCTTATAGTCATCGACGGCACGTTGGGGGCAGCACGGATCCATGCATATTCCTCCTCCAAGTGACTAAGAAGGCCATTATTCCGTCGGCATAACCATCCGGCCAATCCTAAACAACCTGCACGCGTCCACGTTACACGATGTGGGGAGAAGGGCGTAACTGCCCGACGCGACGCTGCGAGGCGTCCAGACGCTTCAAAATAAACACCGCGCACATGGAACTAGGTCAAGAATGGCCATCAGCAAAGCAATATTCTATGCGAAAAATTGATTTAGGGGTTACGGAAAGGATAACTTATTAAATTTGACAGAATTTTCGTAATTGAAAACTGACTTTTTAAAAAACCAGAGAACCCATAAGGATTATAGATATTTATAGAAGAATATAGAATATTTGAATATGGGACATAATATGTGAAGGTAAAAATAATAACATTACTTATTACTTCTTCACATAAAAATATTTTCAGAACTACAGTGCGAATTGTCAATCCATCGATGAGTTCCAAAAAAAATTATTTTAGTTCAATTAATAAAATGATATTCCAGACCACGCCGCCTCACCTTAAAACAGTTTATTATTTGAGCTTCTGTTACAAACACATCGTTCCTGTGCAGCAGAAGTAATGAAAATCGCAACCATGTACTTACTTATTAATAAGGTAGAAACGAGCAACTAAAAATTGTAATTAAATTTAACAAATACGTGTTTCAGAACGTATATGGGTCCTTCAACAGGTTAACGATAAATAATTAAATGACTAACCAGACTACTTATGAATGTCCAAGAATGTTCCCTGTATGAATGTTGAGAAAATTCTACAAACAATCTCTTATTATGTTCGAACATATGGTCTCCCTCTCCGCAGGTTTTTGTTTTATCAACTTTTGTCCGTCTGAAGCAAAGTTGAATGTGTGTCCTTCTTGACAAAGTGGGCGTAATCCTTTTTGAATTTTTCTTGGTGACCTTGTCAACTGAAATGTTCAAGCTGCGACCTTTTTATGAGAGTTTAACGGAATCTTTAGGCGTGAAAAGGGTGGCTAACAGGACCTATTATTTTCATTTCTTCCTAACGTCAAATGCTAAGACTACAGAGATTTGAAACGGTCCCTTTCCATTTCTTGTTCCTTCACGCTCATTTTTGTAACGGATACATTTTTTTTATGTTCGCGGAGTGCGTGCACACATTATGGTTGTTCTTGATTTACACCTCTTGTTTACAAGTGTAAAAAAAACAGGCAGATAATTAGCCTTTGTCACATTTTTAGGCTTAAAGGGACTTTCATATCAGTCTTCCTTTCCCGTCTCTCGTCTGCTATATGCATCAAATCAGCCAATCACATTCATTATTGCTCTACCTTTGGATTGGTCAGAAACATAGCATACACATACATACCTAAAAAATAAATAAAACAGTATAAACTATTATAATTGCGATAATTGTCTTTCTTTCATATGTGGGTGCAAGAGGACACCATAATGTATTCCTTGTTTTCTTCTTTAATTTGTGAAGCATTGCGAAGTAATTTTTTGGACATATTCCGTAATTATTTTTAATTTTGAGAGAATTACAGCCATTCAATGAAGAATCGTATGTCATTTAGTTATACTTCATGTATTCTAAGTTTACTTTGATTATTTCCTTCGGTTTTGTTGTCATTTGGGCGAAATTGCGTACCCTTTTTAAATATTACGACTCTTCCTTTTAATTTATAACGTAATATTATTAAACCAAATAAATAAGTTACCCTAATTTAAGAATGTCGCTAAAGGCCTTTAGCAGTTAATGCCACTATAAAAAAAATTAAAAGACATATTAAACGTAGAAAAAATTCAAACGTTCCGAAAACACTAATAAACATGATTTATATCGCTATGCTGTGTGTTAGGCATCTGAAGAAAATATTGTTGGTACAATGAAACCTCGGAACAAATAATTTAAGCGTGACTAATGTAAACCATTCACCTTGTGAACGTAAAATACAAAAGGAGAAGGATAATTTGTTTGCTTCAACTTTCGAAAGTTTTAATTAACCCAGACTACCTTCTAGAGAATTTATGCTTCAATTCTTGGAATTTTTCTTTTATTACTGAGGTATCAAGATATTAATCTATTAGGAGAAATATTACTGTGAGATTCGTGACATCTTAACTCCATGAGTATGAATTAGTCATTAACTCAACACAATGAACCACAGAGTAAATGCAATTTGATGTGTTCTTTTATGTGGACATTTATGTCTTAATACAGACGGTAATATGATATACTCAATTTCGTTTGTCGTGTACTTGTATAATCTTCATTTCTCGTTTATCGTATTGCATCACAGAATGAATAAGTTTTGCCGTAAAGTAGTCATAAACAATAATTTGCTATCCTATTATACACATTATATTTCAATTCGATTTCTGACATTTAAATACAAAGAAACACTTGAACGTAAAGGAATGGCAAAAAAATTATATTCTTATTAATTCAAACAATTATTTTGTTTTTATTAACCTAGAAGCAAGTTTGCTGATCCACTTCAGTAAGTGCAGAAAATAAACTTTGCTCCATTTGAATAATATTGCACTCGCTGCTATTATTTATTGCTTTCGACACAAGTGTTTCGATAATTATTGGTGTAGTAGTTATAGAAAAACCAACGAATATAACAACATTTGCTTGATATTTTAGCAATTCTCATTTTCCAAGCCTTCACATTCCTGACGGCGATCTTTCCGTTTTGTCTTGTTGCATGATCAGTAGACTTGCCTTTTGTATTATTCCTTTTATAGGAGGCGGACATATTTGTATTTGTTTCGGACAATCAAGGTACATCGCTACGTGTCAAGCGATTGACAAATTAATGTTTTCTCAAGAGCCAATGGGCTTGAAGATTGCTTACAGCAGATGTCACTAACAGATGTGAATAAAATGCAACGTAGGAGATTCCGATCCCGTGCACCGAAGATTCGGTTGTAATATTTTATTCTTGCTGCTTATAAATAACCAAGAAAATTGCACATAGTATTGATTTATATAGTAACCAAACGCTAGACATCGGCTACATATTTTCCAGAGGAAACGTTCAGTGAAATACGACTAAGGGCAACGCTGTACTATTTAACCACATAACAGTAACCCGAAAGACTCCAATTTCAAACAATAAATGCTATAACTTACCAATAACTGTAAACAGTAATATAATAATATAAAAATTAATGATCATAATTTTTTTAGTGAGCATGAAAATATCGAAATTTAATTTCTGTAACAAATAAAATCAAACCTAATATTTTCCTTTCATACTGAGAGTTTCCCTATTGATATATAATGTCACATTATGTTCACAAGTAACGGACACAAAAATGTCCCTTTTTATTCAAATTCGTGACGGACAAATGATTGTGAAGCTTAAGTGCCACAAAATAAAATGAGCCAAGAAATAATTAGGGTCACTGATCTCATGGAAAGAAAACATCCGTGAAGGTGTAACATATTTAGCTAACAATCTGAGAGATTAAAATTATTGTGAGAAGATAAAAATATATTCTGAGAAATTGATACTATTGGTTTCGGTTTCAAGAGAAAAGGAAAGGAAAACCAGAGAGACAATATTTAGCATTTGTACAATCCTTCCATAATTTTGGCAGAAGCGATTAACAATTACATCCACGTTAACATTAACCGGTTTGTGCATGATATCTAACTTCTGCCACTTAGTATCCATCACAGAGCTTTGGTTTAGTTCAGGAAGAAATAACACATTCATATCGATATTGCAGACGGATGGTAGGCAAACCCCGATTCGCGGGCCACATCCGGCCCTCGTAAAAGTTTTTTTTTCTGGCCCATGGCGACGTTTCCAAAGATAAATATTCAAATCGAATAAATTTATATGTAAATTGATGTCCCTCTTCGACAGTACTTATTGTTAATTATTGATACTAATTAAATTCAATTAAAACAACTTTAACAAATGATAATTAAATAAAAGAAAACCACTTTGAGTTTTCAATTCTGCATTATTTCACGAGCTTTCGGCCACAGTGTTCTTATTGATCTGGGCCTACCGGGTCGACTGCGACTGTCATCAACATACACAAATTTATTACTCATAAAATATCAAGAACAACAATTAATTGTAAAATATATACCTGAGCTAATTAATTTATACAGGTAAATTAATGTTTGACAGATGCATGTAAGTATTGTTCTTGATATTTTATAAGCAATGATTTTGAGTATGTATAATATTTACATCTTACAGTTGAAAATATCCTTGGCCAAAAGCTTATGAAATAATACAGAATTGAGAACTCAAAGTGGTTTTCTTTTACTTAATTATAGATACTAATTTAAAAAGCTCCTTACGCGTAGCAATATCATCATTATCACTAATTATTGATATTCTTGCAAAAGAAAAGCAATCCCAAGTTTCCCATTAGTTAAAGTTGTAACGCTATTGTTTTATTATATGTTATATGTATACTGACCTCTTTCTTTTAATAAATACCACTACAATTTTTTTTGTGGTTCGTAGCCCTTCATAAATTTTTATACGGCTTCTACGAGAAATTCTTGCTCACCCCTGGCCTTGACCTGGTCACTATTCTTTTTCATTGTTTTATTTATTTTGAATAATATTTTTGTGTTCAAATTACTAGGATCAAACTGTGAGATCGTTAAATTAAATACGGTTTGATACTGTGAGTTCATTGTTCATTAATTAAATTATAATTTTTATATACAGTAATGAACTTCCTCAAGCATTTAGAATTAAACTGACTTTTTATGACTTCGGAAGGAAAAGGTTTGGCTTTAGGACTTTGGCTGAGACTTTTAAGTAATTAAGTTAGTGCCTCATGTACGCTCAAGTGGCCAAACAGCTTGAAGTTTCATAAACCTGAATATTTATATTTTTTGATCTATTCTTTTGCTAAGGAAAGAGGATAAGTGAAACACCTTTACATTGGTAAAAATTTGGGTAAAAGGACAATGATAAGAGAAACGATGAATTATATTTAAAACTTTTGTAAATTATCAAAATATTAGTAAAATAATATGATAAAATTATTTTAAGTGAAATTTTTATGGATTTAATTTAAAATATATCTAAATAATATTATTATGAATGTAATACAGAAAACTACAGGCGGAGAAGCAAATGCAAGCAAATCAACTGCTTTCTCTCAATTCATCAAATGACCTGTAATGACTAATATGCATCACACGAACTGAAAACGTTACAAATATATTTTCGATTAATAAAAGGAATATTTATTTTGTTAGTATTGCATCAAAGTTAATTCACGTTCAGTATTAGAGTATTGTTTCTACAAATAATATATCTGTGAGGAATATATTGAACGTGGCTTTTCTCCTGGCGCTTGCTTCCCTTTTCAGAAGTGCGTTCGAGGAGCAGCAACTGGAGAGTCGTACAGATCGACTCTCCCTCCCTCTGCTGGAGAAGAGTGCTACAAGTCAGCCTCTCCAGAACTTCCGCTAATTGCTCTGGGAACCGCCTCCGGTTACAAATGTCCACGAAAAAGATACGATTTGCAAGCTAACAGTACCTGCGTTTCTACCGTTGAATCTGTTATAACGTTTTGTGATAAATTTATTTCGAATAATTATAGATAACCTATTACAAATACATTAAAATATCACTTTTGGATTATCATTGATTATACACCCAATAAGGGTATATATCACAAAGAACAAAATTGTATAGACCTGATCTAATATGGTTTTTCATTGAAGACTTAAAGCAACCTCATAACCTATTTATTACCTTATCACTTATAATAAAAAAATTCTAATTGAATCTAAACATATGGACCAAATAATGCGATTCGTAAATCAAAATATATTTAACATACGTAAAATTATCTTGAAGTAAAAAATAATATTAAATCATACCTACTTGTGTTTCTTCTTTGAAACAATTATTATCGTTTCCTGTTTAATTAGTGTTGCATAAACTAAATATACCGAAATCAGAGTAGGGTACAATACATTCATAGAGATATAAGTATATAACTAGGAACCGTAAGAAAAACACCAATAAGAATGTACTTAATCGGAGGAATGGTCTAAAACGATTAATATTAAAAATAATTTCTTTGTCGTGTAGTGCAAAATCGTCAACAATTTTAAATATACCTCTTTTTAATCACCAAACTGCAACCACCAAAGTTGGCAAATATTTTCACTTTTATAAAAATAACTTTCAAAAGAATAGTTAAATTACAGTGAAGATTAAATGTTATATTTATTTCTGTCTATCGCTGAATCGCTCAGTTAAGATTTAAGACGTTAAACAATTATCTTAAATATTAGTACTATATTATGTTAACATCAGGGATAATTGAGCTTCATTAAACCTGGTAGATCTATACTTCGTAGTGGTAATGAAATTGAAGTTCTTCGTTAAATTTGTTTGATTTCAACACAAATGAACCCTTTATAGACTAATTCATCCACCGAAAAAAAATATTTTTCGGGAATCGGACATTATAAGACCGGATTCAACCATCAGGTGGAAGCAGATTTAAATTGTGAAGATCAGCCAATAATTTTGAACGAATGAACCTACAACTGTATGTAACGATGCAGAAAAAATATTTTATACTTTCGGATAAACAGGGTTTACGTATATTTAACTGTTGTCAGTTTGTCTATAAATCAGCTTGTGTTTATGTTTATTTGGTCAGCAACCTTGAGACTGGATTGTGGGAAGTAAATACTGGAAAAACTTTCCTTTTAATGGGGAAATATTACGGCGGTGTTCCATCAAGCCTTCCCTCACAATTGAGTGGAAACCAATGAATAAAATTTATTTAAAAATCCGTTTATGTATCAAAATATAAAACGTCTGTGTTAGTTTCTAATTTCATTAAAATAAATAGGCAATTGGCTGACAACGTAACGTGCTTAGAATTCGTCATTTGGTTTCAGGCATGATAAAATAAATATTTAAATTTAACTCTGTTTAGAATTATTTATTCTGTTAATGAATTTTATCATTTCAAACACCATTTTTTCTGGTAATAAGTAAACACCAAATTAATCACAATTTGTTTATCCATTTACAAATATACCTGAAAAAGTACATAACGTTGGATGAAACGTTGTATTTATTTTGATTAAATGTTAATTAAATGTGTTTGCTGACATATGTGGCAGTACTTTTATTTATTAATCTCATTTTGTAAATATCACGTTGATTTTTTACTAACACAAAAAACATTTCAGTAAAAAATATTCCATTAAATCATAATGTGCGAACGAATGACGAATGTGTTGGTTGTTTGTGCCTTCATGGTCACGGAGAATGGGATTAAGACTGTTGGAGAATCGATACACTAACCTCGTGTCACTCCAGATTCGGATTGGGTCATGTAAGATGACTGTCAGCAATTGACACGGAAGGCCAAGGCCCTGCTGAATGGTCCTCAGAGCAGAATAAGAACTCTTAATTTTATTTCGTAACGCTTGACGGTATCAAATCAAAGAGTTGGCTTTTTTACAAGCAAAGAACTAATAGAAATAGTAAAATAGTATAATTTTAATGAACCAGTGCAAAACAGATTCTTTATTACGTATCACCTTTTACGACTTATATATTTACAGTTTAGTAAATTCAATGAAAACCTTCAATATATTTTAAATACATATTAGTGGGTTATTGATATGCATTAACAACACCGGTTAACAGCAAATATAATATATTAGTAATAGTAAATACATGTTTGAAAGTAAGAAACAATAGTTTTCTAAAAAAAGATAGCAGTCGGAGAAATTGCCTAAATGAGTCGATGTCTCCTAAACATTCCTAGAGAAATGTGGTCTACGACCGTCTCCAAAATCATGATTTACAATACTTTTTTTTATTGATAATAATTTACTTGACCTGTTTTCTAGATTCAATAACAGGTCTGTTTAACAATATTTTTCTTTTGTTGGTACATTTTTTTTACATAGATATAAATATGTATGAATACAATAATAAAGTATATGCGTATATTTAAATTTGTTTTAGCATGTAAGATCATCATCTTTTTTTTTGGTTAACAGGCTACATGAGGGTGATCCTGAAACAGGCAACTCCCCTTTAATAGCATAGGAAGGGAATTGAAAAGGGGGGATGCGGAAGGTAGAGCAAGGTAGCCTAGCAAGGATTAACTAGGGCCCCCGGGCTATGGTTTAAGGATCCTACCCGGTGTTTCACCTAAAGAGATGCAGGGAAAACCCTAGAAAACCTGCATCAGGTAGGTCGGGCATTCATCTGTTACACTAGTTTTATTATATTATTTTCGTGGAGAGACTGAATGAGAGAATTCTTAATTTCTTTGTCTCCTCCTCATCCTTTCCACCTTTATACATTTTGTTTGTGAAACAACTCCGGTTACGACCCTCACCACGTGTTTCCGGATCTCCTCCATGACGCGTTGGTCGAGTAGTTGTTGTAGGTTCAAACTTTTTTTACTAATTTTATACTCTAATTATTTATGACTGTATTTGTATTAGCAGAGTTATGTAATTTTGTTTAAGATAATTACTTGAATAATCTTACTATTACTATAATTTATATTCTATTTTATGTATTATGATGTCCATATTTTGGTTCTTATACTCATCCGGTTCCTGGATTTTGAAAGTCCCCCGGTCCGATGATGATGAGTATATTAAGTCTTATGATGTAATATTTAAGATTCTATATATTTTTAGTCCTGTATTTTGTCAGTTCTAAAGCGGATATCAGGTTTGTCAAATTTTCTAGAGCCGCGATGGGTGAGTGGTGGGTCTTTCTTTTCTTAAGGTTTCTCTTATTGTCTTGTCTACCTCATAATTTACAATACTGTACGATAAACATATCAACGTGATGAAAACAGTCAACACTCGTACATGACTTCGCGCCAGCATAAACGATTATGTGAAAATGATGGCTACTCTTCATTGTTGGAACTCGATGGCGGAGGGAATACGTGAATACGTGGGTATCGAAATAAAAATAAATAAATTGTTACTTTAAAAATAATAATATTTGCATTTCAAACCTTTTAATGTTTTATTGCGAATTCCAGGAGTTTGACCCCGCGTCTCATGCAAGGACGAAGGACGAGGAATGCATTTCGTTGGTGACCCGTAAGAATTTCTGTGATGAATAAGGGAAAAGATATTGGATAGCAATTTAATATAAAACGAAGATTCGCGGGACCTGTTGACGTGAACTGAGTCCGCCTCGTGTGTGGTGTACGCAGCTGCGTCATGCGTGAGTCACGCGGGGGTGCGTCTACAGCCCCCACGGTAATTGAAACACCCCATCGCAAGGAGACGGCCAGCTTTAATTCCCCGTAATCGCCCGATCCCTTTGCCCGGGCATGCCTTCACTTGACTAGTGCCGGCATCTATCTCAACAACTGGGGCACTTCACTCGTAGCAGTTAATTGATTCTTAAATATTTCCACTCTATAATGACATATGGTATAATACTCTGGGGCAATGCATCGGGGAAAGATAAAATATTTACACTTCAAAAAAAAGGCTGTCAGAATATTATGTCAGGTCTCACCAAAAACATCTTGTAGGGGACTTTTCAAGAAAACTGCCAGCATATTCAATCACTCATGTTATTTGTTATTAATAACAGTAACCTCTTCACACTAAACTCAGATATACATGACTTTGATACCAGAAGTAAAAACAATTTACACAAGGAAGGAAGGAAGGGAAGTCTCTAACCGTAATACAAAAGGGTGTACATTACAATGCTATTAGCATATTTAATAAACTTCCCACCTCCATTAAACAATTAAAAATAAATCCAAACAAGTTCAAATATGAACTAACTAAGTTCTTACTAAGGCCACTCCTTCTACTCTGTTGAAGAATTTATGGAGCTGAATGTATCATAGGGTAGATATTTATAATTATGAAAGAACATTATTAGAACACTAATTTTTTAGTATAGGATGTAAAAATATTTATCAATTTTATATATAAGGTAAAAATTGTATGTCTTCTGTATAGAACTTAAGAAAATCTTATTATAAGTTAAAAATTAATGAATAGTTACAGTATATTCTAATATTAATAAAGCAACCTAACTATGTAAAATCTCTGACTCGTTCCACAACATCCTTGAAGCTTGTGCTTCTCTATAGCATCTATGGAATATGATTTTATACTTATACTAAATCCCCTGCCATTGCAGTAAAAATCTGCAATATATTAAAATAACTCATTTCACGATTCAACATAAAAATCATAATAATTTACAGCATGTGACTTTCTGACACAAATAAATATCAACCTATGAGCCAGAAAAAAAATTAAAATAAAATTTATTAACAATAATCCTCACACGACGTTTCGTTCCTAAATTTGAAACCCCATCTGGTGAATTTGGTAGGATAAATAAATTAAGGAAAATGAAAATATAGACGTGAATGCCGCACAAGAGGAGAGACCGAAAAATAATTAGATCAAAACGTCGTTTAAGGATTACTTTTAATAATAAAGTATATTTATTTATTTTTACTTAAACTGATTTACTATTTATAAAAATCATCGTTTAAAATTATCACGTCTCCTTTTTCACATAACCTAGGTTCTAAATTTTCCCCATTTATCTACATCGTTGTGGACCTTTCTGTTTTTATTTCAAAACAGATAATTTATTTATTACTTTTTGAGTAACAGGCTATTTATAAAATTGTAGTATGTCTATTCAGAACCTACCAATTTATCTTGGTCACATAATTTATCTTGTTTCACGTAACCTAGGTTCTAAATTTTCCCCATTTATCTACATCGTTGTGGACCTTTCTGTTTTTATTTCAAAACAGATAATTTATTTATTACTTTTTGAGTAACAGGCTATTTATGTATTGTAGAATGTCTATTCAGAACCTACCAATTTATCTTGGTCACATAATTTCCCTTGTTTTAAATAACCTAGGTTCTAAATTTTCCCCATTTATCTACATCGTTGTGGACCTTTCTGTTTTTATTTCAAAACAGATAATTTATTTATTACTTTTTGAGTAACAGGCTATTTATATATTGTAGTACGTCTATTCAAAACCTACAAATTAATCTTGGTGAAGTTGAAAAAAATTGTTTTTAAATTTTCCTTAAAATTTATATATCTATTTGAGCAGTTTGTTTGCATTTAATTAAAAATTATCCCTCAGTTTGACGCTGAATATGGGAAAAGCAGTGTAACTTCTAAATCTCGGTGAAGTAATCTAGAGGACCGGACAAATAAACTCGGATCTCTGCCGAGAGTAATGACTTAACATCCTGAAGGATTTATGGATCTCAGTTCGGTAAGCAAGTAATGTAAAATCTTTTGTAATAAAGTAGTGCCATAAATTATAGGTCGGGACTGATTGACGTAAAACGAGGTAATAAACAGAGAACCGTCGCCGACTTTGACAAGTCCTTTTTTCTTTTGGACTCCCCCGACGTGGTGCCAATTGTGTTACCAACTTGGGAGCAAGGAGTTTGATATTACGGAGAATGATTTATGTCCCACGACATGAAGCGAAAGTGAAGTGTCCCGGGAATTGTCCCATTAGCAAGAATTGCCATTCGTCGTCAAGAGCCGTAAAAAAAGGGCAGCCTAGTATAGGCCGTACCAGTGGCTATTAACAAAGGAATTAATTATAGGTTTTTTATTCACAATTATGATTTATATTCCTATTCTTTCCCGGAAATAGACTTAATTGAGAAATTCGTAATAAATATAAATTTCAAGAAAAAATTATATTTTTCGATGTCACTGTATTTCAGAACCACTTTGACAGTTAATTTTAGATACCCATAATTAACGAACAACGATTTTTTGAAAAATTTCAAAAAAATTATATACAATTCTCTCGTTACTACTGCAGTCAAATATTATTATGTGACTCATTTCCACCTCATATTTTTAAATAATATGTAAATTCCCGTTCTCATCTCGGGTAAATTGACTCATTTCAATAAGAGTATTAATTACCACATTTCACAGCCTGCAGCCATAGACCAGGGGTAGAGAATGCAAAAAATGTGACTTCGATTTGAAGTCCCACTCAAAGCAAACCATTTTTTATTTGTTTACTTAATTCACTTTGTTTACCTAGTATTTTCTATTTAGAGAATGTTCAGTTTATGGAATATTCCAGGAATGTATAAATTACACTAGACCTCGAAGCCGAGGCACTTCTTCGCAGTACGATCCTTTGTACAGCACTTCCTGTTATATAAACGTCTTATTTTCAGGATTCACCTACAGCACCACCACATTTCGAAAGCTTCTATTATTTTTCTGTCTGCGACTCGTATCATATAAGTTTCGCACTCATATAAAGCCACACACTATACGAATATTTTTAGTAATTATTTCCTAATATTCATACTTATATTAACCGTAAATTATTTCCTCTTTTTCGCGAAAGTCTTCCTTGCCTTTGCTATCCTACTCTTTTTCCTACTATACTTCTAACAACCCTAGTTGTTATGCTGCCCATGTAGCACAATCACTTAATTTCCTTAAAAATATCCCTTGCCAATCGAACACCTTTTGTTATTACACTATTTCCCATACTACACTCCATCACCTTGGGTTTCCCTCTATTAATCCTCCTGTTCTCTTTTCCTACAGAATCACGTTCATACCATTTATTATGTTTTCTAAGTCCCCTGACTCCCCTAACATCACAATATCATCAGCAAACCTTATGCTTTTTATTTTGAGTATGTAATTTGTGTTCATCTGCAAGAAAATCTCCGGAATTGCCAATGAACGTGGCTGCTATAGAAAAGCTCCAACAATTTTTTTGGGTAACAGGCTACATGAGGGTGATCCTGAAACAGGCAACTCCCCTTTAATAGCATAGGAAGGGAATTGAAAAGGGGGGGGATGCGGAAGGTAGAGCAAGGTAGCCTAGCAAGGGTTAACTAGGGCCCCCGGGCTATAGTTTAAGGATCCTACCTGGTGTTTCACCTAAAGAGATGCAGGGAAAACCCTAGAAAACCTGCATCAGGTAGGTCGGGCATTGGGTACTATTCTCATGCCCTTCCCTATGAATGACGGGAGACGAGTTTGCTGTGGGGACGCAGCATTATCAATTCTTCCCTTCATTATATTTTCTCTCAGATGATGCAACAAAATAAAGCTTCCTTTCTCCGTGACGTTAATTTAACACCACTTTAAGTGTTCGTATGTCAACATACTTAATATTTCTTAGGATATCTCTTACGTTGATCTGATTTGGCCTTTAGCCTTCTGCGCGATTTTAAGTGAATATTATTCGTAAGGTACAGATAAATTGAAAGTACTTAATTGCAGTGTTATCCTCGTGTTTTGGAACGAAATAGAGCGTTTTTTAAATTTCACAAACATTCTGAGGCTTACAAGCGTGTATCAGAACAGGGATCTTTAATGATCTCCAGCTGCTATGGAATTGTGAACGGCAAAGCGACGTTGCCGTCGGCGGCGTCCGTGACAACACTGGTCATTCCATGCATTGTCACTAGTTTCGCAAGTCACTTCTCTTAATCGTCCTCAACACCTGTCAACTTTCTTATTCACCACAATCAGCCTTTCCTAAATTGTTATTAATTCCGAATTTCGTGGATTCCAAAATAAACCTTCCGAGAAGCTCTGCGATGCAGGTACACACACACACACACTCACACAACTCTCTCCTCGATGATGTTTACATTATTCATGAGAATTCTGTGCAGTTAATGTGGGGAATGTTAACAACACGCGGAGTGTGAGCGAGGTGACTGATCCTTTCGTTGCTTTCGAGCATCAAAAATCTTAACATTAGTGTCAATTTCAAACGAAATCATTGTTAGAGTTTCCCTGTTAACTTTTCATTATTCGGTTTTCATTAAATTATACTCCTATTTTTTCCTTATCAAAATATTTTAAATTTATTATGCCTGTTTTTATGATATTCTATTTTTATATCAAACATAATGCCGTTTACGACTAAGAACAGGCAGATTATTTAAATTATTTCGGGCTAAAATAAGAACATTTCGGTTCTTACGTGTACCTTTTTGAAGTTGTAACAACTATTCCATGTTTCCATAATGTTTAAAAACTTCAACATATTTGACACATAATTTTCTTGGAGCAAAGTTCAGGCTAAAATGGTGCGTTAACGTCTTTATTATTGAAAATAAAAAATTTACAACCAAAGTGAGTTATAACGTGTACATAAAAGTTTTTGAATATAATGGTACTGCTTTCGAACAACATTTTGTTTTATATAATAATAAAAAAGAGGCTTACACGAATTAATATTCATTTTAAGCTCCAAATTCTTATATATATATATTAAATATAATGCATTAATTTTAACGAGTTATAGTTATAATTTTAATTCATTTCTGCAAGAATTCTGACAAGAATTGAATTTGGTAATTAACAATCAAGAATTTTTTTCGCAATTAATTTTATTCTTAAATCTAACCAGGAAATTATAAAAGTCATTAACGTGAGTTCTTGGTGTCTGATTTGCCTTGAATATAATAAATAAGCACTAAAGAAGTCTCTCTTGATCAAAGTCGTCCAAATTGTTCTCTCTTGAGTAAAGCATGTGGCTGTCTTGTAATAAACCAAATACAAAGCAACAAAAGCATCCAGTTACTCGGAGTCGTCTACAGTTCTTCTCCAGTTTCAAGTTACTTCACTGGCCTTGCATTTCCTTAGATTTAACCGGTTTTGAGGGCTCCCTTTTCTCTACGACGTGACTGAAACCCTTGACTCTTTATTGGCTAGTTTGTCATGTAGGAGATCCGGGATCCATGAAGGGGCAAGTATTTTTGAGCAAATGACAATAAAAGAGACTTCTCTAGTGCTTATTTATTATATTCAAGTCAACTCTGACACCAATAAATCACGTTACTGACTCCTTCCTCTTTCCTTTTCTTAATTCTCTTCCTTTTGACCGCTGTAGAAGATCTGTCAGTGGACTCTCCTTTGACCAGTATAATAGTTTCCATACCTTAACTGAACTTTAAAATGATACCATCCAACTTACGTTGAATCCTCTTTGTGGACAAAAATGGACGAAACGTCATAATTGAAATAATGGTTTTCTGAAATATTTGGCTGTTTTTCAATTATTATACTTGATACCAGATAATTAATTTTTAAACGAGTTACGATTATTGGATTCGAACGTAGCAATTGTACTTATAGGGGAAACTAATTGTAGCCTGTGCCATAATTGTGATTATATCATCGATTCTAAGACTCACTATTACATACCAAATAAAATAGCCATAAAAACATTTACAATGCGACCAATATTTTGTAATTCTTTGTACATGACTAGAACCATACCATCGTTAAGTTCAGTGAAGTAATAAATTTTTAACCACTCTAAACTTTCAGTCCATGAAACGTGGTGGCGTTGCTAATTTATGAAAGATTTGTGACCTAGCAACAAACAGGTCTATTAAAATTGTATTTACCATTTCCCAATCCGTGAAATTACATATTGTGAGAACAATGTGCCCAGGGCCTGTTGAAAAGGGTTCCCCTGTCGTTCCTGCACGTGTTAATCAATTCCTCACAGCCTTCATCCAGGTTAATTTACATTGATCGTAAAGCTTTCTTTCGCTAGCATCGAAAGGGAGAGCTAGACAATGCAACCAACCAACCAACGGTGAGATGAATCCGGGGGTCGGGGCCACCTTCATATTTCTGTCAGGTATTTCGCTACCCGCTCCAGCGGGAATTAGGAATTGCAGCCAGGAATTTATTTATAGACTTCGCTTGAGAAACACAAAGGCTTATATGTGAGGTTTATGGTCAGTCTGCGCAGTGTTATTCTTGGGAGCGGTCCAGAAACTCCAGCATCACAGCAAGTTGGCGCAATGTAAACAGTCTTAACTGTACACGGATTACTACGCGAGATTACATCGGACTACATTACGCATATTTCCTTGGTTCTGTTTCGAATTCATATCATAGGAAACTCCTAACAAAATTATTTGCATGATTAATTATAATGCCCCATATATTTTTTCACCTGTCACAAGAAATAAACTATTTATTTTCTGAAGAAAACTTCAGCAATTCCATCAATAACTTCATTTCCCAATTTTTTTACTAACATTCTTAATTCAATCCGTTCCAATAAAACTTAAAATTCTCAGCATCTTCAGGTAGTATTAATATAAAACTTTGGACTTCTCCATTGGGTGTGATTACCTAAATATTGGAATTATGGTTTTAGTTTACTTAAATATAAAATTCTATTTAACTTGCGGAAGTCTTAACAATTTATGTTAACACATTCTTGAGAAGCGTACAACATTAAATTAAACGTTGACCGAAAAAGGGATTAGAAACGATTATATCGACTGTTAAGGAATTTCATCAAAGGATTTTGGAAAATAAAAAGCGTCTGCAACAAAAGAAGATGACATATATATTTTTTTGTTTTAACTCTAAAAACATGAGATAAAGTATTCATAATATTACCAAAAGTCACAAATAGAAGTTAAATACAATTCAAATAATTCTGTATACACAAAACGTTTTATCCCCAACTTTAAGGAATTTTCGGTTGTTTATAGACATAAAAATAAGTAAATCATTGATTTCCGTCATTGTGGTTCTAGATTTTGTGGTAGCAGTAAAATTTTTAATTCCACATTTTTAATTTTGTAAGTAAAAAATTATTTATTTGTAAATTCACTATGCATTGATATTTAATTAACTATTTCTATTTCTAGTAGCGAGTGAAGATTATTTGTCTTTAATTATGTACTTTATTTTGTTCATTTTTAATGTATGACGTATCCTATTTCCTCAATCGATGACTAATGGAAACAACAATAAATCTAAATCTAAGAAGACCCTTAAGTTGAGGATGAAACGTTTTTTTAAAAAACATTAGTTGATTTTATATTAAAAATTCTATTTCTGACTTTGGGCCAGTGTATCGTCATTTATTTAGGTAAATTAGTTAAATTAAACTTCCTGTCTTATTTATAACCAATTTTAATAAATAGACTGTTAGTGTGTTTATATTAGAAATTTTTTGCTTCTTATTGGGGTATTCAAGTGTACAGTAAATAAATTTATATTATAAAAATAAATTATATTTTTTATTAAAAATATACGATTTCTCAGATGGTCAATGAATATGAACGACACAAAATATAATGTTATATCACCTTTAAAACCAGTATGTTATTTCCTTCAGATGTCTAATTCCACTCCTGAGCTGTAACTTCAATTGGGCATCGAACGAACATCACTAAGTTAGTTGATACGTAAAGGCCTCAACCAGCCATGTGCTTTCCAACAACCTCTGAGGTTGGATTGTACTCATGATGAAAAAACAACAAATTTACTTGAATCGTTCAAAGGCTGTCCTGCAGATTTTGTTCGCAGGTTTCTATCTGGGTGAAATAGCAAAAATTGTACAACGGTACGGCTATCATGTGATTTATTTTTCTGGTAATTTGACGACGGAATCAGTTTTTAATTATTGCTGTTTTGCAAACGGATTTGTATTAAATCCTCTCGTTATCAGTGATGTTGATACTAAGAGACATGTTTAACAGATGGTCCACTATTTCAATAGTTCTGACAACAAGTATTTTCATTCAGAGATAATGTATGTCCGTCGGGTTATCCATTGTCTGATGGGGAGAAAACGCGGTTCGACAATATTATCTCCGAATTAAATCCACCATTGTCACTACGTTATCAATCCACGTACAACATTATCTCCGAGTCGTGTACCATTGTCCCGAAATTTAAATGCAAATGGCTTGCATTGAACGTAATTTTACACATAGAACTGACCAGGAGGTCAAGGAGTGTATTCAGTAACGCGTAAATGGCTGATCAACTTGTTAGAGTTAAAAAATTGTTGTTAAATTTAATGACTCAAGAAGAAATTGGATTAATTATATATATTCTTGGCACGTAAGAATTATGGACTATTCAGAGACTGTAATTAGTTGACGACCCTGGTCACATTTCATTTTTATCAGTGGTGCACGGTGCTTTTCTTTTTAGGTTTGGAAAACAGTGTCATGAACAGCTTGCCTAAAAAAAACTTTTCGTTGGGTTTGGTTATTTGTGTGTCTACAAATTAGGCTTGCGAGTCCTGACGATCTCATGGGCCATTGGTCGTCGCCGCAACCATTACACAGACGATCTATCGCGGTCATCCGTTAGCACGAGACTCCCTTCGACAGTTGTGGCTGCTGCTGGGATTCCGCTTTGTGCACACGACACGTTATCATAAAGTTACACAGACGGATGGGACACAAAGGGACCAGCGAGGTGAAACGCGACAGATCAATCGCACACGACCAGGCAACGCTCCGTTGTCGGGTTTCTGCTGTTGTTCCTTCTTGGAAGTCCAAAGTTCGCGTGGCCAAGACAAATGCACCGACCACTCTAATTCACTTATAAAATAAACCAGCGTAGGGTTCAGTCTTTAACATCATCAAACAACGTGGGGATAAACTGCAAAACCAGTTACTAGATGAAGTAACTGGCTTCTACTAATTAACTGTAATGATCAACTCTAATCTTAGAAATTATGCTTTCTTGGAAGCATAAATGTTTACGATGAAAAATGAGTGCCTTAATTATTTATTAAATTTTATGCAGTGAAATTCTTTCTTTCTCCTCGGCAAAAGAGCCCATTTAGTGTGTTATGACTCATTGGACGACTGCCAGGATATCATCTTTCACGGCAAATTCCGGCTTTTATGACAGACACATGGCCAGCGTAATTATTCTCCTTCAGTCATAACCCAAGTTTTCCTGATCACGTCAAGCATTAACATGTCGGGATTCGATCTTATGACCTCTACGATTCACTGAATACAAGAAATTATTCACAGTAGCCAAAATTAAAATAATGATCTAATAATGACAATTTAACGATAT
Source organism: Eucriotettix oculatus (assembly GCA_034510155.1). NCBI lineage: Eukaryota > Metazoa > Arthropoda > Insecta > Orthoptera > Tetrigidae > Eucriotettix > Eucriotettix oculatus. Next base: position 73,110,885 of record CM067381.1, on the reverse strand, counting down.
CCCTAGAATTTTTTTTAGTCCTGTGCATTTATTTTTCAATTCCCGGAGCACTTTCTTCAGAGACAAAAGTCCAGTGCCAAATTCTTCACTGCTCTGTCTTAATGGGCGGACATCTTTGCATCTTCGATTGCCTTTTTTTTATCTCAACACGCTGCAAGACTCTTTTTCGTCTACCCAATCAAATCAATCTCAACACATTTCAAATTTTCAGTTGAATCACTCTATTGCGTCCTTTCATCAGGGCATGACCAGTAATAGAAGTCAGGGTAAATAAGTTTATATACAATGTTTATTATAAAAAAATTCTCTTGTTTTGAGATTAATTACCACTGTTATCACTTCTATACTGTTTAAATTTGTCAAATCTGTTAGAGGGTACTGAGTTAGTGGAAACAACTTATTAAAACTAAACTTCCTATTAAAATCTTAAATTATATTTGCAATATGAATTTAGATTTCTTGTGACCATCGATTGAATTTGGATTTGGCGTTAAGCACAACGTGAAGTTGTTTGTACTTTTAAATCCCTAGTCTTCGTAAAAATCAGAGATCTTTCGATATGATCTGTAAATAATGATATTTTTTGTATGTATGACTCGATGTACAATGATTACATCAAGTCCAGTAACTCATGGATAAGTATATACTATCTATTATTTGTATCTTGAAGTGTTTCGCATTTCGGCTAAGGACATATATTCTCCAGTTTCTACAAAATTTGTAGCCACGATAACCATGTCAATATAAATACATTAAATTTGATTATGCAACTGCTTAATTTATCTTGACTGAAGCATGTTTCCCCTTTTTTTCCTGAACGCAGTCACAATTCTCAGTTATCTCGGAATTATGATGAACTGTTTATAGCTTTATAGTGCAAGTTAATGAAAAACAGTGGTAACTGGAGATTTTTAGGAAAGCACTATTTAGTTACGTAAATAAGCTTCAAACTGATTATCATGACGTGGTTCTTAGTTGAGAATTCCAAACAAGCTTACAAGAAAGATTAAGATAATGATGAAAAGTTGGAAATAAATAGATACTGAGTCAGCGAAAGAACAAATGGAAAAGTATCGGTTAAATAATTAGGTGAGAAAATACCGTATCACGGGGTCTTTCAGGTCAGACGCAGATCAACATGCTCAACAAGAGTTCCACATCTGTTTCAGGTCTCGTCCTGGTAATTATAGATGAAAATGTTGCCATGTTTCTTTAAACAAAAATCTTGAAAAGGTGTTCAACAGAGTATCTGCAGGTTTTTCACGGTGAGAACCACCAGGAGAGTTTAATTTTGGGAACAAATGGTATTGATCTACCGGGACTGATGATAAGAAATCAGGGTTTGAAGAATGTCATGTGTCAGTGTCACATGCATAACTCGAAATCTACTGAACACAGAATTAAATTGATCGATACAAACAGCTCATTCAGATCGTGCCACCATTTACAGGATCTGTGAAGTCTAACTGTTACAAACAAAAACACGACACCATACAGCTTTATGTGAAGAGATTGACACTGAATCTATACGTACGAGTTTTAGATATTGGGAAAAATATTAAATGCTTTTTCAATGGTATGTTTTTTTTTGTTCCTGACGAATAGCAACAATTTTTTTGTTTATATGTCAGTAGGTACCACTGAAACTGATAAATAAACGAGCATTAACATCCAAATGATCAATAGGCTGATCCTTGGACGTTGAAAGTACAGAATATGACATCCAAGATTTTTTTTTTGGAATTTGGGTTGAATTTCGTGACAAGGTATGTCGGTATATAGATATTTATAATTTTAAAAATCCATTATTGTTTAAAATACGTTTAAAATGGGGCGATTTCTCTGTCATTATAGGAAAACAAGGCTTACTGCGAATGAAAGTAAATGTAGTTGCAGAATGTTTGCGAGGGCAGTGGATCAAAGCTGAGACACGACTTGAATGGCGAGTGCTACGGGGAAACTTTGTGAAGGCCTCGTGCACGCAATTACATCGCCATTACGTCGTACCTACCACAGGGGAAGGCTCTTGTGTCCCGTGGAAGCTGCGGGGAGCCAGATCTGTGGCTGCAGCTGCAACCGCCACGAAGCCTGACTCAGCACTCAAAGCCACAGGACACTGTTTACGCCATTAAAAAGGTAAAAACACACATTCCTTGCACAGACAGAGGGAGAGGGACAGCAAAGTAATAATTGTCTTCATGGCAGCCTCAAAACGACGTAGCATCACCTAAAAGCCATTCTTCTTTTCTTTTAACAACGAAACCGCTGAGAAAACACTTCCACGATTCTCAGCATTAAGTGAACCTATCTTCCTCATAAAAGTACTCTCCAACTTGCACTCTTTTGAAGCCTAACTTGGCCACCTCCACATTTTAAGGGGGTAAGTACCCCTTACAAGCTTCAAAAAAACCATTTTTTTTATTTTTTTTTAAATCCCATCACCATCTCAGGTCATTACCAACTAATTGACTATTTTCGAGGATCTAGGTTTCATTGCACGGTTTTAACTCAATTCGGGAACACAGAAAGACGTACAAAAAAAAGACCAAGCCCTTGCCAGGGGAATCGAACCCGGGACCTCTTTGTTACGAAGCAGCGACGCTAGCCACTATACCACACTTTTTTATTTTATTTAAATTTGAAGCACACCATTTCAGTGTCAATTTGTTGAACGTTTCAGTTCTTTATGAGCACCAGTTTTAAAGTTACGCATAATTGAAGAGAATGTTGGACAACTGTCAGCCATTTTACAGTCACCGACACGTCCTTTTTTTACCTTCTGACATAAATTAAAAGGGATATTTGTGTTATATATTTGGGTTGGCGCTTTAAATATGTTCTGAATGAACTATTTTTCATATTTGACATAACAAATATCGACTGTCGTATTTTCATGCTTAAATTTGGTAATTTTTTTTTGTCGAAGCGATTTCACGTCCGTTATTTTGAATTTCAACAAGATAAAAGGGTTTGGTATCCCAATTGGGAAGAACGTGATAAAAAAAAGATTAGTAACGTATCAGGTCTGCTGAGGAAAGGGCCTTTATGGCAACTAAAGAAGCAACACCGTTGAACTGTACCAGAAATCATCAAACGACGACACAGCTTCATCATCATAAACATCCCCGCTTTCCAGCTCCGGTCTGCAGATGAACACGATTTTTTGAGTGTAAAAAAATGCTTACAATGCTCTCTGTTCTCTCCAAGGTTCTCTTGGAGAATTGTGCTTGCATTTATTTTGCCATTTATCTAAAGTGTCACGAGTGTGAAGCACACCAATGACCCTGGGAAGTAACACAGCAAAATGTTTCTTATAATTAGAAGATTATCGTAAGGTGTGGAAATTTTATTTTTTCTTAAAACTGAATTTTATTAAATTAATTATACAATGGATTAACATTTTCAATTTATTGAAAATTAAGATTCCCTTTATGTAAGTAATGAATCGCACTTTCACAATTTATATCACCGCTAATTACGATATTAATGAGCTCATTCCCCGAAATTAATTTATTCGTTACAAATAATAACGATTAAATTGATATAATGCATTCCTTATTTTTGTAAGTGTTGGCTCTTCTTCTACTGTACTTAGTTTGGAAAGAAAAATATCAGACTTCATTTTTGTTCCAGTAAAGTAAATGAAAATGGAGGAAGTAAATGAATCGAACACAAGAAAAGGAAAATTGAAATCTTTTTCATAACAGAGATTTATTTCTTGAATTAAATAATTTTAAAAACCAACCAGCGACGTCAATGTGGAGTTTAGACCGTAGTTACGGAAACCAAACGGAACTTCAAAAGATATCTTCAAATATCGAAATTTAAAATCGTCAGGAAATCACTAATCTTTTATCTAATATTTCAATAGAAAAAACTTTGGCAAGAAATGCTTATTTAGATTATTGAAATTGAGTAAATGTGGTAGACAAATGAAGAACAGGAAAATTGAAATCTTTCTCATAACAGACATTTATTTCTTGAATTAAATAATTTTAAAAACCAACCAGCGACGTAAATGTTGAGTTTTAGACCGTAGTTACGGAAACCAAATGGAACTTCAAAAGATATCTTCAAATATCGAAATTTAAAATCGTCAGGAAATCACTAATCTTTTATCTAATATTTCAATAGAAAAACTTTGGCAAGAAATGCTTATTTAGATTATTGAAATTGTAATGGCAGAGAAATGACATAGGATATTGGTAAAACATAGATTGGTTGAGCAAGATACTCTAAGTAGAACCAGCAGTTTTATAAAATTCCCTTCTCTCGAGCAACAAATCACTAACTTATTAATAACTGGTAATGACAGGGCTTCCTCCAAAATTCATGACCATGCGAAGTCTTGGAAAATGTATTCCATACAGTATAAACGATTTAAAATAACGTCCAAATCCAGAGCAACCAATCATAATTTACAGCTAACTCCCATCACCGTAATCTAGCAACATTTTTTTTTATTTCGCGAGACCTCCAGGAATTCTTTAATGTATTCAAAATTTTTCGGCTTAATGACAGAGTACTCTGAGAAAGATGCTTGTTACTTTCGCTAATTGCCGTCGGACGGAGATTGGAACCCGTGTGAGACACGCAAATTAGTCGCCGAATTTCCGAATCCTTGATAGGGAATGTTGCTCGATAGGATTTTATGTAGCGAATATTGTAGAATACATATAATTATTTAGGTAACCGTGATTTCAGGAGCTAAATTGCCGTGAACGTCGGCGAAACGAGATTATTTGATCTCTTAATCTTGAATATGGTTACATCTGAAGCTTACTGCTGATATAGGATAGGCCTAAATTTAATTGTAATGTTAAATTGTTTTTTTTTGGTTAACAGGCTACATGAGGGTGATCCTGAAACAGGCAACTCCCCTTTAATAGCATAGGAAGGGAATTGAAAAAGGGGGGATGCGGAAGGTAGAGCAAGGTAGCCTAGCAAGGGTTAACTAGGGCCCCCGGGCTATGGTTTAAGGATCCTACCCGGTGTTTCACCTAAAGAGATGCAGGGAAAACCCTAGAAAACCTGCATCAGGTAGGTCGGGCATTGGGTACTATTCTCACGCCCTTCCCTATGAATGACGGGAGACGAGTTTGCTGTGGGGACGCAGCATTCCCTTCTCCGTGTCTCCACCAGTTTCAGGAGGCAGTTGGCCGACTGATCCAATGGGATCAGCGGACAGCTCTTGCCTTTTGCCCAAGGTCTTTAACCCCAGCACATATACCTCCTAAAATATGTGAAGGTGTCTCGGCATATGAGAACTTTGATAAAAAGTACCCAGAGAGAGTGCGAGGCATTCCCGACATGATCAGGTGAGCCCCGCAGTCACTCTGGGCTGAAGCGCCTGCGAGAAAATTCCCTCTTTTTGGATAACAGGCTACATGAGGGTGATCCTGAAACAGGCAACTCCCCTTTAATAGCATAGGAAGGGAATTGAAAAGGGAGGATGCGGACGAATTTGTGTCGTAATAACTCACCCGCTTGATGTAGCGGCTGCGCGAACCAGAGAAGCAGATAGAGAAAGCTTTGGATAGTGTGTATATATACTTTGGGATAGGAGTGTGATCGCTGGCCGTAGTGAGACAAACTGCGTATTTTATTGAATGTAACAAGTATATTTTAAAAGGGACTTTTACCACTGAACGACGTGTATTAATTGTATTCACAATTTATTTAGAAATAAAACCTATTCATGAAAGAATGCTTCATTGGAATGATTTGCTAAATGTGGGTTTTGTTGAACGTATGGAAGAATGGACAGTGTAAGATTACAAGAGTTGAAAATATTAATGAAATCTGCCGTTGAACCTTGAAGAAATTCAGTGATCCTTTATATTTTTGACACGCGAGAAATTTGACGGGATTGATGTATATATTACAATCGTCACAAAGTCCTGATGACGTCACCATACGTCATAGAGCGATTTTGGTACATCGAAAAATAGTAGAGACCCCCTGGTGCCCTTTGGAAAACCTGGCATATGAGCTAGAAATTTTTTGGGTGCACTTGAAAATATATAGCCCGTTTTGGCTGAGAACACTAATCCCCAAACTTATACGTCATAGCCTGGCCCCTCCCCGCCCCGAACAAGCCACGCCCATTACTAACGATAACGTCGAAAATATTAATAGCTTTCGTTTGCCTTGAATATTTTATGATAACATTTAATTCTTGAACTACCTGTAATTTTTATCATTAAAATATTTATCATTTGGTAAAAGATTTTTTTTTCATTCTATACAGCTTTAAATAGAGACTTTATCATTGAAATATTCTCTCCCTATATTTCCATGATTTTATGAAGGGTGCAAAATTCTTATGTGTAGGGCAGTAGTTGAAACGCGAGATGAGTTCCTAATTGTAATTATTTGATTCCATCCAAATACCGCCGAAACCTGATAACCTCTTAATCTAGATAAAACTCTATAAAAATTCCATCAAAAGTATAAATTTTCAAATAAACACTGAAACAGCTAATAAGTCAGAATTTATATATATATATATAAACGTATACATCACAATTTTCCCCTTCATTGCTTACACGTTACCAGATTGAGGAGTCATTAGATGTGTACCAAACACGAGTTATAAATGCCTAAAAATATTTAAAATTATACTTTCGATAACTGTATTAATAATTCCTAGGCAATATGAAAGAATAAATTACATTTCGTAAATAAATGAATACTGTGAATCTTGAATCCTAGTCAAGACAAAAATGACGCTGAATAAGTTAAATAAATTAAAATGTTATTATTTCTGAAATATATTCCATGAATATAAATACTGAATTAGTTTAAATTAATAATTTTGTTTTACACTGCAGTTTAAATAATATATTTCACCGCCGCTACGACTGTAAATTTTAATTTCGTGAACAGATTATTTTTAGAATTTTATGAAATATTATCTCGGTACATATTAAGTGGGTGCAAATGTGAATAAGAAAAGCGTTAATGTTTCCCACGAGCAATATTCCCGAGCTGTTTTGATTTAATATGCTGCTTTCTGGAGTGTCCTGAAGCTGACATCCCCTTTCAGAAATGTAACGTAATATCAGTAGGTTTGTTCCTTTTCTCTAAATTAATAGGTTCTATGTTCCAGAGCCTTGATATTGGTCGTATAATAAGTTTCGCGTTATGATCTCCGTTTTGCAAGTCGTTTATCTTCGATTTGAAGCCCAAGAGCATTGTACCAATCTACATAACCAGTGCAAGCTGGCATCTTTCCACTTGGCAGAAACATTTCTGTGCGTGTCGTCGTGACAACTACTGCAAGTAAGAACCGTGCAAATTTAGGATTAGTGGGTTATTGATATGCATTAACATCACCGGTTAACATCAAATGGAGCCTACAATTCTAAAAAAAAAAGAAGGAGCCATCAACCAAAACACAACGTTTATGAACTAATCTATTGTTTTAATACCCGCAAAATATTAAATTTAAAACATAATTTCTGTTCACGTTTTACGTAGAATATTATGCATTGAAATCAGTAATATATTTTAAAAATTATTTACATTTTGGATTAAAATAGATTTTTGTTTCTTTTCCATCACACTATTTCTGATAATTTTAGAAACAATTAATTTTACATTTTTCTTTAGTTTGGTACTATGTTTCAAAACGGTCTATTCCACTTTGCGTTAGATTGATCTAAGAAGTGAATACAATAACAAAAACTGGTCAGAAGCAGTCCCTGATAAAAAAGGCTTACATATAAAATTTAATGTTGGTTTTTTAAATCATCGAAGATCTTTATTACAAACTATTTTTGTGGAAAAAAATATTTTTTCATGCGTAGAAATTCGATAGAGGCTTTTCGGGATTACAACAGGGTAAATTCTTCTATAGTACCCCACGTTTCGACGAGTCTCTTCATCATCATCATCATCTTCTGGCGTGTTTAACCGAATGGAATCCCTCTTCCAATTAGAAATTACGTTTACTGTGAAATTTTTAGTACAAATTAAAAACACAAGGTTTTACCAGACAGTCAGGACCTACTCAAAAAAGGAAATAATTTTATATCTAGCAAAACTGTGTCATATTTCAAAACTATTCCGCTTTTAACCCGATTTGTGAGAATGAACTCCTTAAAAAGGGAGATTCTCGAGTTTCCGTAGTGGTAAGTAATGGACTTTACGATGGTGGATTGCCCGTACTGACAAAAGATTCAGGTTTATATTATTGGCCTGCAAGTTCACCAGCCTTCACTGCATGTGATTCTTTTCTTGCAGTTTATTTTCCTCCACGTCCAACAAAAAGGGTCGTCCTGCGGAACCGCATAACAACAGCCGTGCATGCAGTGAGAATATATTCCCTATGTAGGGTATGGCTGATTTCAACATCGCGATGACATTTGCAGTGCATATATATAGGATTGAGGTGATATGGAGCACTTCTGAGTTAATATGTATGCAACTACAAGTATTTCTTTTTTTTTTGAAAATAAGCATTTACTTTTATGTTGACTATTTTTCAAAGTATACGCGTTCTAAAGCGGATGATTCTGTGTGAAACAAACGACATTCTTAAATAATACCGGCACATAGCCTAGGCAATTCTTTTTACAGCTAACACATATTCGTTAATATGAACGCAATGAACGGAATAGTAAATTTCTAAAAAGCATGCATTCAAATTTTCAGCAGAAAATCTGGTATAGGATTTTGAGGGGGCGTTTGAAGGTAAATCCTCAAAAGTGGTCGAATAATTACAGTATAATTTTACTATACTATAATTATACTGAAAATAACCAGATAAGGTTTTTTAAACGACACTTTTTTATTTAACAGTTAAGAGGGGGAAATAAATATATATAAAGTTTGAAAGGTCAGATGATAAATTTTCATTAATACAGACCATTGTGATATACAAATACAAGAATTGTATCACAATTGTAATTATTGTTGCAAAATACAGTAATCATTACCGAACTATTTATGAACAAATGTCAATAAACGAGGTTTATTTAAAGTTTACTGTTGTTGGCTTGGAATAACCTTAAAGCTCAATTTAATGAAATAGGGTTCCATGCTTTCATTGTTGCTTTGAAAAAAAAATTTAATGAAAAAATCGGTAGGATGTAAAGAAGAAACGTTACAGTCTACCACGTCAATCAGGATTTAACATAAAAATATTATTAGATTAATATATCCTGTACTAATAACCCGTTAAGGAAAACTGACACCAAACATAAATTATTTATTTCATGTTAGCAAATACGTCTATGTAGGCAGCTTCATGAGAAACTCAGTGTTGTAGCATTCTATGCGTTTAAATTGGAGGAGGAGACAGATAAGTCATCAAAATACTATTTAATAAAATATTATAAGACTGTAGATATGCAACTAAAATTTTTTCGATGGAGAAAATATTTCAGTTTTTTATTAATTAATTTCTACATGGCGTGTTTTTATACTAACATCGTAGTTCGTCTACTACAACGGCAGTAAAATTACTTAAATTTGACTTTATTTCACCGATTTGGGAGATATTGGGTAGAATGCGGTTGGAAAGTATTATTTTATTATCTTTCAAAATTTTTAAAAATAAAATAATGGTGAATTATATTCTGATTCTTCTGTACGAGTTTCTCGTGGATTCATCGCGACGCCCTGTTAAGTGACAGTACAATAATATTTGCTTGATTTTTTTTCAAAGTAGCTCTTAAATGATAGTTTTGAAGTAAACGTCAGTACTAAAAATAACACAGCGTCAGCAACAGTCGAAAAATATTTTCTACTTCATTTTAGTTGCAGGTTTTGAGTTGTAAATCCCAACGCCAAGGAACAACTCAGGAATGTAATAGCAGGAAACTGCCAAATACTCCCATAACGAACGCCATATATTGATCATACGGCAGCCGCCTTCTTTCCCCGGTAAAGTTCCACCATCAATAATCCCCATCATCAGAGCGTCGCGACGCGCGTCGCCTTCTGCGATCAGAGGCCGATGGACCGTTACAGAATATGTTTCCGGTAAAAGAGGGCGGAGGAGGAAGAAGGCTTTTACTCTGCCACAAAAGGAACCCGGCCATGCCTCATCTGTAATGTGTCAAGCGTCAAGTTCAATAGTCCTTAAATAACTCGTCACAACCGCCACGGTTCAATAGAAGGCGAGTCTCCGCGGTAATCATATGCAAATACTGTACTGACAAAGAGAGAACTCGGACATATCTACACTCGGTGAAAGTGTAGATTCTCACTACGTTAAAGTAATCACACTGCATAAAACAAATCAAAGACCGACGCATCAGCTAAAATAATATCATACGTCCTACACCAAAAAAAATATTACTACAATTTTTACTTTACAAATTTAACAGAAGTAGTGATCCATTACATATTAGTCAATAATTTCTGTTGATAATAATAATAATAATAATAATAAACGAATATTATAAGTAGTATTTATCCAATTCCTAATAATATCAAGGTAAGGTAAGCACGGAGTAAAAAAAATTAATTAGCATATCCAAAAAGTAAAATAGAGATTACAATCGTCACTGATAAATACACCTTTCCAATAAATGAATAAAGAATATATCAGAAAAAAAAGTACACAATGTTTAGTACTTAAATTAGGTTTCGGAATTTGTAAAATACAAATAAATTGTATGGATTTACCAATTTATACATTTAATATATAGAAATTACTGATATTGTGTAAATAAATTTTACACAACTTTCCTTCTTGTTTATACACATTTTATGTATTGTAATTAAATTATCAAACAGGTGTCAATACAATGTGTGCAAAAACTTGCCTCTATAATTGTGCTGGCCCAAAGCTGCGTGATTACCACGATATTATTTGGTAAAAGACTGTCAAGCGTCTCACCTGAAACATAAAATATAACAAATTAGAATCAGTTCGCCTTTAATAAATTTGTTTTTTTTACTAAATAATATGATATTGTAATATTGGGGGAGTCAGAAGAAGACTTGGATACTAAATTAAAAGGCATGAACGTGGTCCTGGGGAGAAAGAGTTCAATATGGGGATTAATAGAGGGAAAACAAAGGTAGTGGAGTGTAGTACGCGGAACAATGGAATAACAAACAGTGTTAGATTGGGAAGGGATATTTTGATGGGATGGTAGAAGTATAGTAGACATAAAGAGTAGGATAGCACAGGCAAGGAAAGCTTTCACGAAAAAGAGGAATTTACGTACGAGTAATATAAGTGTGAATATTACGAAATACACACTTCTAAATATTTTCGTATGGAGTGTGGCGTTATATCGATACGAAACGTGGACCGTAGGAGTTACAGAAAGGAAAATAATAGAAGCCATTGGAATGTGGTGCTATAGGAGAATGCTGAAAATCGGATGGGCTTGATGACTATTTTCAACTGATGTACGTTAAAAAGAAAAAAAAACCTTGTACTATGATTGACAACTTTTTCTGTTTGGATTATTTATTGAAATATGCCAACATCTTTGAAATATTGGTTTGTATATAAGATTTTCCAATGCAGTTAAATTTTAAACTGGAAATGAATGAATTGTATGTCCAGATTTTTTTTCATAAAATTGCTCGGCTAATATAATATTCTTCTATACACAGACATTATTTTTGTTCCTTGTAGACGAAATTAAAATTTAATGTACGTATAAATCCAAATATGGCCAGTAAATACATTTTCTTTTCAATCACATAAAAAAAGAAACAGTGCAGAATTGTTGTGTGGATTTTTTAAAAATTTAGCTAGTTCTTTGTGAAATTTGAAGAATTTATAAATAGACGTTTTATGTAGTAAAAAACAGTAAATGTTGACTCTTCAGAGGATCCTTAAACCATAGCCCGGGGGCCCTAGTTAACCCTTGGCTACCTTGCTCTACCTTCCGCATCCCCCCTTTTCAATTCCCTTCCTATGCTATTAAGGGGGGAGTTGCCTGTTTCAGGATCACCCTCATGTAGCCTGTTATCCCAAAGAAAAAAGAAAACTCTACGGAAAGCAGAGCCAGAGAAAACCGCACTCAGTTACTTCTGTAGGGTTTCCTTAAATTTATTTTAGTGAGACTGTTCCTTTCCCTGGTTTGCTTGTCAACACGTTTGAGAAAGATCGACCTTCATTTCAGCTTACGTTCTTTTTTTTTCTTCTCCCTAGAATCTCACCCGCCCTCACAAAGGCGGGACCGGCTAAATCAAGAGGATTAAATGTATAACTTTATGACGGTTTCTTAAATTTGAAGTGACATCAGATATAAAAAAAGTTTTTAATACTAACATAGTATAAGTGCCTTCTAGGGGATATCAAGAAGTAATATATTAGACATTTTATTAAGTTAATATTAGGAGACCCTCAGCGACGAATATAATAAAATGACTGAAATAATTTCATTGTGAAGTGGCTGCAGACATAAGAAGGATACTTTCGTAGTTAACGACGCTGCATAAGTGAAGTGAAAACAGCTGCAAATGAGGAGAAACGTAATATGTCTGGGAATTTCAAACATTTCTGTAAGGCATATGGAAGGCGTGTGGCGTGGGATATAAATTAATAATGTCGGGTGTGAAGTAAAGTGGAGAATTTACTGCGCCGGACAGCTCGAAAGCAGGTTAGATTCGGTACGTTAAGTTTTCAAGTTCTCCCCTGGGGCCGTTTATAACGTCCATTAACACTAGGAGCTGGAGGTACTTGAGCCTATCAGAATCTCGAACAATGGGAACCTTGTCATTCTTAACCAACAGCCCTTCTCCGCACAAGAGATATACTTGACTTACAGGCCTTCAACTTCGCCCAACTATAGTTTTTTTTTGTTAAAAACAGACTTCTGTTTATCCTTTAAGCCTTAACATCCAATAACTAAACCTCCGATTCGATCTCTCTGCATGTTAAGTATTATGCATTCCCGTCTCACTAAGAATTTCTGGTATGAGAGTAGCACAGTTGCGATAAATAGGTTTACCTTCATCTCAAGAATTTTTTTTTCTTTTTGCTGAGATACAAGAAATTTTATTCCGATCTCACAATTAGATGTCTGCAGACCAAATGAAGTTAAGTAACCATTCCGAAATTTAATAATAATAATAATAAAATTAAATGAACACTGCCTTACAAAAGGCATTCTCAGACTTCTCGGAGACCCAAGGAAATTATAAATTACTGTGTTCTTACAGTCTTTGTTTAAATAATGATTATCGCTCCAAGTTGTGGTCAAAATCAAAAGATTATAAATATGTTTTCTTGTGCTTTTAGAATCGTGTAGCGCAGAAGGACCTCTATCTACCTAATTTTCTTCAAACTTTTAGAAATTTTAAAGAATCCAAAAATTCAGCAAGAACTGGCGACAGGAAGATAAAAGTGGAGTTTCCCGCCGCCAGGCTGAGGATTTATAATACTATGCTTGTTTTGCTGAAGGAACTTTCACCCTTCAAAATATCCGAAGCACGCCGTTCCCTTGGTCATGGAAAAATTTTACGTGCTGGACAAAGGACTCGTGAGGATTAGAGAGTTGTTCCTGACGTTGAGAAGGCGAGGTAGAAGGGAATGAGAGTTGATCAGGACGTGGAAGGGAGGATGAAGCTGGAGAGTGCAACAAGAGTAGAAAATGATATTGAGAACAAGAAAAAAGGCAAGAGGGAAGGTGGAAGAAAACTGGGATTTCCTCAATCACTGGCAGAACTAGGTTCATCCCACTTTCCGCCGGTAGAGGGAAAATTTATAATTCAACCCGATGGAGAAGGAAGTTCCGGTAACCTGCATCAAGACACGAATGACGATAGAAACAGGTTGGTCAAGTGAACTAAAATCTGTTGCACGTGGTTATCCCAAAAGTAAATAACCCTAATATTTAAAAATCATGCCCCTGAATTGATTTATTTAATTATAATTGTGCACGGGTCCCTTTTAAGTGATTGTTTTTATAAATCAAATTATTATATTACATCCTAAAAGGTAAGTAATTTAATTAAATAAAGTAAAAGAAAACTAAAATAATTTATAATAGGTTGTGTATATATGTCGAATTTTCTCAAATTACTAAAAAATGAACCTATAAGTCAAATAATAAAAAAATACGTTTTACATTAATTCCTGTTAGTAAACATGAAAACTTATTTAGTCATACATAACTTTTATTAAAAGCAGCTTTCGGTAACAAAAACCTATTCATTTTCCATTCATTAATATGAAATATAAAGTAATTAAATTTTATATCCAATTAAATATTTTATTATTTATCACATATTTTTGTTGTGGTATTCACAAGTCTGGTGCAACCCTCCATGTTAACCTATCTTGCGCAAGCCTTTTCATTTCATAATTAATAGCACATCCCACACCCTCCCTAGTTTGTTTAGCGTATTCCATCCTTGGTCTCCCTCTTCTGTTCTTACCACACACGTTCCGAACTGTATTTGGAATGAAAGACAATGTTTGACTTAATTAAAAATATTTTTAATGATAAATTCTTTAAATTAATTTCTTAACTAAATAATTAGGCTATATTATTCAAAGTCAAGGTAATACGTGGAGCCTATAATTTCCTTTTAGCCTTTTTCAATTTATAAAATTATTTAGCTTCAATAAACATGAATTAAATTTACTTGTGTTTGAAATTCTAAGTTTAATAAGACAATCATAAAAAAAAATTATTTGATACTAATTTCTTGATTCAACCTAGTTGCTCGTTTGATGTTCAAAAAAAATATTAAATTTTGATCGTTAAATGCAGAATAATCCTCCATTTAGATTTTCTTTGCTATGCAGAATCTGTCGTTGCAATTTATTTTGTGCATTTTAGAATTTCACTTACTAAAAGTAGAGGATATTTTCACATAAACGTTAAGAACAACTTGTTTCTTCTGATCCTGACCTGGCATTCGTTGGTTTTAAGATGATAATAATATAGAGTAAGGCCTTTAGCCTTAAAACGTTTAAAAATCAGGAACATCAACCTATGTATGAAACAAGTGCGAAATAATTTTTTACTAATTTTAGTTGCTGACTTAAATTCCTTGCAAATATATTTTTGATTTAGTTCTCTGTTGAAATGACAATATTTCCTTATTATAAGAGTTATTATTCTTAACAGATGCAAATGTCTCGTCCAAAGACTTGACTGAAATTCATTGCTTCCGAAAGACAGGCAAGATAAGAGCGAGCATACGAACCTGTGAACGATACCATCGAACCTGTCAGTTCCATTCTGGGAATCGCTATTTCGGGGGGATATGGAAGAGAATTATAACGAATGGGTTTGGACTGACACATCGGCGGCGGCATTCTGATGAGTTGGTCCATTAGAGCGGGCCTGGGAAAGGAACAGGCCGTGTGCTGTCCTGTCCTCGTTACCGATAACGCAATTAGTCCTGGCATAATCTGCACGCGCAGCTCCGTTCTCACGGGACAGTAACACTGCCACCATCACGGAGATCTCTTCACAACTCGTATCGCCGAGCAAATCACGCAGCCTCTGTACAGTCCGATACAAACCGAACCACCAACACACACCATAATGTTCCTGTCGTCTCTGGAATATTTCATTTTATTGGGTTATATGTAAAGAAATTCTTGGAAATAACTTCCATCATGGACAATGTTATCACGTGATACAAATATCAGAGCAACTCAAGAATACTATTATCAACGATGTTAATGAAGCTTAAGCACTAAAGTGCACGAGACTCAAATCAGGGAAGAAACCCACACGATGTTCTTGAACATATGATCTTTGACTATAGTTCTCGTCATCGCTGACGTCATCACGTAAGCCACCACAATTTCAAAATTAAATAGAATCCATTATTTATTATTTAATTTAGTTTGCTACTCTCTTATTGATAACTATTAGTTTTATTATAAACTAAATAAAATATTATTATATTCACATAGGGGTAAAAACTAAGTATAACATTCATCTTTAATTCTTTTAAAAAGTAAAACAGTGTATTAAAATAAAAAATAAAATTCAAGTAAAAGAATTTTTAAATAAATAATTTAATTAGTAACCAATAGTTTTAATAGAAATATAATAATATTAATAGTAATTATATATGAAAGAAGTAAATAAATTTGTAACATTACAAATTAAAATATTATAAAATAACAACATTAAGTACACAGCAAAAAAAATTAAATCACAAGGAAAATTTAATTAAGTGGGATATTTGCATTTATTCCATTTGCATTACTTGGAAGTAATTCGATATTAACATCAAGCTTCCTAACGCTCAGCTTAATTGATATTCTAAAAATGTAGATAAAATTTTCGTTATTAAACTACTGTTAATTTTTGTCACAAGAGAAAATTTTGGTATGCATCCAGCTGCATGAACAACGCAAAAATACTATTATCAACGATATCAATGAAGCTTAAGCACTAAAGTGCACGAGACTCATATCAGGGAAGAAACCCACACGATGTTCTTGAACATATGATCTTTGACTATAGTTCTCGTCATCGCTGACGTCATCACGTAAGCCACCACAATTTCAAAATTAAATAGAATCCATTATTTATTATTTAATTTAGTTTGCTACTCTCTTATTGATAACTATTAGTTTTATTATAAACTAAATAAAATATTATTATATTCACATAGGGGTAAAAACTAAGTATAACATTAATCTTTAATTCTTTTAAAAAGTAAAACACTGTATTAAAAATAAAACTTGAAATAAAATTCAAGTAAAAGAATTTTTAAATAAATAATTTAATTAGTAACAAATACTTTTAATAGAAATATAATAATATTAATAGTAATTATATATGAAAGAAGTAAATAAATTTGTAACATTACAAATTAAAATATTATAAAATAACAACATTAAGTACACAGCAAAAAAAAATTAAATCACAAGGAAAATTTAATTAAGTGGGATATTTGCATTTATTTTAATACTTGGAAGTAATTCGATATTAACATCAAGCTTCCTAACGCTCAGCTTAATTGGTATTCTAAAAATGTAGATAAAATTTTCGTTATTAAACTACTTTTAATTTTTGTCACAAGAGAAAATTTTGGTATGCATCCAGCTGCATGAACAACGCAAAAATACTATTATCAACGATATCAATGAAGCTTAAGCACTAAAGTGCACGAGACTCATATCAGGGAAGGAAACCACAGGGTGTTCTTGAACATATGATCTTTGACTATAGTTCTCGTCATCGCTGACGTCATCATGTAAGCCACCACAATTTCAAAATTAAATAGAATCCATGATTTATGATTTAATTTAGTTAGCTACTCTCTTATTGATAACTATTAGTTTTATTACAAACTAAATAAAATATTATTATATTCACATAGGGGTAAAAACTAAGTATAACATTATTCTTTAATTCTTTTAAAAAGTAAAACACTGTATTAAAATAAAAAATAAAATTCAAGTAAAAGAATTTTTAAAAAATTAATTAATTAGTAACAAACAGTTTTAATAGAAATATAATAATAATAATTATATATGAAAGAAGTAAATAAATTTGTAACATTACAAATTAAAATATTATAAAATAACAACATTAAGTACACAGAAAAAAAATTTATATCACAAGGAAAATTTAATTAAGTGGGATATTTGCATTTATTTAATACTTGGAAGTAATTCGATATTAACATCAAGCTTCCTAACGCTCAGCTTAATTGATATTCTAAAAATGTAGATAAAATTTTCGTTATTAAACTACTTTTAATTTTTGTCACAAGAGAAAATTTTGGTATGCATCCAGCTGCATGAACAACGCAAGAATACTATTATCAACGATATCAATGAAGCTTAAGCACTAAAGTGCACGAGACTCATATCAGGGAAGAAAAACACAGGGTGTTCTTGAACATATGATCTTTGACTATAGTTCTCGTCATCGCTGACGTCATCATGTAAGTCACCACAATTTCAAAATTAAATAGAATCCATGATTTATGATTTAATTTAGTTTGCTACTCTCTTATTGATAGCTATTGATTTTATTACAAAGCATAAAGTTAAGAACCACCATCAACAATGTATCTACGAACAAATTTATATTGTTGAAGTTGAGTGACTGAGTCTTTATTACTGTTGTTAAAAGTTCCAAATTGTTATAAAAATTAACTTAAAATCAACAAAAATACTGTCAAGTATAAATATAAGCTTTCAAACATTCAAAATATAGAATTTCTTCTCTTTATTTAATTTATTAGTACAGCTCTAAATGAATAAGAAGGGATGAATTGAGAAATTAGTTTACATTTTTGGACCTTCTTTTTTGTAATAAACTAAAGTCTTTCATCAGTTATACAATATTTTCCATTAAAATGAGTATACTTTAATGTAATTGGGCTGTTGTATTAATTTCAAATATTTATAATTAAAAAATCATTAACGAGCCTCAAAATGTTTATTTATCCATTTCAATTGCAGCACTAATCATTGGCAATATAAATATAAATGAATAAGTATTATGTAAACAGAACACTGATACTGTATGAATTTAATATAGTGCATATATTTAAATATATATTAATATAATAAATGTATAAAAATCATTATGTAAATTGATTTTTAGAATTTTATTTGAAATTGGAAAACCATGTTAAATTTACTCACAGCGAAAGCACTTGAAAATTTTCATCAGTTAATTTATAGTTTTATGTAATTGTATATTTTATGTAAAATAGTTTAAACCTATCATTGAAATATATATAAAATTGTTTGGAGCCTGGCTAATGTTTTCTCAATAATTGAAGTTGGCAATACATTTTTTTTGGAATAGATACTCAAGAAAAAAAAATTACGAAGGGATGAAAATCTGTTTGTCAGAAGACTTCTGCAATCTAGTATCCATCGATGTTTCATTAAATTTACATTATATTAGGGGTGACGGAGGAAGGGTTATTATACAATAAATAAAATCTTAAAACAAAAATAAAGTGAAACATAAATATTTTTTTCTGATCTCTATAACGAGGAATTGAAATTTTTATTAAGTATTACAATAAAATTATCCCTCCCTCAACCATGAAAAGAAATTTCTTTTTTTAATCCCATGTTAATAGAAATGTTATGTTCAATGGTCCCATATTACCACTCATAATATTTTCAACGTTTATTCTGACCCATTAAAACGTAGAAAATATGTAGAATATTAGAAATGACTATCATAATTGCGACCATCTACACAGAAATTTGAAACTTAATCCAGCATTATACAGGTTTATAGAGTCCTTTAAAAGGTTTTTTATTATAACTTCGTATTGACTAGATAATCTGACGTTTGCTTAAGAAGTAAAGATTTAAAATACAAGAAAATTATAGATTTATAACCGATAATTAAAATGAGATGAAATAGGATACGGGTAGAAATGGAAATTAACCAGTATTTTAGTCACTGACATTACTTATAATTTCAGCTGGTAAATGTATCAGATACCAAATAATGTAATAATGAGTCAAAATGAAGGTAACTGGACCCCTATTTCAAAAACCGCAGTGTCAGTTTGTTCGCAGAATAATAACGAACAATCGCTTTTAGGAATTAATTATTCGCTGATTCACGACTCACCCCTAATTAAAAAATCAAACAAACAATTTAATTGTTGAATAATCACCACTTTTACGTTCCACACAATTGTTTCTGCACAGATAATCATTTATACTCAATGTTGTTCCATTAAACAGCGTGTAAATAAAATCACATTTCTAACAAATAGAATGATAATATTAATAAATAACGTTGATGCTATAATAGAAAATATGAAACTAGTATTATAAAAAAGCAGCAATCTAGATAACTATTAGGCAGTTTAAAACTACTAAAATGAAGCAAGTTTTCATCTATCAGCCAATTATTCTGAGTTAATTGGATGTAGGGGTAACATTAACTATTAGTAATGCAACATCAACATGCACCATTCAAATTAAACATCGGTTGAGTAACAAACAGCGCAACAAAATTGTGGCTACGATAAAAATGCTGTTCCTTTTTTTTAAACTTATTTAGCGATTTCACGATTATACAGTAGTTTTATTTATAAACTGGCTGGCTGCGGTAAGAGGAACATAAAGCGTTTCCCCAG
The DNA here is from genome assembly GCA_034510155.1 of Eucriotettix oculatus. Lineage (NCBI taxonomy): Eukaryota > Metazoa > Arthropoda > Insecta > Orthoptera > Tetrigidae > Eucriotettix > Eucriotettix oculatus. Next base: position 73,090,860 of record CM067381.1, on the reverse strand, counting down.
TAAGCGAATTTAATTTAGCCTACGTTTTACGATCAGATAAAACCGGCGCAAAGAGACTATCGGGTTTTTAACCTCGGGAGAAAAATTCGGGCTACGTCCAGAGAAAGAGAACGCATTATATACTAAGGAAGAGTAAGGTTAAAAATGTTTGATGTCTAGAACACTGTTTCTATTCTGATAATATTTCTTCTCTATTAGAAAATAATATTTTTCATATGATCGCCAAGCCTAATTAATATCAAAACTTACAATTTGGAGAGTGTTAATTATGATTAATTGCTGATACGTTTTACTAGTCTACCTCTTAAGAAATTTAAGCCCAATTTTTATGAAAATATAGTCCTTAGGTCGCAAAAAAACACACAAACATAAAAAAAATTGGAGGTAACATTAATTAGGGGTCAAAAATATATTGTGAGAAAATTAGGGTAACAGGGGTGGTGAAATTTTTTTGATAGTAAGCGGGGTTGATAAAGTTCAGCAGTATGAAAGGAGACCACAGAAGCTGTTTTACCCATAGATTGAACTTTCCTGAAATTATTACAGTTTTTTTGTAAAATTTTATCCATTTATTGCATTGCATAGATGCATTATAAAAACCATTTATTTTTTATTTAATATAATTCGTTTCTAAATAAAATGTTGTTGTATTCACATCAGGGTAAAAACTAAGTATAACATTAATCTTTAATTATTTTAAAAAGTAAAACTCTGTATTTAAATAAAACTTGAAATAAAATTCAAGTAAAAGGATTTTTAAATAAATAATTTTATTAGTAAAAAATAGTTGTAATAGAAATATAATAATATTAATAGTAATTATATATGGAAGATGTAAATAAATTTGTAACATTACAAATTAAAATATTATAAAATAACAACATTAAGTACACAGCAAAAAAAAACTAAATCACAAGGAAAATTTAATTAAGTTGGATATTTGCATTTATTTAATACTTGGAAGTAATTCAATATTAACATCAAGCTTCCTAACGCCCAGCTTAATTGATATTCTAAAAATGTAGATAAAACTTTCGTTATTAAACTACTTTTTAATTTCTGTCACGAGAGAAAATTTTGGTATGCATCCAGCTGTATGTCCTTCCACAGTAGGAATGTGAAAGGCGGGAATTTTCTCGTAAGCATGCCGTTTAGTGTGAAAATGGGATTTGAGATATTATATTCTCCAACTCAAATAAGCGCATTTGTAGTCCTGCAGGAACCTCCTCGTTTTTATGTGACTTGTAAGATGCGCTACTGCTGGATTTTTAATTGCAATCAATGACATAACTTCTCTCAAGTTTTTGAAAATGTCAAATCCACCAGTTTCTCCAGTTAGCGTACCTAGCGGATGAGTCCAGAAATTATCGACGAAAACCGAGGTTTCCATGGACTAGCTTTCATGAAGGCCGCACAAATAACTCAAGGAGGTCTCAGGGTCACACCTGTGGTTTATACATATTAAATTTTGAATAAAATTATGAAAAAGTTTTTATTTTGACCAGGTGCTTAGTCAGTTCTAAAAGTCTTTGCGGCTGTTTCTATAAAACTCCCTGAACTTCTTCTACATCCCAGTTATCTTTATTTTCTGGCATTGGCTATTGCTACCTACTTGATGATTTAACATTTTTTCATAAGAAATATCTGGAACCCTACAGTGACTTTCATGAAAAGAAGTAATATAAGTCATAAAATATTCCATAAAACTCGTTTTACCTTCACGCATAATAGAGGAATGAAGAATTTGGGGACGGTATTATCGCTAGCGACAATTTCCGCTTGGGTGCACGCTGGCGTAATGTTATTATTGTTGATAGAAACATTCATAAATTCGTACTAACTAGATATAAAAACACTAAAATGTATCTTAAACAAACCCTGTACTTCTCTTAACGTTTACAGAAGAATTTTAGACGTACAACATATACATATATTAATTACAAATTTTTTTTTTGCTTCAATGTTTTCAGAAAAAATTTATTCAATACCAAGTTGACGTAACAATGACTTGTGTTAAATTAAGTTAAAGTCTACTTACACTAAAACCCCAGGCCTTGAAAAAATAGCTACTTTCCTCCATTTACATGAGAAACTTTGAAAACGTATTACTGAATTCCCATTAAAAGACACGCATATTAAGAAAATTTTTGTATAGTTCATAGATTTATTATGTAAACGTAATATATACTTAAATTTTGTTATTCGTCGTCTGTTTAGTAAAGGTTTTTTCAGAGGAAGCTACGTTTATTTGCCGTAAATTAAATTACTATTTGAAATACATCGAGGAAATTTCTGGCACACATACACAGAAACTAAAATCCTACGAAAAAATAACAGAAAACGTCTGCTGGCGCAATTCCCACTATCTCATTTAGTGGGACAAAACGAGGAATACGCGAAGCCCATATATTCCAGTCACAAAGGTCTCTCACATGAAAGGCGGTTCCTCCCTGTATCCTATGATTTAGGCACCGGCGAGAATTATCACTGTATTCATTCGTTACAACTGTAATTATATGGTAGTCCGCCGAGAAAGAGCTTTTAATTACGACTACTGCAGACAAATAAAAGAAATAATGGCGTCGAACAACTTTGCATAAACACGGCCGTAATTAACGCTTTCGGAAAATAATGAGCCACGGTTTCATTAACTATCACCCCTCGGAAATGGGGCTTTGTATTTTACAGAAGTAAAGTTAAATATTCAGAGGTACACCTGGAACGATAGCTTAAAAAGTGTGTAAAAAATAGAAAATTACATATAAAATTACACTCCGAATCGATCTGTCAAAATAGTTAAAGTACCAATATTTTCTAGAAATTTTATGTATCAGTATATGCTGCATCATAGTGTGTTTAGAAATTTATTCTTACATGGATTGAAATTTAATGACATATGTTTAAGGCGTTTTTATTTTGATTTACACATTTCTTTCCCTTTATTGAGGAATATAGACTTAATTCATTTTGAGACTCATTTTATATCATACAAACTTTTCTTGATCATCAGATTTTTCACACGTATCCATAATGAGTAAAAAAAATATGAACAGTAGTGCTCTTACTTTAAATAACAATTTAATTTTATGTTTAATAATTAGATACAGTTAATTTTTTACAATTCAATGTTTCATTATTAATCATAAAATTAAGCAGCTTAACGAGCATTTCAAATGAATTTTTAAAATACAAAATTATTCATTGAGCAGTAATAATTAATTTTTTTAGGTTCACGTTTCCAATATTTATTCATCATCATTAGCTCAACAAATCCTTTATAATCCTGGCTTTTATTAATTTAAAAAAAATGTTATGTATAAAAGATAATTTTAAAAAGTACATAGAAAACTTTTATCAGTCAGTTTTATATTATGATGTTGAAGTTTATAATATATTATTTTACCGTAGAAACATAACATAATATTCACAGAAAACCTGCTATAATTAATCGATTAACAGCATCTTTTTTTTCAATTTTAATAATGCATGTATAAATACTAGGTAACTGTATCTTATTATTAATAACTAAGAAACCTTTTTTCAATTATAATAATTTATTATAAATACTAGGTAATTATATCTTTTAATTAATAACTAAGGAAAAAATAAAATTTTATTAATAATTTTTTTATTTTATTGAACCCCAAAAAAACAGTTCACTATTAATGACGACTTTAAATAAAATTGCCTGTCGTGTTACTGGAATGAAGGACTATTTGTAGGGTTTCAATTACATTCCACCTTCCACTAGCCTTTTCCAATATATCTACTTTATTATAATATAAATTATGATTCCTTTTAACCTTGAAGCTGTTCCTCGTGCGGACGAATCAAATATGTGTGTGTGACGTGTCAGATCACACTGTGCACGCAGCTGTGCTGCAGTAAGGCTTTGTTGTCACTCAATATTTATTTGTGACTTCTGGTTACGTTTTCCTATTTCTCTTCTCTCATTCGCTGAACGAACAAAAGGGACCCTGAATTGAAGTTTGTCGAGAAGAAACCGGGTAACGAAAGAGGACTTTTTTTTATCAAGAAAGCCATTATTCAAGACATGTGGAAGACAACTATTTATTAACCAGACTGAGGAAACGTTCATAGAATCGGAAAAAAAATGCTTTTAGATGCATATAGGCTGCAGAAGGCATGAAAACGTGTTGAATAATTTTTTTATGAATTATTAATCTGAGATTGTAATTATTGTAGTTATTTCATTTCTGACTTTGGGAATTTCTTTGTATTTTATTTAAACAAAACTTGTTATAAAAAAGCTTAGTGGTTATTAATTATGCATTATTAGTCCCCTATCTTCTCTTTATGTATTTAATAAAATTACCATTTACGTCGTCGATTGCGTATAAATCCCTTTTATTATGCGCTTATAATCTGAAAATTTTTCTGTAATTAGTAAAACTAAGGAGGTTATTTCATTTCTGACTTTGGGTATTTCCTTGTATTTTATTTAAACAAAACTTGTTATAAAAAAGCTTAGTGGTCATTAATTATGCATTATTAGTCCCCTATTTTCTCTTTATGTATATAATAAAATTACCATTTACGTCGTCGATTGCGTATAAATCCCTTTTATTATGCGCTTATAATCTGATAATTTTTCTGTGATTAGTAAAACTAAGGAGGTTATTTCATTTCTGACTTTGGGTATTTCTTTGTATTTTATTTAAACAAAACTTGTTATAAAAAAGCTTAGTGGTCATTAATTATGCATTATTAGTCCCCTATTTTCTCTTTATGTATTTAATAAAATTACCATTTACGTCATCGATTGCGTATAAATCCCTTTTATTATGCGCTTATAATCTGATAATTTTTCTGTGATTAGTAAAACTAAGGAGGTTATTTCATTTCTGACTTTGGGTATTTATTTGTATTTTATTTAAACAAAACTTGTTATAAAAAAGCTTAGTGGTTATTAATTATGCATTATTAGTCCCCTATCTTCTCTTTATGTATTTAATAAAATTACCATTTACGTCGTCGATTGCGTATAAATCCCTTTTATTATGCGCTTATAATCTGATAATTTTTCTGTGATTAGTAAAACTAAGGAGGTTATTTCATTTCTGACTTTGGGTATTTCTTGTATTTTATTTAAACAAAACTTGTTATAAAAAGCTTAGTGGTCATTAATTATGCATTATTAGTCCCTATTTTCTCTTTATGTATTTAATAAAATTACCATTTACGTCTCGATTGCGTATAAATCCTTTATTATGCCTTATAATCTGATAATTTTCTGTGATTAGTAAAACTAAGGAGGTTATTTCATTTCTGACTTTGGGTATTTCTTTGTATTTTATTTAAACAAAACTTGTTATAAAAAAGCTTAGTGGTCATTAATTATGCATTATTAGTCCCCTATTTTCTCTTTATGTATTTAATAAAATTACCATTTACGTCATCGATTGCGTATAAATCCCTTTTATTATGCGCTTATAATCTGAAAATTTTTCTGTAATTAGTAAAACTAAGGAGGTTATTTCATTTCTGACTTTGGGTATTTCCTTGTATTTTATTTAAACAAAACTTGTTATAAAAAAGCTTAGTGGTCATTAATTATGTATTATTAGTCCCCTATCTTCTCTTTATGTATATAATAAAATTACCATTTACGTCGTCGATTGCGTATAAATCCCTTTTATTATGCGCTTATAATCTGAAAATTTTTCTGCTACATGTAATTTTTTAAATGAACCAACTTTAATAAATCAATTGACTAAAATTGCCACAATGTGATATAGTAAAATTTCTATGTAGCATAGCGTAGTGTAATATATTTGATGAAGAGCTTCCTGTAGCTGCTGCTGGGCAAGGCAGTGGGATGCATTTGTGCACCTCAGCTGCATGAATGACGAGGGGGAGTTATAGAGTCCGATATTAATAGAACTCCACACTCGGGGAGACAGACGTTTCCTCCCAGATAGCGCCCACACCCACACCATCCTACATCCGACAGCATTTCTCATACAACAGCTTATAAATACCCTTGCAGTATCAAATTTGGTCTACATATCTCAATTCCAATAAATTATTCACGTATAGTTAGTTTTTAAAAAAACATAAATATCACAAACAAATCAAACATTCCCGTTTTAATTACTATTTTAGAAAAAAAATTCATATATCTATCGCCTAAAATAGTTAAATCTAACTGGTTTCCTTTAAAAGCTCATAAAATAATTACAATTCTGAAATACAGAAACTTACCAGTAACCAGGTATGCAATTATTAATTGATCTACATACAAAAATAAATAAGTAGCCGTAAAATTCATTTGGTTGCGTATTCAAAAAATGGAAAGTTAATTAATAATCACCGTGTTTGAGGAACCGTGTGACATATATATTCAGTTGGACCACACACAGAGACTTTATAATGCCAAATACGATAAATGGTAATTTTTATAGTTATTTTCAAATAGGAGCCGCTTTAACCGTGAAGTTTTTTTTCCATGTGCCGTCGAGTAAAACACTTGCGACGTTGTCACATCATAATAATGTTCACGCAGCTGTGCTGCAAGTAAGGGGTCGACATCTCTCAGAATCCAAAAAGCCAGAAAATTAAAAAGATTGAGAACTAACAAAATATTTAGGCAGGTAAAAAGATTCGTCATCATCCCCCCTCAATACTGTAATTCACTTGACAGCCGACAAATGAAGGCTATTTGTCGAAAATTATAAATTAACAAATTCTAATACTATTTAAATAAAATAATTCATTATTTTATTTGAATAAATTAATAATATTTTAGACGTCAGACGTTCAATTGTGAACAAAATTTATTAAAATAACTAAAAATTAACGACCATATGTGAAAAATAATTAATAAGTGGATCCATGTTCCATCGTCATATTTGCGACTTCCTTGGGTATTGTTAAATTTTTGTCAGCTGTATATAAATTTAAACTTGGCTGTCTACAAAGGCATTGAAATTACATCCAGAAGTCCCAAGTATGGTGACGAAACGTCGATTCACTAAATAAAATGTTGCCTGTATCTGGTCATTATTTCGTTTAATTATTGTGAAAAACGGGCGTTAGATAATTTACTATTAATAAAATTTATTGATAAATTTTTACTGCTATGTAGCTTACTGCTTTCAGTCTGTCTACAACAAGTGTTTGTCAAAGACCAGCAGACAGGTCATGATGTAGCACAACGCATAAAATAGTTATCAATAAACTTTAGCCTGGAATCAAGGCAAATTTTACTTTAAAGCAATAATTTGTTATTAAATTATTCGGCAGGGTTTGTTACGGTAGATTTAATTACACTAAATGGAGACGATACATCACTCCAAGAAATGTTAAATTAACATATCCAAAAGAAGTAAAAATTAAAACCGCAGTCCGATTAATGTTTCTACACGCAGTAAAAATACCATATTAAAAAAGATCCTCCTTATCTAACATCGTTGGGAAATTTTCATTTTTAAATCGGACTGTAAGGGATTGGAACAATTTACCTGCAGAAGTTTCCGAAACATTCCCTGCCAATAGTAACGTGTTTCAGGGAAGAATTAGGAAGTGTAGTGCGACGAAAAAATATATGAATAATGGGTACTTTTTTATCTTTTTTGTTAGAATTTAATTTATATTATATTAGTGTAATTATTATCTATAACATATTTTATTTTTAAGTTTATTTTTCGTAACTGTCACCGCATAGTGCTACTCAATTGCAGTTTTAATCAATTCAATTCAATTAATGAAACTTCAAAATGTCACTTCTAACAACCTTTAAATTTTTTTATAAATATTGGGGTAAATATTTTTGAAACTGCTATTTCCGTATTTTAAGTGATATTCGGAGTGTAAATTTATTACCGACAAGTTTAACTGTAAAATTTTACTAAACAGTAAAGAAACTTCACAGGGAAGTTCCGGTTAATTGGAGAATAATATCTTCTGAATTAAATGAGGCTCGATATGCCAGTTGAAAATTTAGATATGTCCACTGAAAATGCAATAGAGATGTTTCTAATGAAACAGAAGAGTAGTTGGTGTAGACGTTCATGCCTTGGTAAATGCAAATAACCTCCGTAACAGCCAATGCTCCTTCAAGATATATATATAGGCACTAGCAGCTCGGAACCAATAACATGTCAACCATCTTCCAGACTTAGTGGCGATTCGAGCTCAGCTAAACTGAGGTGAAGCACCTCCGAGATGCTGTGTGGCTTGTTGTATTGTCTATTGATCACAGGGAACTGCAGTCCATGGGCACGAAGCAGTTTAACATGTCAGGGCAGGACAGCTATTGCCCGAGGATATGCATCTCGTCTCCCAGTAATGCACCGCCATTGTGTCGGGAATATCACAAGAACCAAATTACACCCACACACACACACGTACTCAACTCCTCGCGGCCGAGAAAAAGTGAAACATCTCATTCTCTCCCTTCATTGTGTTCTGAAGGGGAAGGAAAGAACAAATTATTTCACGCTAAGACCAAACCACAAAGGAAAGAACGCACAGAGGAGGTTGATTTTACGTAAAACACAAGCATTTAAATAATAATTAAAAATACTGTATGCAATGTGACGCGTATAAATATTCGTTGTATAACTGATGTTATTTATCTAAATTAATTAAAAATAATAAGCATTCTTTACGACGTTTCCGTTGAGAACAGATCCTGAGATGTTGGCAAGGTCTCATTTCTGGGATAAACCAGAAAAAAAGTCAAAAACACGAAGCTTGACAGGTGCCTCAGAAGTACCAGCCCTTTGCCTGGAACGGTTTTGCGCATAGGTGAAAAACCCAAATTAGCCAAGGTCAGCAAGGTGGTTGACCCAAAAGATAACTAGGAGTGGCGCCTCTCAAAATTTGAATTTTTTTGGAGAGGAACAGTAGACACGTCAACCCCAGTGGAGGACCTGGGGAAGATGGAATGAGCGGGGAGACCAATGAGGCTTTTAGGAGAGCTGAGTTAGAGGTGGAAAGTGCCTCTAAACGGGATTATAAAATGAGGGTTGGAGATGAGACTTCACAGGGGAGGTAGTGAAACGGAAAGTCGGACTGGCTGGCTTCAAAGAGTCAGAGAGGAGAGGCGATCTAGCCCAAGTGTCACGGCGAAACGAAACTGAAGTGAATACTCGTTTCCTGAACCACATCAGAGGCTTTCTGCTTAACGTGCAACCCTGAAGCTACCTTTGCGTTGAATCCAGGAATACCAGTCAACTAGGAAACTAGGAAGAAAGGATGAATAAAAAGTAAGAAACAAAAGGCCTCAATCTCTCTCTCTCTCTCTCTCTCTCTCTCCCTCTGCTATGCGTGTAAACACGTTATACAAACCTGGGTAAAGTAGATAAAATTTACTAAATTCTCTTGCTAAGCTGCTACTTTGGTTAGGGCTCAGCTGGGCTAACATAATTCATTAAAATTAATTAATTTATAAATATTATAACGTGTTGAATATTTTACATTTTTGAATAATAAAACTGTTTTAAATGTCAACTTGAGATTTATTGGCGTCCACCCATTTAAATATATACTCTAAATTCTTTGATATATTTATAAATTAAAAAGCTAAAGAAACACGTCACAGGGTCAGGATCGTGTGCGTATTGTAAATTTAATAGAATCATAAGTACTCTTATTCTCAGTCCATATATTTTCAAAAATAATTAACATTATCTGTAGAACTCAGGACATTTTGCACCTGCTGGTGCTAAAAGCCATTAGTCACGAGAAATCGTGTATTCAAGTCCTACACCTGAGATCAGACAGAGCCGGAGAAGTTCTTAATAAATTACACGATATTTCACAAGAAAGATGAGTAGGTGGTTCATCGTCGCTTCCTAGAAATTTGAAGGACGAAAAATTACACTTCTTTGTTAAAGGCGCTACTGCTTTATGAGGAATTGATCGTCGACCGCCACACAATGAGCTGGTTCCCTTTACTTTCCCTCCGTAATAAAATTAAACATCGCCGCCATACGTCATTTCCCTGTTAGTATACAGGAGTTGGATTCACCACAAGCAATATTTCACACGGAACGCTGAAAGATCATACAAAGAGGCCAAAAAGAAGGAATGCGTGAAGTCAGCGAACTATGAACATTATAAATGGAACACCGGCGGAAAGGAAATGCAAGCGATAAAATAAATCTGATATATTACTAAACAAGAACGTTAAAAATTCAAAATTACATTTCTGAATTCAGTGAACGATCTTGCAGAAGTTATCTTGCTCTAGTTATCAGTCTTTAGACTGGTCTGACACAACTTTCCATGACAACCTATTTTGTGAATTTTCCACTTAATTACCACATCAAACACCCTCCATAATCTACTTAGCGTATACCATCCTTTACCTCCCTCTAATTCTAATTTTACAAGACCCAAAACGTGGCCTATTAATCTATCCCTTCTCTTGGTCAACGTCCTCCATATCGATCTCTCTTCTCTTATTCTGATCAGAACCCACAAGATTTTCAGCATTCTTCTTTAGCACCAAATTTCGAAAGCTTCTATTCTTGTCATTTCCCCAACTACTATCGTCCACGTTTCTCACCCATATAACGCCACGCCCCATTCGGATATTTTTAGTAATTATTTCTTATATTCATACTTATATTTTCCGTAAGTAAATTCCTCTTTTTCGCAGAGGTTATATGTAGTTGATAATTAAATAAACGAAAGTCCTGTTTTCTTTCCCTCCCTGATGCAGGTTTTCTAGGGTTTTTCCCTGCATCTCTTTAGGTGAAACACCACTAGGGTAGGATCCTTAAACCATAGCCCGGGGGCCCTAGTTAACCCTTGCTAGGCTACCTTGCTCTACCTTCCGCATCCCCCATTTTCAATTCCCTTCCTATGCTATTAAAGGGGAGTTGCCTGTTTCAGGATCACCCTCATGTAGCCTGTTAACCAAAAAAAAAATTTCTTTCCCTTTCATTTCTGGGACTCCTATTTTACTCTTATGGTGTGACTGTTGATCCAATTGAATAGTCTGTTTGTAACTTCAGTAACTGTGAAGGTTCGTAATAGCCTGAGCCACCTTCAGAAGTGATTGTTTTCATTCGCGAAAAAATAGAAAGTTCTTGGTAGATCATCTCTCGCCCTCTGTTATTATAGCATATGGTATTTTAAATTTAGAACAAAACAAAATTTTTTAAAGAGTAAAATACTAAACAATTTAAATCCCTCCTGAAACACTAAGATATATTTTACCATATTGTAAATAATGTAAGGTTACAGAACATATTTGAGTATGTCATTACGTTATGAATTTAAAATAATCGATTGATAGAAACGAGCAAATCTCTTTCCAAAACAGGACACAAAATGAGCAACTCAAAAAAAAGAATCGATCTGTCCATCAATATTTAATACAGTCTTTAAATTGCACTTATGTCTCGTAATTTATGTTGGCAGGATTTGAGACTTAAACATAACTTTAATTTGATGCAGAAAAAGTAATTCAAATATAAATTTATATTTATAAATATTTTTCCCCAATCTGTAGTTACTTACGATAATCAAACAAGATAAAGATTTCTTTATAATAGACAACCAGTAAGTCGATGAATTATCAAAGACATGCATTTTTTTGAATGTAACATAAAAAATTCCCATAATAAACAATTTATTACCGGTTTAAATCCACGTGACTCACACAATTATTTTTCTGTAAGATAATCTCTATAACTTTCATCCTAGGAAACGTTTCCTAATCTGAAATTTTGGGTTTCGCTTCTTCAGTTGTTGAGCTGAGTGAAGTAAAAGTGATGTTAGTGTTAGTATTCTGTATAATCTTTCGCAGCCTAGGCCGGGTGCATTTAATCAGCACGCTGGTGTTTTACGAGCTATTCGGGTGAAGGTCTTGGGACGAGCCCTGGCTAATGTTTCATTACGGCTGCAATTTCTCGCGGTGATGATGAATGCTGCCCTGGGCGACCGTCCACTTCATTAGTGGCGTCCATCATATGAAACAAAAGAAGGGGAAGCCCGGCCCTCGGATTGGCTCTGATATTAGCTGCCTGTCAGGAGAACCCTTACAGCCCCACCAATGACAGAATAACTCGAAATTATTCGCGTAAAGCAGACCCTGGTGACCTTCCGATGATGAGAGATGGCCGTAGAAATATTTTCAGACTTGTAGCTTTATCACTGCCCACGCTTCGTTTCACATCTTTTGGTTCCAGATCATCAAGATCTTTTTTTTTTCTTAACACTTTCTCTGCCACTTTAACTGAATTACCATCTTTTGCTCGTTAGGTATCATAAATTCAAGAGAAATTTAATAAATGGTGCTGAATTCATGATAACCAAGGCGTTAAAGATAATAGTTTCAAACATAATCTGGGAGAGCTTATTATTGACAAAATTTTGATATACTGTTCCTTCACATAATTTACACCAGATTATTAAATATTTAGATAGCATTCCTATCACAATTATTTAAATGTTTCTATTCTCCTTTAATGGATACGTGCGAACTACAATGACTAAATAAAAGCTTACAGATTACAGCTAATGGAATCCTTGCTGTCCTTTCCCCACCCTTCACACTTCTTCACAACAACAGTTTATTTTTATTTGACACCTTAAGGACCACTTTTCTCAAGTATTAATCTCACCTACATAAAACAAAATTATGTAAATTTATTGAATCATCTGTTGTGCAAGTTTCTTGATACTGTGCCCTTTTCAAAATTCTGGATTTTTTAAACTAATTCCTTTATTTCCGATTCCTTCAACAGATCTTTAGTTAATTGAAATAAAATTATCCCAAAAGATTAAAAAAAAATAAACATTGAAATGATAATCATTGCAATTATTTTATCTAAATGTACTAATTTTTATTAAATTAAAATGTTTGACAAGTTAGCCTGTTCATTCATTTTAAAAAAGAATTTAAATATACTTAATGGGCACGGGGACTGAAATTTTATATTCCTGTAAATGAAAAACTATTGAGCTGAAATTTTAACTGTGCGTTACAATGCACATGTGCAAAATTTTGTTTCTGTGAAACTTTTATTTGTTAAGATATTTTGATAATAATTATTTTCCTAATTTGGCAGTTTTGAAAATGTTCTATGGGTTACATACTTAAATATATTTTATAAATTCAATTGTCAGTATTATTTTTGAAATTGAATAAACCGTGGGGGAAAAAATAATTTTTTTTTACTTAAAAATTGGCACTTTACCACTTTTAAAATTTGTTTCACCTAAACTACTTGAACAATTTGAAATATAATACTTTCATATTAGAATGAAGACAATATCTTAATATTTGTGATGCATAGGATGCTTTTTTGGAAACAGAAATCATGAAGACGAGAATAAAGTAAAAAATTTATAATTTTGAATCAAATCCATTTAAATTTCTCCTGACGAAATCGAATTAAAAAGTTTTGCTTTATGATCTGTAAGGCTTATAGGGATATTAATCTATTTTTTTCTCCATATTTTGGCTTAAATTTCAGTACCAGTGTCCCTTAACAATTACGTTTATATGGGGTGTACAAATATATTCTAATTTGTTAAGTCGACCTTCATGTCGTTGGCAGCACATCGAAAAATTTTAATTGTATTAAAAAACTTTGAACGAGAAAAATATCGACTGGAAAGTTTTAAGTGGAAAATAATCAAGGACTCCAGTAATTTTTTAGAATTATACACAACTTGACTTGACAGTGACCTTGATGGCTGCCCTTTGAATGTCCTGAGGACGTAAATGACAGTTGCATATTTTTTTTTATCAGAAGTAGTTTGGGTTCGGCTATTTAGGAAAGAAACAAGAGCGAACCCTCCTCGGCGATCCTTGAGTTCCATGGTAATAAATTGGCGTCGTTGTTTAAGCTTGATGCAGAATGCCGATAGGGGGAGCGACGCGTAAGACGGTAGGGTCAGTTCCCGCCAGACACGGGAAAGCAATTAGGAGCTACAAACAGGGGAACTTCAACCCGCAACAAATGCCGGCAACTAGAACCCATGCTGACTGCTTCTGACGGATAATTACTGCCCGTCACAGTAATAGTTGCTAACTACGAGTATAGCCAACCTAATATCGAACTGGAGGCGTGAATAATATAACTACTTAACTGTCTGTACAAACCACACCATTAAAACAGCAGACAAAATAAAATTTATTCGTTAATCGAATTTAATTAGCGTTTATATAAACGCATGTGTTCCGCTATAAATACAAAATTATTTACAAAGTTATAAACCATCTAGTTCTGAGTAAGCCGAATTTACAACCAGGGCTTATACAGTGTAATTATAACAAACACGCAGTTTCGTGTGTTCGTTAATTACATATGCAGGTACGTATGGAATTACCTGCATTAACGTGAAATCCCATTATAATCACTTTTTTTTACCATATACATGAATGCAATAATTAAAACTGCATAGAAACTTTAAATTAGTGTGCAATGAAATAAGTCTCAAAATTTAAATAAAAGTCAAAAATTATCTCCTTCAAATTTGTGGAAAAGGTTATTATAAAACTTTAGAAGATGCTTTCGATGAATATCATCTATAAATAAGAACTTGATAATTTTGTGAATTGGCAATTTACGTTTTTGGGTTTGTAGGTTTAAATGCGGTACCAGTAAAAATTTAAATTAAATAATGTAACGCCTTTAGTGGAAAAAAAAGTTACCTACGCGTTAAATTGTCTGCTTTTACAAACGAGATTATGTAAGTCGTATATATATATATTTAAATTAATTTGAATTTCTTACTGCACCTTAAGAAAAGACAACAGTACATGAATGTAACCTGAAAGCTAAACAACGAACCAGTGATTGTTTTATGATATTTACCTTAAATTTTTATATCTCATTTATTTTTTAATGAAAAATTAAAGAGATATCAGAACTGTTCTAAGAGGATGTTTTACTTGATTTCTGGATCCTGGTAAAAATTTAATAATTTTTCCCCTACTAAGATAAGTAAAAATTCGACACTCTCACTCAATTTTGGTACCAATAAGTGAAATACCATGAAGAAAATTTTTTTTGCTCTTTTTTCGTACTTTTTTAATTATCACTTCCACGGTTTGAGCCAAGGCTTCTATTTTCATTCCATATTACAGAGCACTAAATTTTCATTATTTCGTCCCGTCATTGTAATTTCTTAATTATAGTAGTCTAGAATTAAACATCAAGTGTTCAAAATATTGTAAACAAAATTGATTTTAAAATTATAGGTAGTCCACAGATGTATTTCTAATAGTCAAATTATGAAGAAAAGAAGTGAACGACTTCAATGAGTTCTACAATGGATTACTGTAAGGAATTATCTATATTTATTTGTTAAAGATATGAAGACATATTGAGCGTTTTATTCAATTTGAGATGATTTTAATGTTCCCAACAACCGCCCTTTTCGGTCTTCAATTAAAACATCTGATCTATTTTATTGATTTTAAATAAAAGGCTGAGGCTATGTGTAAAGCAGGTGGCTAGAGACGAGTCCACAATTGTAAAAGTCTGGGTTGGGGGAAAAAAACAGAAGACGAATATATTAGACTCCGATGTGGTAAAAGAAGGGAAGGGTAAGGGGGATATGCACTATCACGTACATAAGATTAGCTAACGAAGATAGAACAGAGATAGTGGACGAGAAAATGTTCTGGGAACAGAGGAGTAGCTCGCTGAGGATAGGTTTGATCCTGTTTAAAACTTCAGCTCACGTCACATCAAGTGTTCCGGCCAACGATCCAGTCCTCTGGTAAGCGTTAAGCCAACAAGTTTTATTTTTGAGGAGGGAATGTTCACGTTAGACCCGCATAGTTTTCAAATATTGGATGAACTACGGTAGTGACGGCAAAGCTATGAGTGATATAGGTATTAAATTTGTTACTTTATAAGTGACATTTTTAGATTCCTACCGTAGACATAATTTGTTGGTGGCGCCCAATAAGTTATCAGAAATAAGTGGCAAAAGGAAATTAATTTAATATTGTGTCTAAATATCCCTCCCCTCCACAAACCCGATACAAGATTTTATTATCTTTACTGTATTTCTTAATGAAAGCGTGTAAATTGAAATATTTTTTTTTATAATTTTCTTTCAATTTACCTTAGGTCTTCTTCCGTAATCATGACAACTATACAAGAGATGATGGTAGATGAGTCCTTATCCTCAAGGTGAAAATAATTAAATTATTTATAAGAAGCTAATAGTGTAATATCCTTCAATTGAATTATTTTTTGGTACAAGCGTGTGATGTAGACGTTTCTCCGTTGATCGAAGAAGAAAAGGTCGTTGTAATGATCCAAGGCCATGAAGTAGGAGAATGGTAAGACGGAGTGTGCAGAAGTGAAGAGCCTAAAGCTAAGGTCACGTGGGGCAGTATATCACGGAGCTGACAGCATCCAGGTCCAATCGATACCCCAAGCACTTTGTTGTAATTAACCTGGCTCCTACTTATACGGCCTTAAGCAACGACCGGAGTCTCCTAGACGATGAGCTTTAGCTGTTAACACCAAAAATCACTATAGTGAATAATGAAATAATGAATAATTCCAATGTAAACTAATTAGCTTGGCCACTTTGCAACAGTACACAAACAAAGTTGAAATATTTTAGAGATTTGAACCGCAGAAGAAAAAGCAGTATTTTTTAACCCAGCCACAAAACTCTAATAAACGTCAGATAGATTTGGTTAAAATAACAAAAAAACATTAATTTGGAATTAAGTGAGCGTATAATTCATAATCGATATAAATCCTTCCCTGCGAAAGAGGAAACCGAATAGCTTAAGTATTTGATGTCAATTTTAAAAAGATTTAAATTAGAACTAAATTTAAAGAATTTTTTCTTGTTTTTTAAGAACTTAATTTCAACATGGGTCTATTTTACGTCCATAGATTTCTTCGTTTATCCAAAATATAATGACGCGAGTCTCAAATGTTGTATAGTATTTAAAATATGACTGGGATCACTATTTTTAAAATATAACTCACTAGATTGAATATGAATGACAGCAAACGACTAAATACAGTATTGCCAATAAAGAATTTCGAGGGACTAAATGAAATGATATCTTCAACTCTTCTCGTGGAACTCAATAGTTCAAATTCGGCAATTCTAATGGCTACTCAGGGAAAATCTAAATTGGCATCAATGGAACGTCAAATATGAAATAAATCTCTAAATGAGCTGAGTGACAAATAAACTGCACAAATTCAAATTTCGTATTTTTTAAACTTTTAGGATTAAAGAATACTTTAAAAAATTTTAAAGGTCTATAACAGCTGAAATTAAATATTTTTATAAAACAATATATTAATATTGTTGTAACTAATATTAAAATAAATCCAATAAATATTTTAAATTACATGCCATATATCATTTTTTTAAAAATATTTTTAATATTGCTGTAACTTTTATTATGTGAACATAAATATTTTAAATTTTCATATGAAACAGAATGATATTTATATTATTTATGCAGCGTTAAATGCTTTGAAATATTTGCTACGAATTTAACTCAATTGTTGGTTATTTACAAGCTTTTAACAATAACGAGAATCACACAATATATACATATATATACACGATAGTGTCGTGTGTAATTATTCGGCTATTATAGAATATATATATGATAATGTTGTATGTAATTATATGGCTATTATAGAATATCACAATATTATATTTTTTCTATATTACTTTAAAGTAAATTAATTCTTTTAAAATTAGTTTTAGGTATTTGATATATAGATATAATTTTTTACGCCCAATCCAAAATAACTTTTATTTTTAATATTAGTAGTCTGGAATACTTTCCTAATTTAAAGTCTGCGTAAGACAAGATTACAGAATACGTTCGTCACAATGTACACAAAAATACATTCAAAATTTTTAAAAAAAATTATTCTTCTAATTCAATTAAACAATTTAAAGTGTTACTGAATATATATTCTTTTTTTCTAAAGCCTTGAGTATTTATTTTTCATAAAAATCTCAGAAAAGCACAATCTCTTGGCTGTCCCTTATTCACAACATATTTACGAGTGCGGGAAAACTTACCTTCAATTACGTTTGTTGGATCTGGCTTAGTTCCAAGCATTATCATCCTCCAGAGAAGCCGAAACGTGAACTTTAGTATGTTTGTAAATAACCAGATTATTTTCAAAAGTAGTCATACAAAAATAAATGTTATACATTTTATGTTGAGTATGTATCGTCTGTTAGTTTCTCGAGAAAGGGAAACAGAGGTCTATAAATATTGGGTTCATATCCAAACTCCATAACAGAATGGTCTTAAATGTTGACAATCTATTTATTACCATTACACGAACCAAGATTGTAACTTACGTAATTTTTGCATCAACCACCCGGTTTAAAAAACTGTTCTTACTCAATTATTTGAATACGATAAATTGTATTCATTTAAAGTTTTTCAATGGAAAGGTTTTAAATCTTGCAGTCTAAAAACACAAAAGACGAATAAAAACTGGTTGATTCTTTTTTCTGTAGTTGTGAGCCGAAAATGACACAGACAGAATTTAAGCAAACAACGGAAAAATTCTGGATAAACACCTTTTTAAAGGTGTGATTAAGTAATACCGAAGCTGTTTTAATCTTCTTAAGTTGTCAGCATAAAAATAAACTGGCAGAAGTTACTTAGATAACAGAAAACTGTTGAACCTCCATATGTAATAACGTATTAAAACAAGCTAATAAAAGCCCGGAATATTATTAGACGTAAAAATAACTAATACTTAACTAAAGCTCAACGATAAAGTAATGTCACTGACTATGGTACGAAACCCTGGACAGCTATAACTTAATTTAACTTCAGTTTCATGACAGTCGCGAATTTGTAATATCATCGTATTAACTCGAAAACGGTTTGTGTGTCAATGCTGAAACGTTCATTTTAACAGTCAAATTATTCTTATGGAGAATAATTTTGTAATAAAATTCACATCAACCTACATTCGAGCCGCAAATATATTCTGTTAGGGAGGAGTAAAAATCTCAGTCCTTGACATCTGTCTGCCAGACAGTGTGTGTAAACATCTGGTTTGTGTTACAGGAAAGGAGTCCCCCTGTTTTGCAAAAATTCGCATAGTCACAAGCTTGTAAAACATGATCTATTCTAATTATTTCAATTTAGAGTAATTATTCAGATCACTTTCTAAATTATTTATTAATTTATTATTAGTAATGATTGATAACTTTAAGAATATGAAAAAAAATATTGTACCAATACAACACAGAATGGACCACAGTTGTATTTTCTCAAGATAAATTGTATTTAACACTTTTACACTTGCGTTCGAGGAAAAGCGGACGAGTGGCTGAAATTACAAGAGGATTTCCATTATAGACAAATTCTCTTAAATAAACGGATGGGAGTTCACATAGAAGCTCACAAAATAAATACATCCCTTACTAATACCCGAGAGAACTTTCGGGACATCAAAGTGATAATTCTGACTGTACTGGACCAAACAATGTCCTAAAATAAATGAAATTTTAGCGGCGGCCGTGGAATCGAATGACTTTCCCGCCAGTTCTATGGGATGAAATACCAAATATGATGTCAAGATAAGAATTATGAATTTGGAAAAAATAATGTAATAAAGGAACGAAGACTACATCTCGTTTCGTCACTGCAGGCATAATTATGCACGTTCCACAGTAACGTCAGCGGAAAAATTTGTAAATACATCGCCTTAGTTTTGTTAAATAAAACGAACTATATTTATTCCCCATATGTTGCTGCAGCAACACGTAATTTTAATAAGATTATAATCACTGAACTGAAGTGCCCCGAAAGTTAGAGACGAAAATTCTTCTATTTCAGACATTTGAGAATTCTGTGAGTTTATATATAACATTAAGTCAGATTAATTATTAATTTTGCTACACAACGTGATTTACGTTATTTCCTTTCAATTCAGTGTATTCATACATCATAAAATATTTATTCACTAACCATGGGAAATATTAATTACATTTAATTATAATTAAATTTATTCAAGTTGCCTTCAAATATTGTAAGTTAATTATGAATATGCACACACACTCAAAAGTTTAAATATTATTATATTTACAAATCAAACAATAAACTACAGAAAAAAAATAGAAAAGAGGTGATATAGCCAAATTCTTCCTGTCCTGTCATCACAAATAAATTGCTGTAAAAACGAACTTAATGTAGCCCTTCTATTAAGTAAAATGGAAATTGGAAAATTATTCTAAAATTACACAAAAATAATGATTTTCGGGATAACTTATTGATTTTAAGAAATACTGCAGTGTCAAGCGCAATAGAATAAATTTAATTCAGGGCAAGAATATTTTATAGTTGATGAACAAAATTTACCATTGGATGATAATAGCTAGATCATGGTGGCTAGAAAATCATGAAACAGGAATGAAAAGAAAAAAACCTTCTGAAATTGAGAAGAACTGATCTTAACACGTAGGAGAAGTGCTGAGATACTGAATTTAATTCACAACTCCAAAGAGCAATGTAATAAAACTACCTAAAATATATCATAATAAAGAATCGATAAATAAAATATCTGAGTTCATGAAAGGAAAAAATAAATAAATAACCCTATGAGACGAAAATAAATTATTATATAAGAACAAGTTGAATTTGTACATCAAGGCAGGATTTTTTTGGGGGGATTAACAGGCTACATGAGGGTGATCCTGAAACAGGCAACTCCCCTTTAATAGCATAGGAAGGGAATTGAAAAGGGGGGATGTTGTGGAAGGTAGAGCAAGGTAGCCAAGGGTTAACTAGGGGCCCCGGGCTATAATTTAAGGATCCTACCCGGTGTTTCACCTAAAGAGAAGCAGGGAAAACCCTAGAAAACCTGCATCAGGTAGGTCGGGCATTGTTGGGTACTATTCTCACGTCCTTCCGAATGACGGGAGACGAGTTTTCTGTGGGTTCGCAGCATTCCCGTCTCCATGCCTCCACCAGTTTCAGGAGGCAGTTGGCCGACTGATCCAATGGGATCAGCGGACAACTCTTGCCATATGCCCAAGGTCTTTGACCCCGGTACATATACCTCCTAAAATAGGTGAAGGTGTCTCGGAGGAAATGTGCGGGTAGATATAAACTTTTTCTTTCAACTTTCATCCGAGGGAGAAATTGACAACATTGATGGTAAGTATTTAAAGCATTTGCCATGAACGAATGGTTAATAAAGTTGGCCCCATGTCCTAGTTTGCAAGCAGTTAAAATGAAATGAACCTGTAACTTGAAGTTGGGAATTCCTTCCGTTATCTGTGAGTTTGATCAGGGTCCGAGGCGTGGCCATGTATGTCGAGGCTAAAAATTATCCGGACACATCGATATTCTGGCGGGAAACTAATACGTGTCATTTTGCACTGTCAAGCTTAAAATAACTCTCGAAAACCGTGACTCCTTATCGTGAAATCTTGTCAGAGTGTTGTGAAGGTCGATAACAGAAAATGTTTCAAATAATGGATGCTCGCTGTTACCGCAACGGTATATTCAAAAGTATTGAGTGTTCGCCTATCTCTCTGTCATCCCCTTTGACTGATCGTTCGTTTGACCGTTCACTCGCTTAACTGTTCGCCACTGTGACTGATCGCTCTCTTCACTGTTTGCTCTTTTACTGGCAGGCCGTTCGCTTCTTTAAATGTTCACTAGTTTCTCTCTCACTGGTCATTACAGCGCTGCTGAATCGTATCCCGTTTATTAATCAGATAATTAATGAGCCTTTATTTATGATTGCCCAAAAGACGAGTTTTCTATCACACATGTCTTAGATATTTTATTTTGCTACTGGAAAAGAATTACCCAAGAAATTAAACTACATACTTTAAACGCAATTTTAAACGACTTCAAAAGTTAAGATAACAATTCTTAAAAAATTACAATTTAATGTGAGATAAGAACAGTGGCCAGGAAATAGGCTCCTGAGAAAATCTACACCGCTGCTAATATGGGACCGGTAAAGCGAGCCAAGGTCATAACCCCTCCGGAAATGGGACCTTTTATAGCCTTTCGTTGCCTACATCGAGCTTTAGTTACATTCACTATTGATCTGACATTTATTTTTAATACACCTAGAATGACCCTTAAAACCACGCACAAAATATCCTCGTTATGTTCATACTAACAAGAATCTTGATATTAAGATTGAAGGCGACTAAATTCTTAAAATGTTGGTGCTTTGGACTTACTAGGACATGTGAAGCTGAATGCATGCAATTATAAATGAACAGACCAGCCAAATTTGGCATAAGCACACTTTCATGAATGCCATATTTTTGATTTTATGAACTTATTCAAGAGAGAATATAAATAGCTTTTATTGCTGTTAATAATTAATTTACTTACATTTACATTACAAAATTGTGCATATTGCAGCAAAGGAAAATTGTGGGTAATGAAAATGCTCCGGGATTTTTTCTCCAGTTAATTAAAATATATAATTAGAGTTTTTTTTATATTTGTCCCTGATCAGGTTTCAACGTTGTGTTAACCTATATGTTATACCCCATGATATATTTTATTTTCTTAAATTATATTCCTGACAGATTCATTTATTATTCGTAAAGAAATAACTTCTCATGAAGTAGGAATTTTTAACGCTGCTAAAAATTTCCGAGGAAAGAGAACAAAAAAGAATAAGATTTTATGATCTCAAAAAATATATATAAAAAAATCTCATTTTTCGTAAGACTTTTGACAACTAATCTATGACGTACTAAATTTCTATACGTATTTCATTTGGATACAGTGAATTGAATTATTTCTTTCAACGTTGTGTTAACCTATATGTTATACCCCATGATATATTTTATTTTCTTAAATTATATTCCTGACAGATTCATTTATTATTCGTAAAGAAATAACTTCTCATGAAGTAGGAATTTTTAACGCTGCTAAAAATTTCCGAGGAAAGAGAACAAAAAAGATTAAGGTTTTAAGATCTCAAAAAATATATATAAAAGAAAATATTATTTTTCGTAAGACTTTCCATAACTAATGTATGACGTACTGAATTTCTATACGTATTTCATTTGGATACAGTGAATTGAATTAATTCTTTAGAGACTATTCAGTTGGACCCTAGTGTGGGTGGATGGCAAAACCCGCTCCAGATGTAATGGTAACAATGAATCCGAGAGTCCCTTTCCCACGCCCAATTGACAGCAGCTGCCACCCTCGCAGGGACATTCCTTCAAAGGAGCAGCGCTCAAGGGGGGAAGAATCACCCTTTCAATCCTCATTTACAGTGTGATTTTTCTTTCCATTTGCCCACGGCGAAGAATTAAATACGAGACGCCGCCGCCGCGAGGGAAGGGGACGTTTTCTATAGAGGCCGTTCCTTTCTTGTGGCGGCGACAGGCTCTTCACCAAGACGCACCAGCAGCAGCTCCAGCATATGCTAACGGGGCTCTTGAAATGCACAACACAAGTCCTGAAATACGTGGCTGCGCAACAACGTCGAGTTCCGCGGCTAAGTTCTCAGATTATGCAAGTCGCGACACTTGAATCATCCTCAGCGCGATGGAAGGAAACGTGAGACACTCGGTCGTGAACAACGCCCAATTCCACAGCGGCGGCTAAACATATCACTTTCAAGATGTGCAGATGTTGTACCAACATCTAAGCGAGATTTAAGAGAAAGAAACGAAAAACAACTGTACTGCGTTTCCCTCACACACGCGTCATCATAAGCAAATAAATTTATCTTTCACTCTTTTATCGGTATTGGTACTAAATTCGCCAATTGTATCATTTCCAGACCGGCCAAAGAAAAAAAAATTTTCACTGGAAGCTAAGATTTCATTTCTAAATTCCCTTCTTATCTATCATTCAATAGTGAACCCAAAAACATCATAACAAACCTTTTCTTGTCAAACAATAACTATCCCATGTTTAACCAAGTGGCAAGTTTAAGCACCCTAAAGCAAAAATAATGTCATAACTATATATAATAGCCATGAGTAACGCTCGGGAACCATGGAAACGCTCGTCAAAGAAACCACGTTACAGAGAGTACTCCAAAACCAGTTTTTTCATAATAACAATTTATTATATTACGTTATATTTTCAGCAGTTGAAGTACTTCAACGTAGCTACTTAATACTTCTCTTGCATGTGGTAACTTATACACATTGTAGTTTGTGAAATCTACGAAACAGGAAGAATACCAGAAAAATTATAGTAACAACATAATTATACCATACCAAAGAAGACTGGGGCTGATAGATACCAACAGCACAGGACAATTAGTTTAGTATCTCATGTAGGTGGATGGAACGTCAATAGAATGCGAGTTAAGAGGAAGAATATAGGGACAAGAGAAGCAATATTGGTTTTGCAGCTAATTTCACAAGTCAGGATAAGAAGAAACCGGCCTACGTTCATGGCATTTGCAGATTTTGAAAAAGCGTTTAATAATGTGAACTGGAACACGCTATTAAGGATTCTCAAGAAATATCGAGAAAGAAGGCTTATACATAGGCTTTTAGCAGTAATTGGAATCGAAGATCAAGTCTGTCACACCATGCTGTTTAACTCGCAGCATTCCCTTCTCCGTGTCTCCACAAGGTTTGAGGAGGCACTTGGCTGACTGATCCAATGGAATTTGCGGATAACACCGAATGTTCAAGGTCTTCTACATCAATACATACACCTCCTACAATAGATGATGGTGCCTCGACATGTGAGAACTTTGAAAAGCCCAAAGCGTAGTTCCAGAATCAATATGGAATGAAATACCTGCGAGAGGAAGATCCCACAGACATCCAGCACAAGAAGGGTTTTTGTAGGTTACAGGCTACATGAGGGTGATCCTGAAGCAAGCAACTACACTTCAATACCATTGGAAGGCAATTGAAATGGTGATATTGATGGTAGATCAAGGTAGCCAAGGGCTGACTAGGGTCTTCGGGCTGTAGTGTAAGCATCCTAACCGGTGTTTCACCTAAAGTTGATACAAGGAAAACCCTATGGCATTTGGTACTACTCCCACGCCCTTCTGATGACGGGAGACTGGATTGTTGTGGGAACGCAACAAACTAGCCCTCATATCTTGACCAAATTTGAAGGGCAGCTGACCGTCTGGTCCAACTGTTGCTGTATGCCAAAGGTCTGTGAACGCCATGCATACACCCCTCAAGGTCGTCTCAGCTTTATGGAGACTTAAAGGACCCGGCTTCTGTGTTATATAACCGGAATTACTCAAACACACAGCTAACTTTAAGGTGTAATACGGTACTGGTACTGGGAGCAATTTTAAGTGGCCGAAGGTACAATTTGGTGAGTATTAAGCTCAGCGAAGAAACTATTAATTTGGTACAAACATGCAGCTCCCTTCCACCCCTGCCCATATGGACTATGGGGGTGTTTCAGCTCAACAGTATTTGATAACCATGGATCGTAAGTAACGTATACACCAAAATTTGTATAAATTATCTCATGCATTAATCAGTACTATAAAGTAGACTAGAGTAATACATGAACGTAGACTTTCCCGGTGAATAATTCGGATGAAATCTTCACGGTTAACCAACCGGGTCAGCCTGAAGACGGCGGCAGAAGATGGCCGCAGAAACGTTGTGTTCTTTTAAATACCTGACCCGGTTGGTTAACCGTGAAGATTTCATCCGAAGAGTAATACAATCAGTTGAAATTACTCTGTGTATTCGAAACAAAATTCCCGTAAATGCGATTTGGAAATGTGACCGTTTCTAGAAGGCGGTCCATTGAAATATTAACCTGTTAGGTGAACGACTCATCGGGATAATACCGTCGGTAAAATGAGCGCCACGCAAGTGACCTAGAAACTAGAACTGAATGCCTTGCACATTTTATGGAGTAACTTTTTATCTTTTCACTAATTCACCGTCATTGGAAACGTACATTTTTTCCCATAAAAGTGGACGTGTAAAATTTTCATCGCGTGTATGAATCAGGGGGATAGTCAAGATTAATGGTGGTGTTTATTCACCGCTAAGTATGAGCAAGGGGATCGGCCAGTCACTAATGGCAAGCCTCCGCAAACACAGATTGCGAATGGGAGCATAATTAATCACGTTTAATCAAGTGTAGCACTGGGGGGGTGAAGCTCCAGGAATTGAGTCGAAAGTGCTGAAAATAATACGTAATAAATGGAGGCGAGAGAATCCTAGAGGCAGCCGCCGACGGAGTTCGTAGGGGAAAAGGGTGAAGGGCTGCATTTAATTTAATCTACGCCCGAAGTTGTGACGCGGGTTCCTTGTGAGTTATGCACTTTTAAGTGGCGTGAAGACAGATAGGCCATCGAAATGGATCTAATTAACGGAGTTATGCGCATCTGAGGCCGTAAGTTTCTCCTTTCCACGTTGCCAAGGCCACTAAATATACAGAAAGTTATAACATGCCTGATCATAGAAATTTGTTACAGGAAACAAATCTTGTAAAACATATTAATGAAACGACTGCTAATAAAAGCGGAAACTCCTGTGTACGTGACAGTGTTACGCCACGTTCGTTCTCCCCTTTCCAATCTATCCTGACTACGTCACACCATGTCACCTTTAGTCACGTTCTTCGTGGATAAGTTCAAGTCTGAACCACTAGCAAATGTTTGTTTCATTCGATTTGTTACTTTTCCCAGAATCATCTGTTACAAGAATTTTTTTTCACCAGCATATTCCATAGCTACTGTAACAATTATAAGAACATGTTCAGTTAATTTAGAGATTATGTTACGCGATTCGTTTAAACGTTCTTTTACCCAGACGTTTCTCACTCTCAATCTTTTCTACAGCGTTTAAAGAATATGTGAAGCAAATTTTCATTGAAATTTTCCCACGCGTTTAAATTTTATGCATAATATACACAGAATTACACCCCAGCTGCTTACAATATTTCAGAAGTATGACACATGTAAATATTTAAAATTAATATTCAATATTCAGGATAATTTATTTATAATATTGGTCTATTAACGAAGAAAGGGAAAAATTGTAATGTGTTTGTTTGTATATTGTTCATAAAAACTTGAACATCTACACAAATTTCAATGAAATTTGGATACACTATACTTAAAGCCCCGGATAAAAACACTTTAGAGCTGGTGGAAAAAAATTTTCTCTCATTTTGACGCAAGTGGATCTGTGACGTCATTCGGCCATAGTTAATTACGTCTATATAAGTATAGTATTTGTTTACATTCTGATAGGTAAGGAGATTACTCTCACTTTGCTCCACTTATATTCTAAAGTTATCGATTCTAATAAACATGGAAAGGAAGACAGGAAAATCCTAAATCGGTAGATAATTCATTGGCAGTGATTCAATACAATTGAATGTAACGCAGCTCTTTAATTAATTCGCTGACATACGAAGTTTTTCTCACTAACTACTCACAAAAAAATTGTCAGTCAGGACCAGGCTAATTTAAATGGGTTTGGAATTTTTGTGATAATTCTAGTAAAAATTACGTTAATAATCTGAGCTGTATAATTTATCCTTGTTTTTCTTAGAAGAAACTTTTGAGGTTGATCTAAAATATATATTTTACAAATTATGTAGGCTATTAGTGAAAAGAAGTCATTTCTTTTAAGACAAAACTTTTAAACAATATGTATAAATGAGTTGCTATAGTGACTATAAATAACCCTGATGTGGTATATACTATCCAAGTTCATGCTCTGGGATATTATTATTTATAAATCAAGCGGCTCCTTAATTTGATTGTCATAAGATTTCATGTAACTAATAAGGGATTTAGGGGTTCAATTACACGTATTTAACAAGAAATAACTGTCAAATTAATTCATTTTTGGGGCTAATGTAAATAAATGCATGGAGAACGCCGGGCACGCAGATAGGTTTATCCATAATATAGGCTTACTTATAAGAAAATTGTATGGAATTCTTAAAAAACAATACTGTGCGAATGTCTATTACCAAAGTATTCATTTTGTTGAAGAGAAAGTTTGGAGTGAAAATTACTAACGTTAAAAAAGTTATTCAAAATTGCCATATTTAAATTTAAATTCAAAACTTTTCTATATTCTGGTTGTTAACCTTTTAAAGAATTTTCATTACTGACGACGTGACGATTCTTCTTACATTTCCTGAAGAATTATTCGAATCAGTGTAAAAGTTTTCCTGATCACTGGATTTATTTCTATTTCGAATTGTCGTTGATTTTTATTGGTGTTGAAGTTAAATTATTTTTTTAAATATATTTATATTTTGAGTTCAGATACGAATATTTTAACAAATATTTAAGGAAGTTATTGGTGTTTTTCTGCAGAGTTGAAGTCACTTCTTTTTCGATTAAAAATTTTTCTTAGTATATTTCTGTCTCTGTATAATCGCGTTACATAAAGGATTATTCTAATTACATGCAGCTTTATTACATTTCTACAATAAATGTTTGGATGATTCAGTGAGTTCCACAGTTGCCCATATACAGGGGTTGTCGACCTTAAATACCGGCAAGACTTAGGATAACAATAATCAATGCGTAGCGGTGGATCTATTCCGGGGGAAAATGAAAATGGAGGGTGGTGACATTTCGTTTGTCCCGATGCAAATACCGTCGGATGGAAGCACAGGCAGGCAGAGCGTGCGTTTCCCCGGAGATAAAACCCCTCTTCGTCGAAGAAATCCCTGACGCTGACCGCACGATTCGAATCGGAAACAAAGCGCGGATTTGTTTCCCTTCAGTGTGGGGGGAAGGAAAGAGCGATATCGTCTCCCTCGGAAAGTCACACCTACAAGGGACGCTCTTTATTCAAAATACCCGACTCTGGGGAGTTCTACCCGTACTCAGAAAGACATCAGTTCATGACGGAAACTCCGTGAGGAAATACGGTCGAAAGCATCTAAGTAAAAACTGTTATATCGAAATGGAAGGCCTACAATTTTAATGTTTAACATACTAAAAGGTTCAAATAATTTTATTAAATTGCACGATTCGATGCAAATATCGTCCTTCTTCAATATAATGAAAAAAACCATCACATTTAACAGACAATAATTAAATAAGAACAATGCTGAAAAACATTAAAAGACTACCTTTCACCGGCCATGGTTCCCTTGTTAATTATAAAGACGTTAATAGACATAATACGTATTGAAATGTATATGAGTTATAAATATTTTGGTTTAAATAATGAACATTATAAATAGATGGAAATTAATTAAATTTACATTTATTAATCGATATAATGCAAATAATTTGCTAAGAAAATTATTTTTATGAATCCGGCCTTTTTTTGACTGATTATCACTTTATACAATATTTTAAAAATAAAATAATCGATATTAATGTTTTGGTTTATAATGAACATTATAAATAGATGGAAATTAATTAAATTTACATTTATTAATCGATATAATGCAAATAATTTGCTAAGAAAATTATTTTTATGAATCCGGCCTTTTTTTTGACTGACCATTCACTTTATACAATATTTAAAAAAATAAAATAATAGATATTAATGTCTTTAAGTTGAATATAAGTTTAAATAAGGCCAAAAGCAAGGCACAAAATTAGTGAAACGTAATGGACCCTCTTCAGGTTGAACTGAATAACAATGGCATCAGGAACGAAACATGTAGTTGTTTTTAAAATTATAGTTTGTTACGTTTCAATATTTAGAAAAATAAAATACAAAATAACAGTTAGAATAATGAGGTTTATTGTGGGAGGCGTACATAAAGGCGTTATCACACAAGCTGTTTCATATAAAAATAAATTACTTGGAATTGGCAGTAAAAGGAAATCAAAAGAAAGGTTACCTCGCCGTTGGTCCTCAGATCTCGTGCCGGTCCCAACCGATTCCAACTTCCGAGTTGTAAAATGAATATTTTGCTCATTTAATCTTATTACACGCTGCAACGATCAATATTATTCTGCCCAGAATAATCCAAGTCGCGGCCAAACAACGGTTTGAAATAATCTCTCAATTCTGCTCTGAGTTACCACTCTCTATCATTTTCACTCCAATCTCTCTCCAACCATCATCATAATCATAAAGTCAGTTTCGTATTTCCAATCTCCAATTGCCTCAATACCCATTCGTGTTCCTTTTTAATAACTTTTTCCAACTGCCTTACTTAATTTCCTCTCCAACCAAAATTATTTACCTTTAGAATTTGGGAGGAGACATTCATCCCACTTACCACCGATGTTTGAGGGAAATACCAGGCACGCCACTGCCAGGTGTCGCAGAGTCTCAAAGATTTTTTTAAATATTAGACCGGCGTCAAACTGTTTAGTTTTAATTATCCTGTTTGCAGTCTTCTTCAGTTTTTTTTCTGGCAGACTGCCTTTGGCTTTGTACCGACGAATTTCGCATTTAGTTCTGCGAATAATAGAACAGGAGTAATAGATTCAGAAACATAATTCGAGGTACGAAATTACTGAAGGTATAAACGTAAAATATGGTATTCAATATCTAATTGGAATAAAGAATGCCTTAAACTCAATCGCTGATAGATGTAAATTAGGTCCAAAGGATAAATGGTTCCATTAAAAATTAAATTTGATTAACTATCTGCAAAATTCTATTTATTTAAGGCCGAAATATATATATCGGTTTCAAAAAAATTACGTTTTACATAATAAGCACTTCGCATTATCTTTCCCCTGACGACACGTATGTTTCTCAGTTTTATTATGTACGGTTCAGTCCCAGTAATAGATAACAAAAATTAAATTTTCTTGAAACATGACGAATGAACAACATAATCACCCATTTATACATTTGGTTACTGAATATCATCCTATTATGGACGACCTTATCTTTAGATACATTTAGATTTTTCTTAAAAAATAGTCGTTAATTGGATATTAATTATTATTTCCTACATTTGAATAATGATACAAGGTCGGAATAAATTTTAATTTTACCTTAATTTACATTTAGTCTTGCAATTCCTGGAGGAGATTTGTTAGATGTCATTACGGGAGAGTTACAGAACTACCATGTGTTATTTATTTCACCATAAATGTAATCTGTTAATCATATTAACTATTAAAAAACACAATTTTTCACATCATTTAACTTTTACCTAATCCGTTTTTATTAATTAGACGAACCAGCTTCACGCATATTTCTGAATATATTTCGACTTAAATCGGTGTTTTAGACCATAAGCCTATACGATGGGGAAAAAAAATCGCCTGTCGTTTCAATTTAAGGCAGCTTCGGAGCGAACAAAGAAAATGGAAGGGGACCTGGATCAGCAAGAATCTGAAGGAAACTTGAGCTCTTCGTTTAATGAACTCAGTTCAGCTTATGGTTAAAAATTAATATTATATTGCCAGAGTGACCTAGTTTTCCGAAAATCGATCTAAACGTCTATTATTAAAACAAAAGATGATTTCAGTATTAGGTTTACAAAATATTTATAAATAATTATAGTGCCAATTAGTTTTCCGTATTAGAGAGTATTTCGGTGCAGCCAGGTGAACGAATGAGAACGATTTAGTGTCGTCATGGATGATAAATTATTTTATTTTAAATATCCTTTCTCTGAGGTATCATTCCTACGGATTCCGACCACATTTAACATTAATATCAGTGAAAGTATGTGTTAAAGAAAATCAGGGAAATAATATTCTAAATAGAGAACGATTATCTTACGTAGACAAGAAACCCAAATCACAAGAATATATGTACTCCATTTCCACAGTCCAGGAATCCCAACACCTACAGAGAAAACACCACGAAACAGAATAATAGCACGGTACAAGAAGGATGAGAGGGTCGAGTCAATCAGTTGAGGGAGAAAAGTTTCAGTTGACATGCAGTTAATAGATAGACAGTTATTTTCGAGGATGGGAAGTAAAATGGTAACAATCGATGTTATTGAAAAGAGAGGGGGAATTTAAGTCAAATTTAAATAATAATCTTGATAACGGGGGAACACTAAAGCAAATTACATATCCTAGGCGCACAATAATTTTACTAGTACCCAGAACTTAAAAAAAAATTGTATATTTTATTTTTATCTCACACAAAGTAATAGTTATTAAATTTTTCTTAGAGTGTAGTTATATGTCAATAAATTATCCTAGGCACAATAATTTTACTAGTACCCAGAACTTAAAAAAAATTGTATATTTTATTTTTATCTCACACAAAGTAATAGTTATTAAATTTTTCTTAGAGTGTAGTTATATGTCAATAAATTATCCTAGGCACAATAATTTTACTAGTACCCAGAACTTAAAAAAAATTGTATATTTTATTTTTATCTCACACAAAGTAATAGTTATTAAATTTTTCTTAGAGTGTAGGTATATGTCAATAAATTATCCTAGGCACAATAATTTTACTAGTACCCAGAACTTAAAAAAAATTGTATATTTTATTTTTATCTCACACAAAGTAATAGTTATTAAATTTTTCTTAGAGTGTAGTTCTATGTGAATAAATTATTCAGTCCTGAACTGCATTAAAATTAAACTCCACTTTATAATACAAAAGGGTGATAAACCCAAATCAGAAGAATATACGCACTTCCACTTCCACATCCCATGGTCCTGGTATCCTAACACCTTCCAAGACTTCAACCAGAGCACTGAATTCCCCCGGGTCTCGAATACGCACTCGGTTTGTCATTACCTAGCTCCTGCGTAATAAATATTTAATTGCAGCAATAAACGGGGGCAGCTGTGTTACTCATATTCTCGATCGCTGCGGAGGGCAAAAAGCTGAGCCGAACCAACAGCGCGTGGATGAGTGCTTTATGACCAATTAGATACGAGAGCCACCTTTTGTGTTTGTGCAGCATTCGCTAGCAGTAAGACTTTAGTCCTCGTGTAACAGCCCATAATGGACTCAAGTGGCCTTGCTTGTAGCTAAAGGGCCATTTACATCTGAGAAAATTAAACTTCGGCGCAAATAAAATTTTATACGCAGCGACTAAGAGCGTAAAGACCAACAGACCCCTACACTTCGTAATAACGCCAAAAGAAAGTAAAACGTACTGACGAGCTTAGAAGGGAACCTGTTAACTCATACATTCAAATGTTAAAAAAAATAACAAGGTTGAATCAATAGTAAATCATACACAATACAGAAAGTAAATGTTTAAAAGCCAACATGAATTTTTCCATAATTCAGTTGTGAAAATATACTGTTAACTATGCTTAATTCACATTAAATATTAGTAGACCAAATTTACTTGTGTTTAACTTAAAATATATATTTTTTCACAGCAATAATGGGATTGCAAGAAATCAAGTGTAAACAGTGCCTTTAAAGTGCTTTAAATACGCAGATATATTCTTAAAGTCTGAAGTTTTATAAATCGTAACATTATATTTTGCGAGGTTGCTATGGTTCAATTACGGGCTAAAGGCCAATGAAGAAGTATTTAACGGATTTTAAACCTGTTCGAAAGTAATGTTTCAAGTATATATTATTTGTTGCAGCTTTTGTAATGTTTATTGATGATTAATGGTTTCATAAAAGGGCGTAATCTCCTATGAAAAAAATAGACAGTGTTAGAATAATTAATTTCTGATGAATTTTATTGACTATGTTCATATATTGATTCTATGAATTTAATTTTCAATCTAGTTATACTTCAGTCACACTGAGCTTTATTGGCACAATATTTTCTTTTAATTCTGAGATAAAATACTCATTTTCTTTTGTGGTATACGGAACGTTTATCAAGATGCGAGGAAGGAAACCTGAAGAGATGTTACGTTAGTACCCGGCTAGACGAAGTCTAGAGGAATGCTGTGAGGTTCCAGGAAAATGGCTAAGAGTAAGCAGGTAAGAACACGGAAAATCTGAAGACATTCATTTAAAGTTTTGAGATGTAGATGTTAGGTTGGAGTGAGATAAATCTGGGACGTGTTGAGTGAGTCTGGCTTCCCAGTGAGCCACTTCCCACGGTCGCTCTTCCTCGCCACAGGTAGCTCCTACCGCTCATTACAGCTCCTGGCCACGGCTCTTTTTTATTCGTCAGCCCTCTCTTGTCCTAGAGGACTTGCATAGAAAAGCCGTCCAATTAATACGCAGATCGCCAACAAAGTCTGCGGGGTTAATTAATTACTTAACGGTAGACGAGTGAATAGCAACTCAGTGCGAATACTCGCGGAATAAGTCTTTCAAATGATGACGGAGGTGAAAGAAGAGACGTCACGCATTCAAGGTGAATTATTTAATACATTAGTTATATATACGGTTAGACGAATTTCTATTCCTTACCTAATGTGGTGACCTCTTCAGGTCATATTAACGTTACACCTGACGTTTTTAATTGTTGGGTTTGGTCATCATCTACATCAACTGTTCTCCAGCCTCCAGACGGAGGAACTACTCTGGAAATGAATGCTCCAAACACGCCATCACTGAATAATATTGTTAAAGCTTTCCTTTTTTTCTTTGATGCAGCCGTTTAATATTATAAAATTCAGCAATATAACCGCTTTTAAAAAACTTAGCAACCCTCACTAACCACCTCAGAACTCTTCGAAGGCAAATAGGTAAATAACTATTAAATAAAATTTATTAATGCCACATGAATTTTTTTGGAAAATTTAAATGAAATAGCTTGACCCTACTTCAGACTCCAGCATCTAACTTAGTCTAATTTTAAAGTTGTACAGTCTTGATATCAAGACAAATTTTAGTACGTGACACACAAAAAAATTACAAATTTTATTTACGTCTACGTTCAAATTAATTTTAATATCATACTATGCTCAAATTCTGTTAGAGATATACGAAAAGTCGCTTTGATACGTCCAGCTACAAGTATTTTTTTTTGTTTGAAATTGTTATCAATTTAATATTAGAGTTATAATTAAAGTCTAAAAATTAATTTGAATCCCACGTTAATTCTTCGTGTAGAAGTAAAATTCAATTATGAGCAAATACTTCTGAATGACGAGAGAGACGTTAGCATTCACCTTCTCGGTGCCTCTATCTACTTAGGAGGCAGCTGGCCGACTGTTCCAATAGAACCAGCAGATTTATATTATTCTAAAATAATTATTATATCATATGATTTTAAAATAATAAGTCAGATAATTATAATTATTTAATAAATACATTAGTCTTTTTGAAGAATATAAATTTGCAGGGTTTAATATTTTAGTTTTGGTTGTCATCCATAATGTGCAGATTGCGTTAAATTTTCGCGATAAGTAATGTACGTTTATTTATTTTAATTTACAAAAGTGGGTAAATTGAAATTTAAATGAATTCAGAATATCATTTTTTTCCAAGAAAATATTACCTAAGAAGAAAAGTGATTGTGTAAACAACCTGAACAACAGTCTCTTATCAATGAACGAAGGTTTTAGCGACGTATTTGTTGAATAAAGTTTTCTCGGGTTTCCACCCGGTTCAAACAGCGATCAAAGCGCGACGTTTCGACGACCAAGAGCCTTGCCGTCATGCTTTATTCATCATATTAATTATTAGCGAAATGAAAAATAAATTAATTAACCAATAAAGTCGTAAAGTAATTTTCACTTCATACAACTCTGTACAAGAACTAATTCTCCCGGAGGAAAGTAAGAAAAATACAATTGTAGGATTTTCAGCAACTACGGTCGGTGACGCCCCTGTCGGTGATTTTCCAAAGTAACTTCTATGCACCACGTTTAACTAACTTAGAAAACGTTTTCATGTACCATATCAAATTTTACGTTAAGTTTAGCCATTAGCATATAATGATATTTAAAATATTTTATGGACTTAACAAATACCTGATATAAACAGTACATCGGAGGAAAACATGTTTTCAACAGGTAAAGATAACATTCAGAACAATACACGACACGTTTGACTATCATAATGAAATTTATTACCTTATCAAAGCAATATTTTAAAATTAATCGTTTGAAATATCATTTTTCAGTAGTTGAAAATTATTTATACTGGATTATACTTAATATCAAAATACTATTTAATTTAACTCATATATACTTATTTTTTATAAAACATACAATGAACATTAATGTTACATTGCAATTCACATAAAATTTAAATAATTTGTTAAAGTAAATTGGAGTTGCATATTTATTTATCACGAACACATGTTTTGCATTTGACGCAGTAAAATATTTATTTTTTGTTAAACTGTTTCAGATTCCTTTAAGAAAACTATAATGTTTATAGTTTTGTTGTTTTACCGTGTGAATAAATGAAATATTAATCGTAAACGGTCAGTAAACGTAATAACTTGTTTCAGTTGATGAAAGAAAAGTATATTGTGAATTAAAAACATTAGAAATAAACTTCGATATTTAAAGTCTACAGATTACATAAATAAAAAACCAAAACACAGACAGTAAGTTTTTTCACTGATTTAATGTCTTATATTTTGACTACTTCCTTATGTAACTAGAATTGAAACCAATTTTCAGAAATTGTATGCAAATATTTTTCTAGGTTTTTTCAATTTTTTTATCCTAGAATACGATTTTACTGAGATTTTTTCTTTTGGACTGAATTTTTAACCCCCCCTCTCAAGGGTATCATAACTTATAAAGAAGCTTGTTGCCTCCTCCTAAACTTTTCGATTCCAACAAAAGCGTAAATGTCAAGAACGTAAAAGGTTAACAGACAGGCAAAGGGCATCCGGTGTTTTCGTCGTAGAGAAGCTACGACCCAGGCACGTGGGCATTCCTGTCAAACCAGACAGACAGCTATTTCACGTGTCTTCGGGAAGGGCACTCCTGTCCTATTTATGTCATTAACGAAAAAAAAAGGAAGTAAAATTCAACTTTCACTAAGCATCGAAGAGGAGAGAAATTTCCTTCAGAAATTACGTAAAGCTATACCAAAATAATGTTATTCCTTCTCGTCTTCGGAAATATTAATTTTGTGTAAACTAAATGTGTAGAAATTACAACTATTGATGCTAGGAAAATGGACGAAGTATGCCTCCTAAAGTCGTCCAATGTTAAAGTAGTAATAACTACAAATATTTAATACGGTCTTAAAGAGAAGATTAAAAATGGAATAATATTATTACGCGATTCCAAATAATTTAGTAAATAATTCGAAATATAAATAATTTACGTATAATGGGGAGAAACGTTTTGTACTTGACAAATAAAATGTATTCAGCCCTAACAAAAATTATTTCTACCAGATCAGAGAGGTGGAACTCGCCCACTCGGAAAAAATATATAAAATTTCTGTTAACGTACGTGACTCATAACTATTGGAAAGGATGTTAATTGTCATATTCACTTGGATCTAGTAAAATAGTCTGTTAGCATCTTGTCATATACGTTCCTGATGACTAGAACTGTTCATGGAACGTTAATATACACTAAAGAAAGATAATTCAAGTCTATTATAATAGATCGATGTGATCGATATCGTTCACCGTCCCTACGGTACAGATCATGTCGTGTTTCAGTAGTTAATTACAATCCACCTTCCAGCCAATATTGCCCGAAAAAAGTCAGTAAACTCTCACGGATTTATTTAAACATAGTTTGAGGGAAAATATAAATCATTTTGAAACGTGAATAGAAAGCGTCAGTTCGTGCCGATATCAGAGCATCTGGCAAATAAAACCTCCCCACCCCATCCCTGACAGGACTGCCTCAAGCCAGATAAGACCGCAGTCCCTGAGATGACAATGAGAGCTTCCTTGAATATTTAAAGGTAACAAAACGCACGGTACTTAAAAAAGTTAAGAGTGGGATTAAAAATTCATAAACCGTTCGACGTAATAAAACGCAACGATATTACGATCGCATTAAATGAAAAAAAAAAACCTTTGAGGGGAACCGGGAGCAAACACAATAGAGTTAAGAAATCCTCGGCGCTCGTAAATAAAGAAAGCAGGAGCTATGAAAGAGAGCGACACTTAGTACGCTGAGGGGAAAAAAAAATCTGGCCTTCGTTTCACGACGAGAGCACTAAAACCGAATTCCGCAAAGTAGTTGCTCGTAATCCATTAAAATTTGCCAATATACAAACGCTTCTCATTTACCAACTTTATCTACATCGTGGACGTTAACTTGAATTTCAGGGCTTTACTTTAATCCATAATGAGAGGATTCAGAGCTAAGTTCGGTTCTTTCAGTACAATTTAATCATAAAATATTAATCGGATTCCTACTCGTAACTAATTTTCATGTTTCAAATAATCGCTTAACTTAAAGTTGCGCAATTGACAAAAATATTCAAACTGTGTTGAACAGAATAATTACTTTTGTTAACAAATAATTGATGTTACTTTTAAATATTTCATTATAGTCTATAAATGCAATACAACCACAAATAAAGCTTTTTTTATTCATTTTTAATGTTAATTTCATTTTCTGCCTGTTACAACAGACTTCGTTTGTACACTATAATCATCTTCTATAAATTATATATTTTAGATTAAAATGATCTTCAATTAAAATTCTCGAAAACAAAGACCCAAATTATAATTACTGTGAGCTGAATACTAAAATTTGAATTAACAGTTTTCAATCTGAAATAGAATTTTTTTGCGTTAACAGGCTACATGAGGGTGATCCTGAAACAGGCAACTCCCCTTTAATAGCATAGGAAGGGAATTGAAAAGGGCGGATGCGGAAGGTACAGCAAAGTAGCCAAGGGTTACCTAGGGCACAGGGCTATGGTTTAAGGATCCTACCCGGTGTATCACCTAAAGAGATTCAGGGAAAACCCTAGAAAACCTGCATCAGGTTGAGTCGGGCATTGGGTACTATTCTCACGCCCTTCCGAATGACGGGATACGAGTTTGCTGTGGGGTCGCAGCATTCCTTTCTCCATGTCTCCACAAATTTTAGGAGGCAATTGGCCGACTGATCCAATGGGATCAGCGGACAACTCTTGCCATATTCCTAAGGTCTTCGACCCCAGCATATATACCTCTTAAAATAGGTGAAGGTGTCTCGGTATGGGAGAACTTTGTTAAAAAAAACAGAGTGCGAGGCATTCCCGACAAATCAGGTGAGCCCCGCAGTCACTCTGGGGCGTTAGTTTCACTAATGTAATTGTTACCAAAAAATATTTGACTGAAAGGAAATTTTTAAATGATCAAGGCAATATGTTCAGAAAATTATGGGTACATAACACAGTAATAATACATTTTAATAGGCGTTTCTAAACCTAAAATTTTGACCACGTTTCTGTTAATATTTTTATTGGGCATGTTTACTGTACATATTATTATCATGGTTTATAAATTCATAATTTTAACTGTAATGATAATAATTTCATTAATGATATTAGTTGTCCTATTTTAGATTACAGAAATGAAAAATAAATACTGTTTTTTATTTTACGTTCAAAACCATAAATAAAATTGAACTATTGACGATTATTATAATGAGCAGCCGAAATCTATTTTCATTAGATTTGGCTAGGTTAAAGAATTAATTTTATGGAACAGAAAAATTCGAATTGCGAATTCTAGTTAAAAAATTTCCTCTTTCCGTCGTTTAAAGATCAGATCTGTGTTACAAATATTCAAAATTGAAACAACTGTATCAGGAAGAGTTTTTATAATATACTGTAATTTACTCAAGGAAAATCCTTAGAAATGTAACTCTTAACTATTTATTTCCTGTTAAGACGATGATCAAGAGTCTATTCAGTAATTTTCAAACAAAAAAATCTTATGGCGTTTTACTGTCTTAATTTAATTTTCGTGTAAGAGAAAGATGAATTTTTAAACGTAATACCTTATTTTTAAATAAGTGAATAAATTATTAATTATAATACTGTATAAATGTTTAGATTGCAGTTTATGAGTTGATGATTAGTGAATTGATATTTGAGTGATTATTTCTCTAATAATTTTTAAAAATTTGTAATCACTCGTCGTTCTGCAGAAGTTCTTTATAGTCTTATTCATGCAAGGGAATAAGATAAATATTTGGTCCATAAGCTTGGATCAGAAGTCAGACAAGGGGAAATATGAGGAATATAATACTGGGGATTATGTTCCTTCGTCGAAGGAAACCGCGATTCGGGGAAAGAAATTCATTTACTTCTTTTTACTTAGCCCTTGCTATCGTTCCCCATATTCTTCCAGAAATCGACTGAGGGGTCGCCAGGAACATTACATTTGTATTCATCCAGCGCCCTCTTGGCCGGCCACAGCAAGGCTGGACACGTTTCTTGCGCCGCGATATCATCCGGGGGCTTGGACTCATCCTAATATTTCTACAGGCTATCTTTTTCCTTTAAAAATAAGGCTTTTGTCTGAAATGTCAATAATACGCCTTTATAATTCCAAAATTGGAGAATTAAAATTATTTAATTACCTCTGTTTTGTAAAATTTCACTGTGTATTCCATCAGAATTTCAAACTAATTGTTAAATTTTTTTCACATTCACCACTGGGTGAGAAAATGTATCCAATTAGGTAACGTGGGTTTGAAAAACCCACCAAAAT
The DNA here is from genome assembly GCA_034510155.1 of Eucriotettix oculatus. Classification (NCBI taxonomy): domain Eukaryota; kingdom Metazoa; phylum Arthropoda; class Insecta; order Orthoptera; family Tetrigidae; genus Eucriotettix; species Eucriotettix oculatus. The sequence goes on along the minus strand of CM067381.1, from coordinate 73,050,506 downwards.
TCAGTAAATACTCTCACTAGCTTTTTTTTAGACGCCGCAGCTGTAATAAGTCAATCGTTACTTTGGTTAGAATTTACCTGCGTACAAGGAACATCTCTTTTTCGTGTGTGTGAACCCGGGTAAGAAATAATAACTCCAGAATTTTAAAGGAATGTGGGAGAGTCCTCGGGCTCAACGCTAAGCCCGTAACGAATCTAGACTCAAAATTCGCAAGAGTGGAAAACCCACACGGACTTTTCGCTGAGGCAAGATGTGCATACGAAACTACGTCGCCACACACAGAAATGGGAAGCACGTATTACACTTATTTGACGCAACAGTAACGAAATTGTTTTTTTTTTGTATTTGCATTTCACAAAATTCAAAATATTTCAGCAAAAAAATTTTTTTCAAAATTAACAGTTATCAATATTATACTACAGCCCTGTGTGGGTGGGCCTTGGCCTCTCTATCCCTCTACTATTCTCTCCATTCTATCATCTTCACATCCTCCATTCATCTCGTTCATGGTCTTCCTTCCTTCCTTCCTTCCTTGTCTACGGTACTACAGCCCTGTGTGGGTGGGCCTTGGCCTCTCTATCCCCCAACTATTCTCTCCTTTCTACAGTCTGTAGTATAATAAACTTAATGCATACTCTAGATATTCCTCATCAACTGGTCGATGGAAGAAATAGTTGAAAAACTACCGATCTTCTTGATTATAAATATCCAACCTGAAATAGTACCTGAAGTTACATGCTGGACAAGTACTTTAAGGATATATTTTTCTCATAAAACCAAATCACATACAAAAGTCAATCTTGTGAGTATTTTATAAATAAAAACTTAATAATGTACATTCATCGAGAAAATAATAATTTATTTAAATCATCGCAAATGTGTTATTGAAGAGCACGAATTCCTACGTTTCTTCTGATGTTTAAAGGGAGAAAATTGATTTATTTTTAGAATTTCAAAGACATTACCACTAATGATATTTAAATAATAAAAATAGTAACTGTTACTGACGCTGAAACGTTTTGTGCTGTGGGTAATGATGGGAGGTAGAGAACATTATATGTAACGCCGAGTGGTGCTACATCTTATCACGTCGATGACTGAGCACCAATCAGAAACCGCCACGTCAGCTAGTGTATTCAGATTAATATATCGCGTTGTGAGTCATTTTCCGTCATGTCGCCAGTTCAAAAAATGTACGAGTGGTTCGTTGTTCCTAATCAACGTTTGGGAAAAAATACCGAAAGCCCAACGTGTCTTATGAATAATTCTCTAGGGTACCTAATTAATCCTTGGCCATATTGGCATACTAATTTTTAACCCATCCTATGGTACTTAATGAGACAGGCAACAATATGAATAGTCAGCAGGTAGGATCGCATTAGCTATAATTCAAAATAAAATCTCAAAAATGTCTTCAACTTATTATTTATAGCTGACAAAATAAGTTGTTTCTTTACTTTTAACACAGAAAGAAGGTCCAGTTGACATTCTAAGTTTCAGTACTTCCCATAAAATAGGGCAAAATTTGAGCATTGTTTCACGATTCTTATTAAAGCGACAAAGTACTAATGGTGAAAGACCCTTTCCTAATGAAAATAATAATAGTTTAATTAAGAAACTTGACTATTCAGAATCGTTTTAGTATCGGTTATTAAACAATAAATTAGCTGAGGAAAAATAATCACCAGTGTTTTAAATTAGGTTAATAATATTTGTATTGCGTACTTATTTATGTTTTTAATTTAAGTTTAAATTGAAAGGTTGTATTTTTACGTCTTATTTTGAAAAAAAATTCATGACCATTTTCAGAATTTACTTTTAAAAAAGAAAAAAACAACGTTTAGGTATTTACTTGTACTCTCTTGTGAAGAAATATCTATAAACCACGAGTTAGCAAGATAAGCCAAGCATTTCACATAATTTTTAGTAGTAATATATAACAAAACTAAAAAAAAGTACGCAAATGAGAAGACTCAATTATCAATACATGAAGTGTCAATTTTAAATACACAATATTTATAAACTCAACCACAAATTTTAATATGTAGCCTCGTTTTTAAATATTGTATAAATATTAATTCTCTCTGAAATGTGTATGTACTATTTTTACTTTACAAGTGTTGCCAAATTAAAAATGTTAATCATTGATTTTCAACTAAACAATTTTCTGTAAATCTGGATTGTTTTTATTGTCTCGATTCAATTCTGTAATTTTTCTAGTCAACACAGTTTTCTGTATTATATTTTTAAAGCTCCTTTTGACCCTCCTCATTTTCGAGTTTCCTAGTGCTACGAAAACGCTATCAATTTATTTCGTTTTTTAATCAATCCCATTTAATATCTGACGTAAATTTGATATAGGTGTAAAATAAACGTAAGACAATGCAATTTCAATATTTTTCCGACATCTTTCAAAACGATTTATCATGTAGGTAACAGGCAGGGAAATTTTCCATTGCGTCTGGATTTTCTGGAGTCGTTAAACGAAAATTCTTAATGTAGATAGGTTGCAGCAGCTTATTGTGTTGTTTGAAGTTATAATTTCTTCAATTGGTTTAATAATAATGCTTTTACAGTTAGATTTTTTTAAATGTAAATTTCAAGTGTCATTTCAATTTGCCATTTAATTGTACTTTAGATTAAAGACTTTGTGTTGTACCAAATTCTATTATTCTCAATACAGTACAGTAAAAGTAAGTTTGAATCAGAAAGTGTTCTTCATTACACTGGGTCGGCCCTTTTGGTAACGGACGGCGCCCAAGCTAGATGAGATGACCTGCTCCACTTTTCGGCCACGCCGGATCTGCTCTCCTTCCAGAGGAATAAATACCGACTGAAGACAGCAGAGGACCGCATGCCTGAGCCTACAGCCGCCGCCATCTTCATTCATACCGTACCGTGGCGCGACTACGTGAGGCATCTCCATAATAACGACCTTCAGGCTTGCAGCGTCCAAACATATCCTCGACTCTCCGACAACGCGGAATGTTTCTCCTCTGCTCGCTTCTGACATCTTCAGGTGAACCAAGGGACCAAATAACTCTTCCACCCTTTCACAAAAGTACAAGACGATTGCCCTAGACGTTATTTATTCACAAGAGCTCAGTCATATTGACTACCTCTATATTCTTAAGGGTACAAACAGAACGTCTGATTACGCTTAGCTGTAATTATATACAGAAATCATAATTTTGTTTAATTAACACTGAATAGAATTCGCTCTAGACAGAAAAAAAAATTATTAAGCCAAGGTTTGCGTATTCGCTGTCACGGTGACGAATCCACAGCCACATCCGCGAATGGAAAACAGTTTCTCGATCCCTTAATAGAGACGTCTCTTGTGCAAGTACGCATAAAGAAGTGGAACACTCACAAAATACGTTTATAATCCATCCCAGGTATAACCCTATATAAACCTAAAAATGTTTTCCTGTCGACGTTTCGCCACATAGTAGCTCCATCATTAAATAAAAAAAAATGAAACATGGTTAAAATAAAAAAATCTACCATAACTTTATCCACAAAATATCTGCGGTTAAAACAGAAAAATTGACACTTCATGTATTGATAATTGAATCTTCTCATTTGAGTACTTTTTTTGGTTTAGTTATATATTACTACTAAAAAATATGTGAAATACTTGGCTTTTCTTGTTAACACGTGGTTTATCGATATTTATCCATAGGATAATTAATAAATGGATAGCTTCTTGTTGAATAATCTATGTATGCGTTGAAGCTACTAGAACTATGTATATGTTAATAAAATAATATTAGCAAAATTATAATTTTGAATATTTAAAAATATTCAGAATGGTTTAAATAAAAATAAAAGAAGATAGTTACTGGGGAATAAATTTTTGCAAATAAGTAAACATATCATATGTAAATGTGTGTATTTCAAATTCTACAATTTTCTCCAGGTTTACTCAGCGTTTGCTTGTGAAACGGGAAAAGTCTTCCTTCAAATGTTGACGCCGAGGAATTATTCAGTTCTGATATTACTACCAAACATGAAATGAAGGAAGAATTTAGTTGAAACAACCTACTCAAACCTCGAAAAATTGCAATGGTAAAAGGAGTAACTTAGGCACTTTAAATAACCTGCAAAGTAAAGCCCTTTGGCCATTTTTTTTCAATATGAATTTCCATTATCACGCGAAGGGATTCAGAGAATCTAGAAAATTGAGGAAGATAATTTGTTGTTTCGTTATTAATATTATTACATCCTCCTCAAATGCCACTTTAAGGACCATCGACGTTGTTATAAATATAATTTCAATGGCTTCAACATTTATTCCAAACCACTGATCGCCCGTCCTTTATTTACTAGAATTTTAAAAGACGATAAATTTTGTTAGTTTAACGTATCACAAAATATTTCAAATAATATAGTATTATGGAAATACTTCACCTCAAAATGTTGGTAGGAAAACGTGGATGGTAGAACCGTCATAGACTGAATCAAATAAAAGGTGCGACAGATAAAAAAGTAGCTCAATTTAATAAATAATAAAAGTTGGAATGTTTTAAGCGCCCTGGATACCTTCATAAAGGCTCGGGATTGAAAAAAGGAATAACTGTAACTACTTTTATGGAATAATTATTGTAGTCACCGTTAAAAAAATGAATAAAGTAAACCGAAGACGGATTTTCTTTGCATTTTGCCTATAAATTTATATTTGAAAAGGTAGAAATTCAGGTTAAAAGTTACTAAAGTATTTTAGTATATCAATATGTGTGATACTATGAGTGACTGTCATATTTCCTCTGCTTTTTCTTGGTTTCGGGATTTATTGGTGTTGACAGTTTTAACTTAACGCATAGGTTTTTTTAAATATATACTTGAATTTAAAATAATTACAAAATTTTATTTCAGCCTTCCTTTCCCAATCACACGTCTGCATAATGAATTATCGTAGGATATTCAGTGCAAAAGAATATTTTGTAAAATGTGTCGCAGTACGTGACAGTTTCAGTGAATTTCAGTAATCTTCGACGAAGACGGAACATAAAGCACGGCAATTAATAAGAACGTAGAGAGATTCAATATGCAATGAAGCTAATTTCTGACAATACAGAACGTCACTTTTTCTTGAAACTTCCGATTCACCGCTCTTTATCCCGCGTCGGTTGGAGAAGAACCTTTCCGGTTTCTCACGAAGCCAGACGTCTGCACCGCTTGTTTGTAATCCTCGTCGCTTGTGTCCCAATCAAGCAAGGGCTCTGACGTCACCTTCAAAAAATTTCTTATACGTCCACAACGAATGTGTTTCCACATTATAATATCAGTTTTGTATAGTCTAATTAACAAATAAAAACATTCATTAACGGTTCGTTTAGAACGACTGTCCTTGGTGTACTTTCTTGTTACTAGAAGACTTCCTAAACTAATATTTCATAACTTAAGGTAAGTAATTAGTTTCACTAATCAAAATATACAAAACATACGTTGACGTTCGTAGAGTTTTTGTTAAGGCATTAAAACTTGAAAATGTGTGTTATAAAGACTTCATTTATATACATAAAAAAATTATTAATTCAATATTCTGTTAAAGTTTGGAGAACATATTAATAATAGCATCAATAATGGGGTTGTTCAATGTTTCGGTTAGATCTAACCTGCAGAACAAACTTCAAGCGTTTCTGAATTTTACAAGAGCTAAAGGAAACATTACGTGATATAGTGCATTGTTAGCTATATTTATTATATATATAAAAAAAACTATGGCTGTTCTGTTAGAAGCTCTTTAGTCACGGAATAATGGTAACGTGTACAGTAATATAACGCGCTCTCATCTCGGGCTGCATAATAATTAAGATATTACTGAATAAATTAAAATCTTCATACGAGCTGAAGATTTAATAGTCTTCATATTATTTTGGTTTCTATTTCAAAAGCTATAAGTATAAAATCATATTCCATAGATCCTCCTATAGAGAAGCACAAGCTTCAAGGATGATGTGGAACACGAGTCAGAGATTTTACATAGTTAGGTTGCTTTATTAATATTAGAATATACTGTAACTATTCATTAATTTTTAAATTATAATAAGATTTTCTTAAGTTCTATACAGAAGACATACAATTTGTACCTTATATATAAAATTGATAAATATTTTTACATCCTATACTAAAAAAATTAGTGTTCTAATAATGTTCTTTCGTAATTATAAATATCTACCCTATGATACATTCAGCTTCATAAATTCTTCAACAGAGTAGAAGGAGTGGCCTTAGTAAGAACTTAGTTAGTTCATATTTGAACTTGTTTTTGGATTTATTTTTAATTGTTTAATGGAGGTGGGAAGTTTATTAAATATGCTAATAGCATTGTAATGTACACCCTTTTGTATTACGGTTAGAGACTTCCCTTCCTTCCTTCCTTCCTTGTGTAAATTATGTTGTTGACATATTGGTTACGTCAGTTTGTGATTAGACGATGAGCCATTGGGATGAATTTTCATTGTGTATTAAAGGTCTAAAATATATCTGAGACAGGTGGATGGATATAAAATTGATGAAGTGTTAATGACACATACGAAGGAGTTACGTCAGTAGTCAAACATTTAAGAAAGAGGCTGAGAGTGGGACAAGGCGGTTCAGGTGGAAAACCTTGAGCTAACCGCCACAATGGTGCACTTGTTGTTAGGGAAAGAATCCGGGCGGGACGGACGGGATAGTTTCTGCGGCGTCCACGTGAGCGAGCTCTGTACTTACGGCGGCGTCTCCCGGCGGCCGAAGAGCTGAATGCAATGGCTAACTACACTGGCTACTGCACAAGACAACACACTGACACGAGCACATGCACAGCACACGTAACGAGTACGAAGACACCTGCCTGGGGCGTCGCGGCGCCTCGCTGCTCTCCTCGCGGCTGCCGCGGCCAGACTGACGCGGTCCCACTCGGCGGCACAAGCACGTGGGCAGCACCAGCGACCCTGGCGGTCGAGGGACGCACAATCGATACGCGGACACCGCAACCGGCCGCTGAGGACCAAGGTCGCTCACACTCCTCCGCAGACGGAGAGGAGAGGGTGGCGCGCGCGCATACTTTCACTTCGGAATTCCGACCCGGATAGCCAAACAATTTCCTTTATTGAAACACTGGACGTTCTTGGCGACTACGAAAATATTTAAAAAAAAGAAACGATAAATTGCATATAATAGAACGCAAAGAGTGTGAAAAAAAAACCAGACACTTCTAGAACAGAGCAAAAACGATCACAATGGCGCATATATATAACGTAATGAAGTGAACGTGTTAAATGGTGTTCAGGACTTGAGCAGCCGCGAAAGTCATTAGTTGGGGCATCTTAAAACTGTCAAGCCCTGAATGATGTGAAGGGGTCTGTTGTTGTAGGATCCGCTGTCAGGGGTGAGACCAGTAGCGACCCCATAATTTGCGACGGTCATTGTCGCGGATGAAACAAAAGCGAGCGCGTCAATGATTGGTCGTACATCTGCTGCGCAGTCTTATTTATTTAAAGAAATCTCATTGGCCATAATTCTACTGCGTAGTTTATTATAAGAAATCCGAGAGGGATATATAAAAGCCAAGAAGAACAGGCACTTGGAAGAATACGACAGAACGAATAAGACGTACCCAGCCAGCAATCCTGGAACTTTGAAAATCTGCTCAAGCAACTGGTCACCGTGACCATCGCCATCGCCGGCATCAACCAACGAAACATCCACAGTAAGAAACGATATACTCGCATGCAAAGTGGCTCCAACACCCTTCTAAATCTTTCAATAAATCAAATTTTCACTGCAAAAAAATTTTCTCCCCATTTTAACACCCTGATGAGAAGAACTCTCATGAGACTGATTAAAGCCGCGGTTACAATCTAAAGTTCCCATATATTAATTAAAACGCAAAGAGTATTACAATAAACTGCTTAGAATACTTCAAAATCTCCAATTTCTACAATGAAATTAAGAAGACTATGAACAGCCACTAGAGAGGAACACAGTTCTCGTCTGGAATAGTTAGCAAACGTGGACCTTCTGTTGGGGTCATAGCGGGGCAGTCAAAAAGGATGTTTGGGAGAGTCAGGCGTTGTCAAAATCTGAGCATAAAAACCGAGGAGACCTAGAAAAGAGAAATGAATGTTTAAGGGGATAGTGAAAAGATCTGAGTCTTCAGCAACGACGTCCTGTCTTCTCGAGATATCAAGTGGATAGGTTATTTCCTTGAAGGATTCCATTATATAGAGTACTGCTCTTCTATCACTATTCCAACTTTCTCTCACGAGGTTGATGCACCCGACCATTACGCCTTCCTTGAACAAGTAGGAAAATCCAAGCGGTTTACTGAAAGGAGGCCACATGCTAAGCGGATTTATCAGCAAGATCGTTTCCAAGATGCCCGCATGACCCGGGATTCAACAGATGGTGATTTTTGGTTATTTATTTATTTTCCCCAAACAAGGTTCCTAATATCATAGATGCAACCACTTCTACACCCTTGATTGTACAGTGAGCTGATCAGCATGAGAGAGTCGGTCAAAATAAACGTGGCCCTTGCAATATTGTAAAGCCATTAGTATCACATATGTTTCAGTCGTTGTGGCTGAAGCATTATCGTTAATCTTTGAATTCAGGAGAGATAACCGAGCATCCTACCCCATCATTATACTTTCACCCAACAGTGGAAAAGACTGTGGGATGGTTATATTTCTCAAAAAGATAATATTTTCGTCCCTTGCCCTTAAAATCAGGATTATTTAGGGATGTATCAATTGTAAGAAGCGACACCTTCCAGGCAGGGAGGAACATGGGAGGACGTGTGTAGATGACGCAACACTGCTTATTATTATTCCGAATCTTCTTTCTTCCTATGACAGGTATATTAAAAAATTCATAAAATAAAGAGTATTTATTTAACGTATCTACGATGTTTCTTGAACTACTTCAGAAAATAAATATTCTATTTCATAAAGTAGGTAAATTTGCGATGATAACCATCTGTGGTCACAGTTCAGGAAGAAAACTTACCTTCTTGTTTACGTATTATTATCACTCAAATTTTTAATTTCTGTTGTATATTGATTATTTGTACAAATAAAACACGAAACGCCATTGTTGGAGGAAATCACGCGGTATACAATTATGTCTCACACATCATATTCCTGCGTGCCCAAATGCCATCCCTGTGGATTAGAGACGGCATAGGGTCCCGACATGCTGACGCCATGTCCAGTTCCCAATTCTCGCTTACTTCATATTAATAATTTATGAAATATTAACTACCACGCCTACAATAATTAGAGAAAAAATTGAAATATTGACTGTTTTGCTTGATTGTAAATTTATGATTGTCAGATAACTGATTGATGGGACTTGAAGAAAACGCGGAAAGGAAAAGAAAATGGAGGAGAAAGAGGCATATTTAATGACTAGTCCAAAGACGTCGAATGCCTACGATGTTTTATGAAACCCTGACATTATAGAATTTTATTTGTATTGTGCGCAAGTCTCGAACTCAACAGAATCGTACACCTAATATTCTATTTTTAATTATAAAATATGATAAATATGCAGAAATCACAAATTTTAACATAATAAAGGTGTTATAATGTAAATTAAACTTTCAACTGGCTTTTATTATAACTTATTGCATGAAATTTGGTTTTTAGTGGTGTTATTACTACGAAAATTGCTGTCCCGCAGGAAAAACTTTCAAGATCATAAAGCAGTTCCTTATTACTATGAGATCTGCCTCTATCAACAGTAATTTATGTCACCATTATGAAGGTACACTGCAGAAATTCCGATGCTTTGTACGCCTATCAGGGTAAATTATTCCCGCTAGCCTCTCTATAAATTTAATGTGGCTTGCTTTTGTATAGAAACAATTCTATCGCATTTCTCATGCACATTTTTATGGATATTTCTTTATAACTCACAGTGAAAATAATTTAATAGTTTATTGCCCTAGGATAATGAACCTGGTGCACTATTTTTCCCTTTCCGGAAACTGTTTTCTATTTCGAGAGCAAGAACAAGCAAAGACATTGTTTCTACACACCCAAGTTTTGTTTATTGTGGTTTAACAAGAATAACAACTGAAAATAATAAATTAAATGGAATTAAATAGGACATAATTTGTAGCGTATCATAGAACAGGTTATGAGAATCGGTTCATGAAATATTTATTGGAAGGAGGAGTCTGATATGTAACTGTCCTTACCAATCGAAATTCATATCAGTGTCATCTAAGTACAACACATAATACGGTCATTCACATCTTACTCTTGTGGTGAAGACAAGTAAGGTACGGCCGACATTTTATTACTTATACAGAATTCCTTCCGTGCGTCTCAGCAGGACTTGAGCAGTGTTCGGCTAGCCGACGAAAGGGGCGGTGCCTCCGAAAATTCAAGTACTCTAAACGTCACAAGGTGTCTACCATCTATAACCTCAGGTATGTCACCTTCGTTCTATCTTTTTCCTTTCCCTATTAATTATATATATATATATAAATGATATTTTTATTATCAATATAGATATGACTATTTATTGCACATCTAAAGTAATTTCTATATTAAACAATCATAAACATAGTTTCTTGTGCTATAAAGAGTAAATCGCACCAAAAAATGTAATTATAATAAGTTGCCTTACTTATGATATGATCACTTCAATCAGATGTTCAAACGAAATTTGAGTTATTAAATTAGTCAGCAGCTGCCTTAAAGTACTTTACTTAGTATTTTTTATATGCATTCTCTTTTATTGGTTAAGAATTATATATATATTGTAGCGGATTCCGCGTTCCTCCGTATTCGAGGATTTCTCATTCCTTTAGGGCACCAGGTATTTTTCACAAAAAATACCAAAAGATGATTTTTATAGTTTTAATTCCAATCAGAGCATGAGAAAAAATTATATCTGCAGGGCGTGGTCATTCTCTCGTCGTCCCGCCGACACAACCTGCTCCTTCCACTACCCCATGACGACTCTCTAAAGTCTCGCCAGACTACATTGTTGGCCCGAGTTGCGACAGTTCCTCAACAATTGCAACTCGCAAGCTGGCCTGCATTGTTAAGTGTAACTTTTCATGTTACAATATATATACAATTCTTTAACTTTAATTGAGGTATTTACTGTTGTTTACAAGTTATCGACATAATATGCGCCTGAAATAGCAGTTTTTACGAAGCAGTAGTAGTAGCTCCAAAATTATATCGAAGGTATGTAAATATTTTTTCCGTAATCATAGAACAGATTTATTTACGAAAAATCTGCTGTAATGTTTTAATGTCCCTACTTCATAGTTGTAATTTCCACTGGAAAAATGTTAATGGCAATATTTTTCTTAAAACTATAAAGGTTGTTAGTTGAGCGTAAAATTTGCTTTATATTTTGACCCTGATTGTTGCCTTCAAGTTCTCTTCAATGAAAGTAGATGGCACTTGAGCGCCTCTGCGAGATATTTGCTTACCTTCTCGGAGCTCGATAGTAAAAATGCGTGTAATTGAGATTTGATTTATTAAACAATAAATCATAGCCGGTTGGTTCAGGTCTGCGATGACAGTAGACATAATGAATCCTGTTATTATGTATCCATATTCATTACTACCGTGGGAGGGTAAGGCACGTAGCAATGGCTGACACGCGAAACCTCACTATTTCACCTGTCGCACAGAAAGGAACATCCATTTGTCTTCTGAACCCCCCCTTCACTTCCTTCAAATCAACGAGTCAACAGTCTTCGATGCATCACAATCCGTCTTATACACATCTCACCTCGTCAACTATTAAGATCACGCGTATCACACACAATAGGGAAGCTTGCTGTGAGAAATTCTCATAAGCGTGGACCAGTCTTACACTCAATCGGCTTCAACATAAAAATAATTTAAGTACAGTTTCATGAAATGAGAGTTTAGAGTCTTTACGGCCTAAATCATAGTTCTGAAGAATTTCTATACAGTAATATTGAACATAAATAATTCATAACTGAATAAAAACATTCTCCCAGTCTTGAATTTGATACTTCATATTCACACTATTTGAAAATTTGAAATATAAAAAAAGGAGTTTTGTAATTTAAAAGAGGGAGTAGTTGTTGGATGATTGAAGTTTTAAGGAAACCTCCACCAAATACTTGGTAATAATTTTTAAGCCTAGTCTTTGTGATACTCGTGACATGAGACTGAGAAATCAGTTCTTCCACAGTCCTGACTTTCGTAGTGATTAATTACAACAGGCCTTAAAACCTTCACTACTCTCATCCGAAAAATGACACTAATCGTTTCACTGACGACTTTTCTTTTCTCTAAGTTGGTTGCAACTCATATTTCTCACCTCAAGTTTAACCCACGTTAAAGTGTGAAATTAATTGTATTAACATCTGAATTGCATTGTACGGGTTTTTTAAGAGGAAAATATTACAATATAAATCGTCTGAAATAAATAGACCTGGAAGTCAAATATTAAAACTTTATAGATAATTTCAGTGACATCAGATATGTGGTTAACATGAATCAGAGAAAAAGTTAATTTAGAAAATACTAGGATAATTTTTCTTATTTTCAGCTTATTCTTCATTAATTTATCAAGCAGAATTTTGAATATACGAAGGTTATTTTTAAATCAAGTACATTTTGTGAGATTCTACATTCTACATGATTACGTGCGCAGTAGGGAAAGAAGAAGAGGAAGGGCAGTATTGTCGTTTGAGGAGGAACTTCCCCGTCAACGAAATATCAGAATCCTACTAGCACTGTTAAAATCATTAATTGTACTCATACAAACGGGATATAGGAATGCTACAACGTCTTTTTAACACATCCTTTAATTATTATCTATTACTATTTATAGATAAGTTTGTTGATGTACAACATATCGTTCCCCTGTGGTACATAATCAAGTATAAGAGGGTATTAGTAAATATGATAATAATGTAAATTTTATATTCTTTATAATTTAGTCAAATTTTTGATGCAGAACTATTGTATTTTCAGTCTTCGGTGTTCTATTACTAATCAATTCAGAAATTTTGACTCTATACAAACCCTTTCTTTTTTTTCGAGTTTCCAGTCTTGAACTCAAATCTCGTACTGGATACACATCCTTTAATTATTATCTATTACTATTTATAGATAAGTTTGTTGATGTACAACATATCGTTCCCCTGTGGTACATAATCAAGTATAAGAGGGTATTAGTAAATATGATAATAATGTAAATTTTATATTCTTTATAATTTAGTCAAATTTTTGATGCAGAACTATTGTATTTTCAGTCTTCGGTGTTCTATTACTAATCAATTCAGAAATTTTGACTCTATGCAAACCCTTTCTTTTTCGAGTTTCCAGTCTTGAACTCAAATCTCGTACTGGATACACATCCTTTAATTATTATCTATTACAATTTATAGATAAGTTTGTTGATGTACAACATATCGTTCCCCTGTGGTACATAATCAAGTATAAGAGGGTATTAGTAAATATGATAATAATGTAAATTTTATATTCTTTATAATTTAGTCAAATTTTTGATGCAGAACTATTGTATTTTTAGTCTTCGGTGTTCTATTACTAATCAATTCAGAAATTTTGACTCTATACAAACCCTTTCTTTTTCGAGTTTCCAGTCTTGAACTCAAATCTCGTACTGGATACACATCCTTTAATTATTATCTATTACAATTTATAGATAAGTTTGTTGATGTACAACATATCGTTCCCCTGTGGTACATAATCAAGTATAAGAGGGTATTAGTAAATATGATAATAATGTAAATTTTATATTCTTTATAATTTAGTCAAATTTTTGATGCAGAACTATTGTATTTTCAGTCTTCGGTGTTCTATTACTAATCAATTCAGAAATTTTGACTCTATACAAACCCTTTCTTTTTCGAGTTTCCAGTCTTGAACTCAAATCTCGTACCGGATACCGTAAAATGTATATAGTTTGAAAGTATATAAAAATGTTAAAAGTTTCCGGAAGGAAACAATCACTTCGAAACATTTCCATCAGAATATTTGAAGCTGTTTTTCATGGCGATATCCGCTGGGAGACTGCATTACCACGAGAGCAAATATTATCAAAATTTCCAATTGTGTGGAGGCAGCAGCAGCAGCATTATTATTGTGCGCGAAGACTCGCTCGCATTCGGGTTTTTGCTGATGTAAGGATTTCGTTGTTGTTTTTGTACGTCAGCGCCATATAAACAGCCGATAAGTACGACTATAGAGAGCGACAACAAAAGTGCTGGCAGAAACATTACAGGGATTGGTATTTCTATAAACATTGATCGGCGCCCGATGTTAAAGAGGAACGAACAACGGTTTTTCCCCACACAGCATTCGCGAGGGAGGGAGAACGACCAAAGAACTGCGCCACTGATGGAAGCACTCTTCAGTTACGGTATATTTTTCCCAAATAAACCGACGAGTGCAGTAATTGAGCTGTGGACGCATCATTGCTTGTAGCAACCCTCATAGGAAAACCGTGTACGTTAATTAATTATTTTTAAACTTACCACAAAACATGTTTAATTTACAGTAAAAAAGAAAACTGATCTCACCATCACCGATGTGAATGTAAATCAAAAAAATAAACTCTTCTTATTCAACTATTATTAATTATAGCACTCAGATTCAAGATTTTGAGATTAACATGAACATGTTGAACAGGAAAATGAAACACTAATTAATTTTAATGTCTTAAAAGGTTTAAGGGAATAAATATTTCATTTAAACTTTATTTCAAAATTATAATGTGCAACACTATACGAACTCTCGCGTGTCTTTGTTCGGTGGTTTTTGGACTGCGTTTACTGGTTGTTGCTTCATCACGACCGCAGACCAAACATTGTCGGTTGTTTACCATCAGATTTTTTGGATAGAACGATCCTCGACGACTGGACACCACAACAATGACAACTTTTTTAATTACCTTTTTGAAATTTTTAAGAATCGCCTCTCCTCTAATTCAACTTTCCCAACTTTCAATTATCGACTATCTTGCCAGCGGAAACAGTTCCCAAAATTAAACTTTCATCTTCTGAACAATTTTAGCACTTCTCAGCGCCACCTTGTTACTGGTTACTACCAAGTCTCACTTATTTATTGCAACTTATGGAAACTAATTCTGATGTCGTTTTTTTGCGTCGTTGCATGTATAAACCATATGAAAACACTGATACGACTTCTACGTTCAACAATAATGTACGTAGACCCGAAAAACTGATGGATGGAGAATCACTAGAACCTTAAAAGATCAAAAGATATCATTTCGCATGAAAACACTGATACGACTTCTACGTTCAACAATAATGTGTGAAGACCCGAAAAACTGATGGATGGAGAATCACTAGAACCTTAAAAGATCAAAAGATATCATTTCCTTGCATGTATAAACCGTATGAAAACACTGATACGACTTCTACTTTCAGCAATAATGTATGTAGACCCGAAAAACTGATGGATGGAGAATCACTAGCACCTTAAAAGATCAATAGATATAATTTTTGAAGAAAATTAGTTCCTATTAGGTATTAATTTTCATCAACTTTTGGATTATTTACTAAAATTATTAGCATTTTAAATCACACATTGGTAGGTTTGAATTTAATTGATGTACAAATACAAATCGTATAATAATTTGAAAATTAATTTAATTCATGAAAAATTTCACAAAGTCTCCGAAACATTTTGTAGATTTTGCATAGATAAACCATAGCTTAATATGGAATTTGGCGGTACGAAGTCAAAGGAAGTCGGCTTGAAGGAATTTGAAGGAGATAGAGACAGAGTAATAAAACCCAGATATTATCACGCCGATCCGGGTTTTCTAAAATCCGGTAAACGTTGTGACTTTTTTTTGTTGACCAGGTCTTGTATTTTACAGCTATCGGTGGACCTGGATACTTGTCATTGGGGAGATTGTCCTCACCACCGATGAATATAATATCCTGAAGTGAAGAAAATTTTGAAAAAGGGTAGTTGATGAATTTTGGATGAGGAAGGGTATATATTTGAGTTTGAGAAGAGAGGCATTAAAAATTTTGGTTGAACAGGTTGAGGTGTGTGGCAGTAGAAAGAGACAGAGAGAGACAGAGAGAGACAGAGAGACACAGAGCGACACAGGGAGACACAGAGACACAGAGAGACGCAATGACAGACACAGAGAGACTCAGAGACACAGAGATGCACTTTGAGACACAGAGAGACACACAGAGACACAGAGAGACTCAGAGACACAGAGATGCACAGGGAGACACAGAGAGACACACAGAGACAAAGAGAGACACACAGAGACAAAGAGAGACACACAGAGAGACAGAGAGAGAGACACAGAGAGATACAGAGAGACACAGAGGCAGAGACACGGAGAGCCACAGAGAGACGCGGAAAGATACAGAGAGACACAGAGAGACACAGAGACACGAAGAGACACAGAGAGACACATAAAAGCACATAGAGGAACACAGACAAGGATATCTAAATATGAAAAACATTTTATTCAAAAGTTAATAAAATACTACAAGTGCTGGGCGAGTTAGGAGAGGAATCAGAATTCTAAAACGAAGAAGAAAAGAGTTAATCCTATTAAGGATCACTTGTTTCTACATTTGAAGGACACAGACTTTTTACAGTTTAATTTTAAGTAAAATGAGGAAATACGACAATTAAACCTAATTGTATGTGATATTTTACTCTTTTCATATGTATATAAAATTGGTTTTTGTGTAGACATATCGAGACTATATTTCATTTTCCAGAATTTATTAGGCTAAATACTTTTGTTACATTTATTACATTTCTTATTTAAGAAAATTATAAGACGTATCATATTTTACCTCTGTCGTTTTTATCAGTTTCTTAACTGAAGTACAAAATACCTTGATAAATTTTATAATCACTACTGCTTCTTTATCTTAAGCATTTACCTCAACTTCTCTTAAGAGTTTTAATTTTCCGTGGGAAAGAGGATAGTTAATTCCCAAGCTAAATTAGTCCTTAATCGTCCTTTTCACGGAAAAAGCTTTTTCCACTTACATTCGCCGTCGTCTTTGTTTAGCTTTGAGGGTTTTAAAATGTGAGTAGGAGGTGCATTAAGATTCCAAACGTATCTCGAAGCAAGTTGATTCGTGTAAGCTTTGTCCATTGCACAATAACTGGTCTGTGTTCCTCTTTCAGGAAGCAATCAAATTTCATTTGTTCCACCATCAATTTCTCCGCTGACTTTCTATAATAGAAATTCGATATAAAATTACAAGTTCTAGTGTTTTAAGGTCTGAGTAATTGCAATGAAACGAACAAATTCAACAATTGACTTTAAAACTCGTGACCATTATGTAATATTAGCTATTGCTGCGACTTCGATCGCGCTGAAATAGTCCTTTATATTTTGCCCTAAAAACGAAGCAACAGGTACAGAATTTTGATAAAGTTGAATTCATGGAATATATAAAATGTACGGTATCATTTATTTATGAAGGCTTCAGGGCAAACCTTATAACTCGCAGTTGGTTTTAAACAGTTTCCGCTATTATACGTTTCGGAACCAATAACAACCTACCTGATGCAGGTTTTCTAGGGTTTTCCCTGCATCTCTTTAGGTGAAACACCGGGTAGGATCGTTAAACCATAGCCCGGGGGCCCTAGTTAACCCTTGGCTACCTTGCTCTACCTTCCGCATCCCCCCTTTTCAATTCCCTTCCTATGCTATTAAAGGGGAGTTGCCTGTTTCAGGATCACCCTCATGTAGCCTGTTAACAACAAAAAAATAACAACTATATGTTAGTCAGGGCACGAATCCAACTGCAGAAATAGATGGAGAGAGAATGCTCACCCTCTCTCTCTCTCTCTCTTTCATATTCTGTCAAATTTACACTTATAATACGGCAGTAAGTGGGATGAATAGTGTAGGAACACCTAATAAAATTTATAATTCGCAGTTGGTTTTCATGCCGTCTTTCGCACGGTAATTCAATAGATTTATAAATATTTTCGTTAATATTTTCTGAAACCTGTAAGATATCAAAATGAAACATACATTAAAATTGAAGTTAAAGTTTCTGTTTCAGTCACTGAAATTTTCATTGAAATCCGTTGAGCCGTTTCGGAGCCTATTCGAGACAGAGAGACACAAACTTCCATTTTATTTATTGGTCTACATTACGATTATTGTAAAATATTATCGTGATTCTGTTTAACTATGAATTACGAATGAATTAGAGTTCTTTAAATACGTAGGGGAATATTTTGGCTGATAAACACTATATAGATTATCAAAAATGAAAAAAAATAAATACCTTACAACTAAACCCAAGAGCTCTACCACTAAGGGTCTTTTTAAGTGGGCCTTCTCATAGAACAGAATAACAGAAGAATCCTAGTCGGAAATGGCATAACCAGTAAATAAGATTGCAAACAGAGGTATTTACCCTGTCATCTCAGCTTGCCTGGAATATCCAGCTACCGCTTCCTCGTTGCTCCGGACTGGATCATGCCGTTGGTTTATGTCCGTGGTGGGGACAATTATTCCAAAACTTAGATTAATCCACAATTGCGATGTAAGAGAAAATTTAAGGATGTCATTAATCCAATGCAATAAACCACAATCTACCAGATGAAGGAACCTTCTGGAAATCACCTTGTGTCTCCGTCGTTATAATGTTGGCGTTACGAAGGTAACTAAATTGAATAGGTATTATGGCAGACAAATAGGAAGAGCTGGAATACATTTGTATACAATTATTTACAAATACTAATAGATAAAAAATCTTATCTCTTAATTTTAAGCCAACAATACTGTTGTGACATAAAATCATGACAAAATAAAGCGTGGGGTATGTGAATTTAATATAAATAGAGTCCCAAGTCAATTATAAATATTCGTAATTTCTTCTGTAGTTATATTAATACAAAACGAATGAAATTTTGTTTTAGTTTGAAAGATTTTACGATAGACGTTGCTAAAATAGCAATCTTAATTTTGCAAAATTAATTAATTTTAATCATCCTTGTTCTCTTTTCCAGGCATTACAACAACGCTGTAGCTCGTAATGCGGCAAGCAGAAATATTTATGTGCAATCCAAAGTCAGAGAAATTGGAACGTCCTTTAATCTGGAATCCACAGCGCAGTTTTGCCACCACCTCCACTTTAACAGAAAAGTTTTAATTGCACCACAGCGAGAGGCGAGAGTAATTGGAATAAGCGTGTTGTTGCGTGTTTGCGCTGTATTGCCAATTAAAAAGAGTGGACCTAAATGATCTAATTGTGTACCGTTCTGTCAGAGAGGAGGCAAAAAAAAAATTGTGTCGAGCAAATCAACGCTGCCTACTTTCTAAAAAGGAACATAAAATTGCTGTAAAGAACTTTAAGTCGCTAAAATAAAAGTTTATCGTAAAGATAGCGGCATCTACGTTATAAAGAATTACCTATGAGTATCTGATATATTCCATACGAACGGAAGAGATTTTAAAAAAACGGAATGGATCGCATTTGCATTTATATGGACATTGAGCTGCATGGAAGCGGGGTTTTTCATCTGCTAAAGGTCACGGGTTTCCATTTGTGAAAATTAAGTGACGCTCACTTATAACACTGCAATTAAAAATTGTTACACTTGTTGTGAATATGCGTTCTGTTTCACAGGAGATATTTTTTTTTACATACAAACATCACGAAATTAACTTCTATACGCATTTAATTTACTAAAAGTTTTGTTGCTTTTCTGACAGACGTTTGACGTTTTAAAATTAAATGTGCCAGTCCAAGCTGAGGTGAAAAAGAACCACTGTTATTTTTATTTCATAAATGAGAGGAAACGGAAATTTATTTTTGATTCTTTACGATACAAAAAAAAATTCTAAAAGAAGATTGGGGAAAACTAAATCATTCTTAACTTATTAACACACACATTAGGCATAATAGTAAGACATATAACAAAATTGTAGCACAGTTTTAGAATGAGAAACAATTACAAAGAAATTGAGAAGTATCGGACGTTTCAACGCAGCTTACTGTCTTTATGTAACGTAGAAAACGTGAAAACATTAAATTAAACCTTCAATAGAAAGATAAACATGAATAAATAAACCGTCAAAAGAGCTAAAAATAAAACACTGTAAAAGTTATTAAGATTTTATGTGTCAAAAATTATATTAAGCTAGACCTTAATTTTTTTACTTTTTCTATTATAATTTTATTTTAAAATTTTGAATAACTAATAATTAATTATTTTAAGTTTAACTATTCTTTTATTGATTAAATTTATTGTTAAATTGAGAGGTAATTATATGTAACATCGTAATTTATTAATTATTTTTATTAATTTTAATATTCGCGGTGTTCATTATAATTGTTTAATGATTCCAAATTTACCTTTCCGCGATGTTGGATTCCACTGTCTTTATTACATCTTGGTGATATATATTCTTTTTTGCCTTTCAGGCTCTCAAGCTTTGAATTTATAAATTTATCTTCCTTTAATTCATGAAAATTTCAAAATTGTAAGCCTTATTATGTATTTTTTATTAATGTTATTAAAATCTGCAATTTTAATTACTTTTAATGCATCGTTTTCTAAACTTTTGTACAACTTTTGTAGCAACATTTGAATAAATCTCTTGAGGAAGTCCCAAATATAGTGACGAAACGTCGGTTAAATATTTTTATAATTGTTATTAAAATCTGCAATTTTAATTACTTTTAATTCATCGTTTTCTAAACTTTTGTAGCAACATTTGAATAAATCTCTTGAGGAAGTCCCAAATATAGTGACGAAACGTCGGTTAAATTAAATTAAATTTTTGTCTGTAGTTGGTCGTAAATTTGTTCGATTTACTTAGAGATACAAGCAAAATAATTTTCAGATTGTTAAGGCTATCAAAATACTAGGAAGATTGGGTAATAAGACATCTATGTCAACCAAATTGTAAAAAAAAAACGCTTTCGAGAAGCAGAATTATCAAAAAAATTCAGAAAAGATTTGATTTATGGCTGCAATTAAACTTTTAATTATGATGATACGAAATTAGCAGAATAAAGTTGTTTACGCGATTGTAATCATTATGGATTTACAATACTCATAAAATTGAAATAATTTAAGGAAGTGGAAATGCTTCAAATAAAGCTCAGTAAAGCATTTTGCTAATTTTATATGAGAGACAAGGATGGAAAATTATCAACCGGACCAGGAACTTGAACCCAGGACCTCCCAATATCCACCAATTAAGTATGTTATGAAATGGCTAATGTTTTCGCATGAGAACACGTTTTTTACAGAGGTGGTGGATTGTCAGAAGTGCAGCAGCTGTCTACTTCACCAAGTTGACCTCAAACGTACATATTATGTGGAGCATATATTTAGAAGACGTGTTGTCCACAAGTTTCGCTGAATCACTCGAGGTGAATAGCTTTAAGATTCATCTCGCGTAATGGGAAAGGCAGACTCTCGCCTCAGCCGTCAGTTATTTTTTAAAAGCCGTGACTTCGGCACCGGTAGAACTTGTTTAACGTCTCAAATCAAGGCAGAATACCTTCACCTGCACCTGCACGGCGAGGACATAATGTTCCCGAATTTATGCTTTTAAGCGGAACTACACTTTATCTGGAGCTAAGAGAAAAAGACGGAACGGGTTTTCATCAGAAGCACCGATCTGTTAATTCCCTTGTAGTGGCTACTTTCACGAGTAGTACCCGATCCATATGCAGAAGCTTTACTTCACTCCGGATGATAACATCAGGTTCACATTACCCACGGGCTAGACAAGTACTTACAGTTACAAATTAGCGCAAATAATCAGAAAATGTATGCATCACGAATTTTGAATAAATGCTAATGCTACAAGAAATACTTTTATTTTAATTACAATTATACCTAATCTTAGCATAAATTGCGACACACTCTTGAAACGGGGTGCACAACTGTTTTTCAAAGATCGCGGTCGACCCTCCCGAGCAAGAGTGTGGAATGGTTCAGAGTAAGATGTCATAGAGAAAGTTTATTATATAAAAAGAGGGGGAGAAATGGGAAGAGAGGGGAGAGAGGGGAAGGAGAGAGTTACATTTCTTAAACTGATTCAGTCAATTCAAACATCACATTGTCAATATAATATTTAATGTCTCGAGTCATTATTTCAGAGCTTTTAATATTACTTATTTTACGTTTTATTAACATTACAGCAATACATTCGCCGTCTGAGATCTTCAATGCAATTATCTAAGATTTTTTCTTATTTTTTGCACAAAAAACGTTATGATATAAATCAGGATACTATTAATGGCATAATATTCCATGTCATAAATTAAATTGTAAGTATTAGATAAATTAGTGAAAATCCTAGATTATAAAAGTAGAATTGGGATACAATAATCAGCAGTGTTGAGAGCAGAAAATAATTTCTAGAGATACTTAGAAAATAAATGAATAAAGCGTCCAATTTTGGTCCAGAAAAAATTCAATTAAATAAATAGTTACAAACATTTCGTCCTTTCTGGAACAATGTTAAAAAGTCGTTTCAGTTAAAACACTCATGGCAGACTAGAGAATGGCTTGGAAAGTCTACACACTTTTTTTATATAATATCAATTTTTGGCTAAAATTTATAGAAGAAGTAGGCTTTGTACATAAATTGGAATTTAATTATCCTTTATATAAATTTTAAGATGATTTTCAACACTTTTTCAAATATTTTTATCGAGTTTTTAGAATAAATCAGTTCCAAAGCTGAAGAAACACATGATTATAAATTTTATGTTTTTATGCAACCGCATGCATGATTTGTGATATATTTTGCTCCTTTATTTCGTTTATAATTATATTTAAGACAGATAAATATTAATGGAAAATAGCTAAGAAGAATTAAATTAGTTGATACTTACGATTAAACTTTTCATGAGGATAAAATAAGGTCATGAAACTCGCGAAAATATAACAGAAAAGTAAAGTAAATTGAGACAGATCAATAAAAAGAATTTGGGAGACTAATAATTTTAAAAAATCCCTTAAACGTATGAAGACACTACTAATTTGATAATTGTTAAGCATTGTTATGAAATTAAGACAGGAAAATTGAAATTAAGAGGACTGAATCAAGCAAAAGCACTAATCTGTGACGTAAGAAATCTTAGTGCAACCATTGTGCTATTTGTCGACGACAGTAATAAAATATTAAAACGGGTAATTCGTGGGAACGTTCAGCTAATGTGCTGCAGGCAATAATATTATATCTTCCACACCCATTATAGTAACAGGATAGAAGACCGATTTAGTCATGCCGGTAAAACGTTTTACGTTTCAGGCTTCCAAACTGGAAATCGTAGCATTTTCACGGCGAATAATAATAATAAAGTACGAGATTAACGTAAATGAATTTATAAACACTTAATTTCTAACCTTCCAGGATAATATGGCGTAGCTCTTAAATCCGAATTTTTAAGTTTTTTTTCTCACTTCTAGATTAATGATATATATTTTTGAAGTATTCTCAACTGGAAATCATCTCCAGCTTAAAAGAATTGTGATTTTCTTCAACCGCTTTCTTGACTTTATTTATAACATGACGGTAAGTACGATTAATGTATTACGTTAGATCGAAAATAAAATAAATGTAAAAGCGTTATCCATGAATTACTGACTGGCAAAATTATTTTGATCACCGCCTCATTACGATGCTGATCCAACTTTTGTCCTTACTACTGATTGAATTCTTCTGGGAATGGATTGTGAGAGATTGTGGTACATGGAAGGAAGAATTTGGGATCATATATGATGAACTGCACTTTCTAATTCCTTAAGCTTTGATTGTACCGGATCCAGATGACTTGAAGGCCCGTTCAGTCTCATCCTGAAAATTCTCAATTTGATTGATATCTGGTGATTGTGCAGGTAAAAGAAACAAGGCAAAGTCTCCGTCATGCTGTTCTAGCCAAATGAGGACAATGGCAGCTTTATCGACAAGGAGCATTGTTCTGCTGGAAGTATCCATCCCTGGAAGAGTGTAACACTAACCTAACAGGTTTTACTTGATCTGCGATACTACTTTGGGATTTAGAAGTCGTTTCACAGGACTAAAACTGTAACCGTAACATTGCCGCCACCAATTAGAAGTGTTGTAGCAATGTGGAGGCGTTGGATTTTAATTAAAATCTTAAAAAATTTATTTGGTTAGATTAAATAAAAATAAACTATATTTATTAACAGAAAAAACGATTAAAAACTTAAGGTCCAATTTAAAATTTTACCACGATTATCTCAGCTTATAATCAATATTATAAGGGTCATTTTGTGGTGATTTTTTCGGCAGAATGACTGTCGTGACACATTTCAGACACACAACTTTTCTCCTTTGTGAAACAACGGCTACCTCTTCCCTTGAGTAATTCAGCAAGCTTGCGTAGTTCTTCCGCGTTCGTCAGGTGGCTCCTTCCACTGATGATTCCTGCCGTCGGTACCTGGTCTTCCTTCTATGAACTCTGGTGTAAAGTTAACTAAGATGGCGCACCCGTCTATCTTCTTTTCAGTTTGCCCCCTGATTAGACTGAAAACAAACTTCTCTCACTCTCAAGCTACTTTTTCATAATTCGAATGTTCATCGCCCAAAATCCAAACTCTATCTCTCATCTCCCTCCTTCCTGCTTCCAAGTTCCATTCCCAACTTCTATTCCACGACTCTCAAACATTTTCCTCCTTCAAATGTTCAGGTCCGATAGCCGAAGTTCCTCCCATCCATCGTTCCTGTGTATGGTGGATCACCTGACCCTCAGCCTCCAATCAGAATTCAGCTTGGCCAACAGGATTCTTTCCCCCTAATTTCTGAGAGGAGACGCGCCCTTCAAAATTCCCGGCATCAAGGAACTGGATTCAGGTACCAGATATTTAAGTCACAAATGGTGATTCTGGCACGTTTGGGTACTCCGATGTCTCGCTTCTGCGTCTACAGTATGGGGAAATAAAATGGCGATTGCCACATACAGTCATTACAATGTGCTACTAGTGTGTTAATGTAATTGGCTCAAAACTATCTAGATTTCAGTGAGTGCAGTTTAATAAGAACCTGTTCGTAAAATGTGAAGTTGGATTTGAGCAAAGTAATATTTTGTATCAGACAGGTTAATAATTTAAATTTCAAAATGTGTCGTATATTTATAAACGTCAGAAAGTTTCCAATAGTCTTTGAACAGTTATCTTTAATACGTCACCAAAAAATTTAGTTTCATCCAGGTTTTCTTAGACACTCTCTAACGTATTTCGTGATAATCGCATGAAACAGTTATCCTGATAAGCTTGACTCTCTTTGATTCCCATACGTCGGGTTCCATATGCTCATGATATTAAATTAGGGCGTTACCCTCCCGAAACCTTATAGTTGCCTCTTTGTTTTCAACGCTGCCCTTTCCACCACCAACGATCGATCCTGGTGCCACCACCTATGAGACACATTATTATTCCGCCGCCATTTCAGAGCTGCGGAGGGGTCGTAAACCAATTTGACTCAAGTGTCTGTCTCCAGAATTTCAAGTCGTCCTCACCCTCGCTGCAGCAAGTATTCGTCCTCGGATCCTTTTACTTGCAAACCACAGAACTCAATAAGAGTCCGTGGCAGCGAATCCATTAGCTACAATTCAGGCGTTCTAAATTGTCGAGGGTAATTCCCCTCGCGCCGCCATAGCGCACATGGGCTATTTAGATGGGCAGTGAAGCGAGAGATGCGTGGATGGATCTAAATTCTGTAATTTACACGCAGTTTTTCCCACCCAGGGTACGGACGTGATCGTCACGGATCCCTGAGCTGATACTTTAACCGAGAAAATCAACCACAGGACCAGTTTTGGTTCAGTCCCTTCGTGACCTCTGGTGACCGGATGGCATGAGCCAAGTACTTGGGTGAGAACATAAACCGCATATCGGCCGTAAACAAGCAGCAAGGTCTTGTAGGCTATTAGCAACCGATTAGCCGCCGAGGTAATTCCTCCAGACGAATATTGTATCTGTATATACCTGGGCGTTTCTATTGGCGGCCAACTTTATACAGGAAGAATTCAGAATATGTTAACATTATTACTAGAGATACGCGTTTAAAACGGCAAATAAGTGAATTCACGACGACACTATCTTCATTTTCCAATATAACAATACATATCCAGTGTGAAATTCAGAGATAATGAGATACAAAAGAGCAGGTGCCTATTAAGTAAGCGTATCCCTCGGGAATATTCAGACTCTCAATAACTCTGATTTCCTTTCCACCTTGAGAGAAAACTGTAGGAAATGTCCATTTAAAATCTATGATCATCCTTTCATCTGTTCAAACAACATCCCACGCATTTTGACTTTTGCTACTCATAAAATAAAATTGGGATTTTCCATCAATTATTAAATTGCAATATCTTCACTCTTGTACTTCATCACATTACCTTTAAATCCAGTCTTCGTTCTGATGACCAACCATCAAAATCTTCGGAACAAATGGGAACTTGTTTCTATTATGTTAAAAATACGTTTTCATTTGAACTTACCACAAGAAATCGTCTACCAATGCTGATCAGCACACCACCAATACTGGTAATTGGGCTAAACCCTTGCGGGGACGTATGAATTAAATAATTTATGTAAATTTTGACAATCAGAGACACAAACCGTCATTCTTTTAATCGTCTGATTTTATAATACTAGCTGGTTGCCCGGCGATGCTCGGAAATGCATTTACACTATTGTTGTTGTTATGGTATTCAGTCCTAACAAAGGTCTGATGCAAACCCCTCCATGGTAACCTATCTAGCGCAAGCCTTTTCGTTTCAGCATAACTACCACATCCTACTTAATCGGCTTAGCGCATTTCATCCTTGACCTCCCTCTTGTGTTCTTACCCTGCACACTTCCCTCTAATGCTAATTTTACCAGACCCTCATCTCTTTAAACGTGGCCAATTAATCTATCCCTTCTCTTGTTCAACGTCCTCCATATTGTTCGCTCATCCCCCAATTCTGCTTAGAATAGTGATTCTATCCACCCATCTTTTTTTCAGAATTCTCCCATATCACCACTTTCCAAAGGCTTGTATTCTTATCCTTATTTGATAGGTTAATCTTTTTCTATTTGAAGATAAAATTGTTCTCGTTGAAGAGGGTGAAAGGAGGTACCGAAACGGCGGTTTATGTAATCAAATCTTGTCTTTTAAAGGTAGTTTATGTAACTCCTATTATTTTCTTGTTCTTCAAAACATTACACGCATATAAATTATTCATGGGCGGTGGAACGAGGATACATTTTGCCAGTGCGACGGCAACGCTATTCCATTCCAACAGATCATGCATGGACTACATTAGGCCGGTTTCTGCAAGTTATTGAATTTGTGATATGAGTGGATTGAAACACATCCTTTAGG
The DNA here is from genome assembly GCA_034510155.1 of Eucriotettix oculatus. Classification (NCBI taxonomy): domain Eukaryota; kingdom Metazoa; phylum Arthropoda; class Insecta; order Orthoptera; family Tetrigidae; genus Eucriotettix; species Eucriotettix oculatus. Next base: position 73,023,143 of record CM067381.1, on the reverse strand, counting down.
AATTTAGGAAACAAATTCTCTCACAAGAAACCCTGATTAGTAAAAGATTCGGTGGCAGTAATCGATTTCAGCAAGTTAAATGAACGTTTCTGAGTTTAAATATTGTTTACTTATCAATATTAATCAAATAGAAATTCAAAATGTTAAAAAATAGTTATTAACGTCTGTAAGTTTAAATTGATGTTTAAATGAGGCCAAAGACTGACGAAAATTAATAAAAGAAAACCAAAAATAAATTAAACCAACTACATGTTTTGGTTCTGAACTGGACCCTAAAATTTGGTATTGTCTTCGTAATTTGTTTGTTTTTGACTGTTTTTGGTCTAATTTAAACATGAAAAATCTTAGTTATTACTTTTATAAATACGTAAACAAGCATCAACATTAAGGCTATAGTTTTACTTCTTAAAGCAACAAAAGTGGGTCCAAAATTTTCTTTAGAATCCTATTAGTAGACAAAGGAGTGGATGAAGGAGTGAATTTGGTGATCTTGAAACTTGATTAAAGAGTAAAATATTCTTTTCTGACATGGAAATTTGTTTCACGTTTTGACCTATCAGACTGTCTGTAAGCAGTGTTTGACAAAGAATTAAAGACGTGTTGAAACGTAACAAAAATTTAAACGTGAAAAATAATGAATATTTTAGTCTCCAATCTAGTAAGATGTTCTTATAATTTAATATAACGTTAAATATGTGATAATATAAAGGATTATAATATTTAGGTCAATAAGTTCATGTATTAGTTTTCACCGACGTGAAATACCTTCAGCGTGTAGGAATTCAATGCAGGCTGCAAGTAGCGCCTCCACATGGGAAACAGCGTTTTGTTTCGCAAGTTGTTTAACTTTGCAGAAATGTGGAAATCAATGGCCGGAATGATGGGAATGGAGGTTGCGATTTACGAGAGTCTAACCTCATATTTAGTCCCGTGAATATACGACGGTGAGAAAGCTTGGGAAAATAATGCGTATCGGAATCCTTATGTATAGTCCTGTCACAGACGAACACTAGTTATTCAGGAAGAAATGCAATCATTAAACAAGAACCGGTTCATGGTTTAAATATATGGCCAAACAAACAGGCTGTGATGGCTAATGATTTCAAGATATTTACCGATATTTTAATGTATTCAACAAGTCTACAGGGAATCTGCTACGAAATTTATGGAAATGGCTTCCCGAACAAAATAAAAAAAAAACTCATGGGGAAACCGAATCGCAAAACTCACGCTGTTTGCTTAATCGATTGGAGGGAAACTCGCAAATCCAGTATAAAGAAGCCGACTGAAGCTGTCTGTACCCGTTCTAAGAATAATCACGGCACATCAATTCTTGGTATGAGATTATGGTAATGGTAGACCTCAATTGCCTTCGAAAGACAGGTGATATTTTTAGAAAATGTGAAGGTCTTTGTTATACGCCACATTCCCTGGATTAGTCATGAAGACTTACTGACAGAAGTGAGATGAATAAATCCCCCAGAAGTATAACCATATTTTCATTCTAACCCAAGCATAATTTAACTATTATTAAACAATAAAAGAAATGAAAAGAAAATTAAGAAGTGCGCAGAATGTCCTAGAAAATCAACAAACTAAATTACGTAAATCATTTAACTAAAATAATCTTACAAATCGCACCATCAGCATAGTGTTGTTACAAGCAGAATGTTGGAACTTCTCTAGTATTTCTCTACAATTTTAGGAGCAACCTTCATCACTATTATTTTAGAAACTTGCATATTTGGGACCATATCAGTGAATCTGCACAGCCTCACTCCTGTGTCCCACACCTTCATAAATCGATCTTTTTCACTCGATTTGACTATCCACGAAACCCCATTGGCCAACGCCAATTTTAAAATGTTGTTTTTTTCGTTGATGTTTCTGAGAATAGCGCAGGTCATTTCTGTACGTGACCTGACAGCATCCCATAGGATTACGGTCACCTTTCCCTGCCGACTTCGAGGCGCCACTCAACCTTCCAATCCATTGCTAATTTTTACATTAAAACTTAATAAAATAAATGTTTTCAAATATTAATATAATGAATTTAAATATAATTTAAACTTCAATCTGACCTAAACGTCTCCCAGTTGGCAACTAACGTACAATTTCCCAGGAAAATCAATTTAATAAATTATCGGAGAAGAGTAAATAATTAATTAGTTTATAATACAAAAATTTGTTATAAGTATATTTATCTTTTATACAATAAAATAATGTAATAAATGTACACCCTGACCCATTCCACATCCTTGAAGCTTAGCTTCTTTACAGGATCTACGGAATATGATTATTATTATTATTCACGGTTTATCAACAGAGTCAAACCTGAGGCATAAATTTGACCAGTTTGATCCTCCTAAATTAATTTATTAAATTCCCCGTTATATTACATTAAGATATATGGTCCATAAGCGGTTAAGTATAGCAAGGGCATAAGAATAGTTAAGAAATATGATGGTGTTTCCAACAAAGTGTTTAAACGTGAGGTCGACAAAGGATAAGATGAGTCGCTGAGTGAATAGAGTAAAAACTAATAAGCATAAATATTTTAAAAAATAAATAACAAACGAAGTAATGACCACCGTAAGATATATTTAAACCGAATGAGATCGGAGTGAGTTGAGTTTGAGGATGCTTCTGGAGCTAGGAGCTGGGAGCCGCCGCGTTAACGGTGTGAATAATCTCCGGAACGGACGTAGCTTTTCTTTCTTTTCCGCGGGCTCACAGCTTTTGTCTGTCGTTTCCGGTCTCTCACCGTTTGCGTTTTTTTCTCATTTACACTTGGTTGGATCTTTCTTTACGTCTTCTAACGAGGTTCGTCACACTTTATTGATGTTCCCGCAATCTCGTTTTAAACTGCCTTTCTTTTTATCCCCGTGGATCTGCTCATCTTTGACTGTAATACATTGCCTTTCCATGAATTATTGTGACTATCATTCAACATGACGGAAAGTACAACACGGAAGATTGGGGTCTTTGAAGAAACGTTACCCGTTATTTTGCTACTGATCGTTATTGCGTCGCCATATGGCGAGAATGAACTCCAGTAAAATTTTACGGTCCAACACTTCCGTCAAGAAGTATAGCACGTGTGTTACAAATCTCATCATGAACATCGCATCCGTGGGACATTTCCACGCCCATTCCATGTCGGCATCAAACATGTGGCGTTCTTTCACAGATTCATGGGACCGTACTTACAACAAAAAATTGAGAAAATTAATAATATTATTTCTTAGTATGTTGTATAGCAACGAGATCATCTCTATTACACGTGACACCAATAAAAAATACCACATACAATTTTATTTTGAAATTATTTGATTGTCTCATTCAAAAGGCAAAAGAAAAACAATCTTCTCTACGATATAGAGTCACTATTCTCTTATATAATGAAAATATATTTAAATTAGCATTATATGAATTTCGTCGCGAGTTCGTTCATGACGAAATAGTTTTTATTTTGCCCTAAAAACGAAACTGGTACAGAGTTTCCATGAAGTTGAATTCATTGAATATATAAATAGTACCTTATAACTCGCAGTTGGTTTATAACATACGCTCCGGAACCGAGAAAAATGGTTCCGAAAAAGGGCGTGAGAATAGTGCCACAATACTCGACCTACCAGATGCAGGTTTTCTAGGGTTTTCCCTGAATCTCTTTAGGTGCAACACCGGGTAGGATCCTTAAACTATAGCCCGGGGGACCCAAATCAACCCATAACTACCTAGTTCTACCTTCCAGATCCCACTTTTCAATTTCCTTCCTATGCTATTAAAGAGGATTACCCTCATGTAGCTTGTTAAACAAAAAATAAAGAACTATTCGGGTAGCAATTCAATAGATTTATAAATATTTATAAACTTTTAATATATGGAAATGAAACACACGCTAAGATTTAAGTTAAAAATCCTGTTTCAATCCCTGACATTTTAATTGAAACCCCTTAAGCTGTTTCGAAGGATAAATCAAGAGTAGGCAAACCCTATTCATTTTTGATATTTTAACGCACGTAAGAAAAAGAAACCTTCAAGTTGAGTTTATATACATGATATTCACATATATATTTATATTATATTAATATTATTATCGAAATTAAATATTCACTAATATTTAAGTTAAATTGTCTTCTTTTTAACCTTCAAATTTTTACTGAAATCCGTTAAGATATTTCTGAGCCTTTTAGGGACAAACATACAGATAGAGAAACAGTCGGACAGATAGACAGAAACTTCAATTTTATTGATTGGTGTAGATAAGCAGCAGAAATAAATATTTGATAATTTAGCATCAGGACTTGCGCTATTCGTTGAATTAAAATATAAATATGTCAAAATACATATCGTAGTAAAATAACAGGTTAATTGTTTGCATGAATGTTGAAGGAAAATATCACAGAAGCATATGGCAGATCTCGCTTTCATTATGTTGCAGAAACATTTAACTTAAACATTTTGTTATTTTAAATTTAATTTAACCTACTCGTCAGTTGTAAATGCTGATTCTAATTAAAAAATATTCTAAATTTCACTTTCTGATTTGTTGTTGTTGTGGTATACAGTCCTAAGACAGATCTGATTGAACCCTCTATGCTAATCATCTTGCACAAGCCCTTTCATTACTGCACAACTAGCACATCCCAAATCCTCCCTAATGTGCTTAGCGTATTCCATATTTGTCTTCCCTCTTCTGTTATTATCCCACACACTTCCCTTTAATGCTAATTAAAACGTTAGTCAATGTCCTCCATATTGTTCACTCTTCCCTTATATAATTATAATTTATAAACTTAGAAGTCTTTCCCTATAAAGGTTTCTGTTTGTGACTTATTGAATGAATGAGCTCAATTTAGTGTCAGTTTCTGTCGCGCACAGATACATAATACAGTAAAATAAAATAATTTTATTTACGAAACTGGATCTAAGCGTCGAGGATCGAGCGTTTTCATTCAGAAGCGTGTTATCTCTTATTATGCGTTAAATAATTATAGAGGGGAATCTCCAAAGTTCTGCACATTAAGAGTAAACTATCGTAAAATATTACAAACAACAGTAAAATTCGACAAGGTAAGGATCGGTTTATGTTCTTATTGTAACAGATATAGAACGAGTTCATATAAATTAATAGTATTATTTTCCATCAATAAATGTCGAGAGATGAATGTAACGCTTTTCTGTCACGTTACACATTTTCTTGACTTGCGCCAACCCAACAACATATACATGATAAGAACTTGAAGAGTATGAACTAATGCCATAAATGTAATAGCTATATATAGTGAAGTGTGGTAGATAGTGAACCACAACAAAAAGGAAAGATAGCTTTTTTGTCTTATTACGTGAAGAGTTTAAAATTTTCCACGATATTAATTTTGTTATAAAAATGAGATAGCAGAACCATCGACAATGGGAGTAGTAAAGGTCCAGAGATTCACCAGTTAAAAAAAATTTCATCTAAAAGACAAAAATTGGAAACACTTTTAGTGAGTGGATGGAGAAAATTTCAGAATGAATTATTGGATTTTGAAAGCCGGAAGAACATTTCAGGAGAGACGCGCGAGAGAAACACTTCCAGAGCACTGGATGAGAAGATGCGAGTATTGAGATAGTAAATTGTGGAAGGCGGACAGACAGATATCCTGGAGACGAGATGTTGTCCGCGTTACTTCCAGTCGGAGGAAACGCAATGGCGCACTCCGTGAGGATTGCTTTAATCAGTTCTGGAGCGAGGAGGAAATGAGACGGATGCTGGAGCTCTTGTATTATGCTGCATCTCTGCGCGTGTCGGGAAATTAACACGGCTCCGCTGTCACTTCGCGATCAACTGAATCTTAAGCAGGGAAAACTTTCTCTCGGGTTGCTGAGTGACAGACAATCTCACTAAAGCACCGCGGCCCACTTCGTGACTACTCCACAGAAATTGTCATCATCACCAAGACACTTTGCGAGCAAATTCACAGGAACACGGACACTTATTTGAAGATAACAAATTCAATCATGAAGAACTGCAGTTGGTATTATTTACTTGGAGAGGAATTCTCGTGGATCAGGCCTAAAAATTTGTTTGGGTTCTTCAAACTAAAACATCAGTTTTTTTTATTATTTTGAGACAAATGCAAAGATATCAGGAAATCGTACAAAAGTAATTTTTCAGTTTTATGAGCTCTTCCATTCTTGTAAATTACTCCTCCTCCGATATCCTTGTCGACAATTTAGTGGTCACCTTTATTGGACAAACGTTTTGGACTTTAACTACACTGTTCGAATCTTAAAGTAGACTCATTGAACCCGTGAGTAATGGATACACTTCGAGAAAAATGTTTGTTGTGTGTTGTGGTGTTATTCAGTCCTCAGACTGATCTGATGCAACCTATCTTGCGCAAGCCTTTTCATTTTCTCATAACTGACACAACCCACATCCTCCCTAATCTGCTTAGCGTATTCGTCCATCGGCCTCCGTCTCCCAAACACTTCCCTCCAAGGCTAATTTTACAAGATCCTCGTGCCTTAAAACGTGGCCTATTAATCTATCTCTTCTCTTGGTCAGCGTCATCCACATTGTTCGCTTTTCCTACATTTTTTTATTATATGCGTCAACAGGTTCTTGTATGAGTTTGATACGGCAATTAATTGATAAATAGCTAAATGTATTAAAGTACGAGCATAATAGACATCTACGTTTAAAACAACCCAATAAGTCGGCTATTGCCGAACATGCCTTGTTCACGGGCCATAAAATAGCTTTTGATAAGACGCGTATTCTGGACCGAGCTAATTGCTAATGGGATAGCGTTATTTTGGAGGCAATAAACATCAGGTCCAGTGAGAATTTACTGAATAGAGATTCTGGATTCCAATTGATCCTGGCTTGGAACCCATTGTTTCACCTGAGGAACGCGGAGCTGAGTCACGTGACCGCAGCCACGGGGGACTAGAGCATGACAAAGCAAGTGGACCAATGGGAGACGCCTTCCCTCCCGCTTCCACATCTAGCCAATCACAGGCGGTTTGTGCTTGCACAGACTTGCCTCAGACTATATAAATGCTTACACTCACCGAATTCGACACTTCAGTGTGAAGATGATGGCAGAGCAAGCCATCGAAACGTCACTGTTAAAATCTTTGACCCGGTTGGAAACTCGAGAGGAATTTATACAGCTAAATGTATGTTTAACTAAAGAGTTTCTGAAATTTTAGAGATATATAATTGAAATATCCCGGGATATTAATCAACATTCATACAGATTTAATAATAATTTTAATGCTATGAATCTTTCGGCTAAGTTGGTCAACAAACTGCTTGGTTTGAAATGAGTGACCTCAGGACACAAATTTTACAAGGATGTAATGTTTCGATTATATGCAGCTTGAAAATGAACAAGTAGGTCTTATGCTTCTTCATATTAAAATTATTAACACCGTGTGTGGGTTATTTTTCAGAATATTCATATGAGAACAATTTATATCAATAGAATTTAATTCTAATACATTTTTAAAAATGTAACGCTATGACATAATGATGCGTTTTGTAAAATACTTTTAAGAAATGGTAAAGAGTGATTCATTTTAATACGAATTTTACTATCCAACATTCCTTAAAAATTAAATAATATTTTAAGACATAGAGACCCCAAATTGATCCTTTCAATACTGAATACCTTTTTTGACATTTCCATCTCATTTATAATTCTCTCTCTTAAAAAGTACCATAATTCTCAAATGTTTCTAATGTATTTCTTAGTAGATATATTAAATTAAATGACTATAAAGCTTGAGCCGGTTTGTGACTGGGAAACCTACCCTTAACTTCCCTACCCGTTAATATATATCAATTCATTTATTTAGTTAACTGTTTTATAATTTTGGCACGGATGTTTAAAAAAATCAATGTCTAAATATGAAAAAGTTGAAATTAAAATTACATACTGCTTTTCTAGTTGCATTTCATTTACAGTCACACCTACGCCTATAAATTTTACACGAATATTATTCAGCCATCGTGAGTTTCGGCGTTTATTAATTTTCCAAAGAATGCTTATAATTATTAAATTATAAAAATTGTATTAATTTATTTTTTATTCATTTTTAATAACAAAAAATAAATTCTGAACGTAGTTTTTCATAACTTTATATCAATTTATGTTGTTACAATCACATATTTAACGAGATATGGTTAAGAAATTTAATGGAATGATAACGCATTAAAATGCTCCTATTTCAGTTACTAAATAGATAAAAAAACTGTAATTTTTATAAAAACTTCTATTAATTTATTTTTTATTCATTGCTAATAACAAAAAATAAATTCCGAACGTAGTTTTTCATAACTTTATATCAATTTATGTTGTTACAATCACATATTTAACGAGATATGGTTAAGAAATTTAATGGAATGATAAAACGCATTAAAATGCTCCTATTGCAGTTACTGAATAGAAAAAAAAACCTGTAATTTGGCGATTACGTATAACGTAAAATTAAATGTTGCTAGTTACAAGGAATTTATAACACTCACCAAGCAACTGTCTGGAAAGCGCTTACCTGGAAATAAAAGAAAAAAAAATTAGTTATGCGTAATTTTACAAGTTAATCATTAAGGTTATCAAAAAAAATTTACATTTAAAAGCCTTATATAACATCAACAGCGTGTATGTTATGTATTTAATCAACGAAACATTTACATACTTTCAGAATATTCAAAACTGTTCAATTTCTTATCTGCCTCTGGTATACGTATACATATAGTAAACATCTGTAAAAACAATTAATTTACACATCTATCAATGATTAAGTTAAGGATCATCAGCAGTAAATACCGCTGGAAAAATTCCAAAAAAATTATAGCGATCAATTATTGTACATTTATTTTCAGTATTAAACGGTTTAAAATCAGGGTTGAATGCGTAATTTATTACACACAGCTGCAACCCTGAGTTCGTGAAACCAATGAGTACGGTGAAGCATTTACGTAGGGTCCTACTCAACTTGATATATGTCTTCCTGTCGCGTTTCTATTCCACCGAGATGTACGTCTTTAAAATTCCCTTCGGCCGGAATGCGCGTTGTGCCTTGAGTTATGAGTCCGCCGCTGGCATAGTTTAGGGGTTCGATTCCTGCCACAACTTCTATTAGAACGCCGGAGGAGGGCAACTTTATAAGGCACAGTAACAAGATTAATGTCTTGGCGAAAAATGCGAAGAACGGGACCCTTTATCACGAAGAAGGAGGGGTGGAGGGGAGGCGAGGGCGAGAGATTTGAATAACTTAACCAGCCACCGAACAAAAGTCGGATTTATGATGTCGGGAACGGAAACTGTGTGTTCTCGGTTCCTCCAGAATTGTTTTTATTAATGTTATACAGAAATAAAGTAGTGAAATTGGAAGGAGTAAATTATTCTAAGGAAAAAAATAGTTTCCATGAACAATTCTCGGGTTTTTCAACCGGGTAAGTATAGAGTTTGAACACAACGTTTCCTTAAAATTAAAATTTAATTTAAAATTACGGCATACGCAACCAATTAAATTAAATCTCTAACTATAACCTTAAAGTTAAAATAAAATTTAAAATTATAGCGTATACAAATAATAATAAATTAAATCTATAAATATAACCTTAAAGTTAAGATTTAATTTAAAATTATAGTGTATAAAAATAATTAAACTAAATCTTTAACTATAGCCCTAAGGTTAAGATTTAATTTAAAATTATAGCGTATACAAATAATTAAATTAAGTCTTCAACTATAACCTTAAAATTAAAATTTAATTTAAAATTACGGCATACGCAACCATCTTCTTCAGGTGAAGAAGATGGCAGAGCAAGCCATGGAAACGTTGTGTTCAAACTCTATACTTACCCGGTTGAAAACCCGAGAATTGTTCATGAATAATATACACCGGGAAAGCCCACGATCTCTTAAAAAAATTAGTTTGTTTATCTCGAATTCAGTAGAAAAATAACAACTCGTTCCTTGTTACGCTTTATGGACTTTAAGCGGAAACACCGAAGGGATGGTAGAAGTATAGTAGAGATATAAAAAGTAGGACAGCAAAGGCAATAAAGGATTTCACGCTAAAAAGAGGAAACAATTATGGGTGATAGAAGACAGAAATATTAGGAAAAACGTTGCCAAAAATATTCGTATGGAGTGAGGCGTTATACGTGTGCGAAACGTGGACTATAGGAGTTGCAGAAAGGAAAAGAATAGAAGCCTTTGAAATGTGGTGGTATAGAAGAATGCTAAAAAATCGAATTGGTGGACAGAATCACTAACGAGGAAGTTCTAAGCAGAATAGGGGAAGAGCTAACAATATGAAGAACGTTGACCAAGAGAAGTGAAAGATTAATAGGCCACGGTTTAAGATATGAGGCATTAGAGGGATGTGGCTGGGGTAAGAACAGAAGAGGAAGGCCAAGGATGGAATACGCTAAGTATATTAGGGAAGATGTGGGCTGTGTTAGTTATGCGGATGATAGGTTAGGATGGAGGGTTGTCATCAGACCAGTCTTACCACAACACAACATCATGATAAGAAAATAACAAGACGTCGGAGTGACATTGAGATGATCCGTCGCTGAATGGAAAGCACCAACAGATCGTCGGTTATTTATCATCTCTATTAGGATTTTTTTTACTAAATTGAGTGTTGAAATATCACTAATACTCTATTTTATGATGACGAAGCACTGAAACATGATACCACTGATGAGAGAATCCACCAGCAGAATGTGATTTTTTTTGTTGGACTGAGAATCAGAAATTCGCAGCGAGACGCCTGGTCACTTAAAATTTGCAGAAGTGGCCATCATAAGAAACAGGTATAAAGCACGCAACTGAACTATTACAAAAGAAATGATCCAATTTTTTTTTGTCCTGCTCTTGATGCTCATACATTTACGCCGATGTTAACTGGACGATTATTGCTTTATCAGTCTGCGGAGGGGAAACCCCGAGCACAACTGAAATACGGGATCCAATATAGAGCCCCAAATTTCACTGGCATGGCAATATCGTTGATTGCTTTCTCGCAAATTCACAATGCATGAGGCGCTTCGGAAACCCTTTCAATTAGCTCAGTTTCACTCCAAAAATACAACGACGCAGACCAAAAAAAAAAGTCACCCACAGGAACCGTTCAATGGAGGACAGAATTAATTGTTTGATAATTCAAATAGACGCTCGTAAATATTACCATTTCCATTTCATTTATTACGACGGACGAATGTGTGTTCGGCAATTGTAATGTTCTTTTTTTATGGCTTCGGATGCTCGGAGAATGTTAGCGAGAAAAATTTATTAGAATGTCAATTAAGCAGTACAAAGTTAATGGCTGCATTTGCATCTAAAGCGCTATTGTTATAGAGGTTAATACGCTTCGCGCCCTCCTGGTTTTCATCACGGTGCGGTAACGTTAATTTTCAATTTTGTTTTTCACACGTGGCTGATCATTTATATTTCCGTAAAATGTGAGGTGGGAGGAAAATATTGGGAGTAATCTGTCTCCAGGACGAGCGGATCCAAATCTAAAAACTCATTAGTACTTATTCACCGTCTTAGAAAGCCTTCTATATCCTCATGGAGAAAGTACTTATCATAGAGTCTATTCAAATAGGTCAGTGACACATAAAAAGTATCTTTTCAAGGTTCTATTCCTGGTCTGGTACAGATTTTTTCGTCCCTATCCTTAAAGGGTCCTTGTTGCAATTCTTATAAAAAAATGTAACTTCGCATTACAAAGTGTATGAAATTTTCATTATGTATTCAAAGCTAATTAATATGTTGTAGTAAGTTTATCGCTTTTATATAGCACTGTCTTGCATCCTTTCAAGCCAAAATTAAAGAAAAAAAAATCAATGAAATAAATAAATGACTTTAAATGGAAAAATAAATTTTTAAAAATACTCCTGAGTACAACAGTAAATTCTATATTACTTACAATAAAATAGAATGTTTTAAATACGCGAGAATATTGTTATGTATTTTAAATATTTACTTTTAAAACAGTATTATTAACCACAAAGTGAACCCAAAATTCTATTGCTTTGTTTTTGTTACTATTACAATTTTCTGGAAATTTTATTAATTTAAATATAAAAAAATGGTGAATGCGTGTGACAGATATAATACGTAATTTCACGTAGTTCCGTTCCTTCTTTTAAATATATACAGGTTTATCTGCATGAGGTAAAACGTCCGGCAGTTCCAAATTTCGCTGTAATTTTTGCATGTTTATAGGTTGTCTGAATTGTTGTAAGATAAGAAATTTCGTTTTGAAGAATTTTGAAGAATTTAACGAAAATATTTCACATACATGTAATGAATTAAGGTGACGACTGCTATTTTATTCAGTCAGTGGTTGAAAAATTCCTTAACGGCGCCAGTCTGACGGCGATAGCACGCTAATAAGACGCCAATCAGGCGGGGATGACGACCCGAGCCTGTGGAATACTATGTGCCGGGGATTAGCAGACGTTACCTGCTCAGGGCGTTAAATCCCTCTCAGGAATTTCGAAGGTCAGCCAGCCTCCCTACGCGAAATCAGATGACCACCGTGGGCCAAGCTGGAAATTTGATTGTAAAAGGGGATCATGTGATCACGTAGTTGGCCTGAGACGAAATGAGGCAGAGAGAAAATCAGTTGGAAATGAATCATTGAACAAATAGGATGTCTGAGGAATGATGGGTGATTAAGCCACGACGATAAAGGTTGTCATAAAATTTTTAAAAAAGAAGATGTAGAAGAGGTACAGAAGGGAGTATGGCGCGAGGAGAGAGAATGTAAGGAGATGGTGTGGGATTTGGATCACGAGAAACGACAAGTCAGTCTGGATATTAGTATCAGAGTGAGGGAGGCAACATTAGTTGGTTTGTATTGAAACAGAATTGAGATAAATGTGACAAACTGTCACAAACAGCATCAGAGAGAAGAAGAAAAGAGAGAAGTTAGCGAGATAAACTTCGTGGTGTCATTACACAACTACGAAATAGTCCGCGACAAATAATGAAGCATGGAGCTAACACTAGACTTGAATTCTTGGAAGCAAAACCTCAGGTAATGGTGCCGACGAAGGAAGCAACCGCTTCCTAACACAGAAAATCAGGTGTGTTAGTGCCAATGTATTAAAATGCTGCACAATAATACATTTATAAATGACCCTTTAAATAGAATTAATGTCTCGTTAGATGTTAATTTGAGTTTTTTGTGGATTTTAATGTAATTTTATCATAATTTTAAATAATAAGTTATTTTGTTTAATTCTAAAGTAATAACGTTGTTATGATTTAAATTAAGAACTAATTTCCCCCTAGTTTTCATTATATACTGTACATATAACAAGAAAAAATATGTTATCTGTAAATAAGTTCCATTAATAAAAATTGGATATCTTGATTTAAATTTTTTACAGTTTTTTACAATCATCATTGCTATACTTGTCGTTCTATAATTCGAAAATTCATAATACTAAATTTTTTACGTGTTATCGTTTACATGAAAACATGAATGATGTATTAATTTACGTATTAACATTTATTTATTAATACAAATAATATACGTTAAATATAACTAGCCGCACAAAACATTTTCCCACCAAGTTCCTTTTAACGGTTTCCTCTTCTTCTATTTTGAAAATCAAACAGCAGTTATTCCAGAGAATCACTTGGCATCAGTTAGATTTATTACGATATTATACGTCTAAATCGCATTCTCATGTTTTCAAAGATTTCTTTTTTCAGAGTGCATCCCTTGAATTTCAAACACTTTCTCAAACATTAAACGAAAATTCACATAAATCACTCACGACTTTAACGTGAGCCTCCGTAGAAATTCTGAGAGTTAGACTGACCATATTTTTCTCCTGTCCTCAAGACCCTGATGGGTTTAACTGTTGTTTTTGTGGCTGAGGATTTCTTCATTTAACAAATCTTCTTCTCAGAAAATACTGACATTAATGTGTGGCTGGAACTCGTGTTTATCGTGGCCAACGAACTTCTTAAAAAATAGATTTTTCAATTCATTCCATGAGCTTTATATTTAACAGCATTTTTTAATTTCTAAATAATTTTTTTTATAAATTGGGTTCAGTGATATGAAGACTCATATACAATATTTCAATATTTGCTAAATAATTGATGTGTTTAAACTGAGTGCAGAAAATATTTTTATAACTAAAATGAAACAAATATGGCATTTTTAATACTGAACACACACCCTGCGGTAATAATAATTTATATTGTATTTTTGGGTTCTCGTAAAGTAAGTTTTAAAGTACGCGGATGCATACCAGCGCAGATAGTGTCCCAAGTGTATTAATTTAGAAATTAATTAGTACATAATAAGAATAATACGTTCTAGGGTTATCTTGAAGGAAAAACTAAGCAACAATTTCGCCTCTTACCTATGTACTTTAAGGAGGTAAATGGATGACTGCTCCCAAACTTTTTAGGGAGTTGCAAAAACGACACGAGCAATGGGAGTTGGGAAAAATTTTGACTCTACGATCTCTAATCATTTTCTGTATAAAATTAGTAAGAAAATAAGTGGCTGGCTTTTCCAATACTAGGAAAACAGCGAGAGAAAAATCAATAGAAAGAAATTAACAGTAGAGGTGTAGAATTACGGTTTCATTATTTGATGAAACGCCAATTTTGTAACTTTATGTAGGGAAAATTTTTAGTTAATTTGAAAAAGGTAGTTAAACTAGTGATTCGTGTCTTGGGACTAGATACCACAACTTTGCAAAATAGTCATTAAATAATTACATTTTTATTTTCTCTTTAGTAAAAAATCGCTCGGTACGTTTATTTTTCAATAAAAAAATGTTTTGGGGACGTTTAAATTTCCTGAATCATTTGGACCAAGAAATTTGTTTTTCTGTAGATCTAAAAACTAACTTTTAATAGAATTGTGGTTTTAAAAATATATTTTTCGGCATACACGTAACGTTAATTAATATTTAGTTACTGTACGTCGCCCTAAGCCGTAGCACGAGTGTAATTGACGACTACCAAGACCCTATCGGATATTTGAGCGAAGACGCCGACGATATCGAATTCTCGAGAATGGTTGAGGTGAATGACAGCAAGTCTTTTTTGGCAGCCTGCAAATATTTGAGTGGGAACCGATGCCTTTGTCTCTCTGCGTTGGCATGAACACGATGACGGGAGATTTGCATCACAATGACATCTGACAGATGCTGCAATATTTGCACAAGAACTGCCACTGGCTCAGCTTGCAAGACGCATTGTTCTACGTTCAGTAAATTCTATGGTAAAATGGTTCTTTTAACGCAAAAAAATGCTAATTTCTTAAAATATGTTGAAATTAAATATCGGAGGTGAACTTCACAAAAAAAATACAAATTTCGACAGGTGATTAATTAAAGTACCATAGTTTCAAATCAAAAAACACCAGTTGTATAATTTCCAGGAAAGTATTTATTGGCAATAACAACTTTCCTTGAAATTATACAACCGGTGTTTTTTGATTTGAAACTATGGTACTTTAATTAATCACCTGTCGAAATAAGTATTTTTGTGAAGTTCACCTCCGATATTTACTGTACGTTAACCTAAGCCTACTCTTTATTTCCACTATACTTCTATAATCTCTAGTTATTATGCTGCCCAAATAAGATAATTCCTTAAATTTCTTCCAAATATCCCTTCCAAATCTAACAGCCTTTGTTATTTCACTGTTTCCCATACTACACTCCATCACCTGGGTGCTCTATTAATCTTGTTAAATTTTCTATATTTTTTATTTATTGATAAGCAATTGCTATATTATTGTTTTATTGTATTATAAGAAGTGGTTTTGGTTCCATAATTTAACTGTCGTACTAGAAAACATATCACGTTATTTAAATTAATTTGTGACTTATTTGATCCACATAAAAAAAATACTTAAAATGCTGAAATCGTTTCTTTTGAAAATAAATTTTTTTCTCCGACTCGAAATATTTATTAATCAGATTCTCTTTCATATGCTTTTTAGTCAGGACTAGTAACCATTACGACACAGAAATACCAAATTCCCATCAAATACGATTTTTTTTCTCCCTTCAAATTATATCTTTATTAAATTTTAATATGTGTAAATCTCAATAACTGTTTTGAAATGTAGTGATTTCATTGAAAACTTTTTAGCTAATTAAATAAATGTTTCAGGACTTGTATAAATTAATCTAGGATATTTTAAAAACCCTATTTTTATGAATTACATAAATGACAATTATTGGTGCCCCATTTAAATTTCCTAAACCCCAAATTTTTAGCTCAAAATCTCCATTATTATTCCTCTGTACCCGTCATGTGTAAATCTCAATAACTGTTTTGAAATGTAGTGATTTCAATGAAAAATTTTTTAGCTAATTAAATAAATGTTTCAGGACTTGTATAAATTAATCTCGGATATTTTAAAAACCCTATTTTTATTAATTACATAAATGACAATTATTGGTGCCCCATTTAAGTTCCCTAAACGCCAAATTTTTAGCTCAAAATCTCCATTATTATTCCTCTGTACCCGTCATGTGTAAATCTCAATAACTGTTTTGAAATGTAGTGATTTCATTGAAAAATTTTAGCTAATTAAATAAATGTTTCAGGACTTGTATAAATTAATCTCGGATATTTTAAAAACCCTATTTTTATTAATTACATAAATGACAATTATTGGTGCCCCATTTAAGTTCATAAACGCCAACACTTTAGCTCAAAATCTCCATTATTATTCCTCTGAATCCTTTTGCTCACTTTGTACCCGTCATGGGCATTTTTGTAACTACTAAATAATGAGCGCTTACTACAGTGACAAATCTCTAAATAAAAGATACTTGATGAAATGGTGTTTTCATTTCCGAATTATACGTTGTGGAGCGAGTTAATTTAGACAGTATTGTAATTACAAGACGCATCACGCGTCCGTTTCCAATTTTAGAAATTGCGGTCATCTTGAGCTGTAATGTGATGGAAACTGGTTCCTCTTTAGCTGCACTGGAGAAGCGGTGGATTCTCAGAACTGGAAGCGGTGTTAAATAAAGCCCCGAGGACTTAATCCGCACTTCACAGCTCGCTGCATAAAGCTGCTTTCCTCAAAAATAAATAATAGCTCTGGGGCTACTTTCTGCTGACACGAAATAGCGTTTTGCGTTCGTCTATAAGAAGTGGTCCTCTTGTGACGTAAAAAAATAAATGTATTCAATCCTCCTCAAGAAAAGATTATTTTCTCGCTTATAAATAGAGCAATAAATTTAATTCAAAAGCAGATTTTTAAAGCTTACTCGTTATCTTTTGTTAAATGCAGGATAAATACAAAATTAAATTAAATGAAAATTAATTAGGAGTTGAAATTGTTCTTATATTAATATTTGACGTAGTTTCCTTCATATTTTGTCAGGAATTGCTACTCTTTTTGCAGGTTTCTCTGAGAACATGTCACAGGTAGTCCTAGACCGCTTTTAAAATTTTCACTCTCTTCCACGTGGTAAGAGTTTACATACTTACCAAGTTATAAAGAAATATGAATTTTTAGATAAAGGGGAATAGTAATTTACAAACATATACGTCACTACTTGGCCCCCTCCTCACCCCGACCAAGCCACGCCCATTAGTAATGGTAACGTCACAAGTATTAATAGCTAAATTTGCCGTCAACATTTAATCACAATATTTAATAATTATAATTATTAAATATTATGATTAAATGTTGAAACATTGACTGATTATACTTAACAAAAAATTGTTAATTACCTCAATGTTGGTGCGACTACAAAAAACAGATATTTCTTTTTTAAAACTATTGTATTTAATATGGAGAATTTCTGAGATAAACTTCTGTATAATTAATTTTCTTATCTATAATAATAGCACTGTCGAAAATGAATTATTGAGTTCTAACAATGCTTATTAATAGGAAAATATTTATAAGATGGAAATTTTATATTAGCTTTAGGTTGCTCAATTATATTTAAAAGAGATCGTTCAGACTGACCAATCCAACAAAATGAGAAATTATCACATATTATTCTATACAATCATTATAGGAAGCAAAATGATTGATATCATCTTGCTTTTCAACAAAATATGAGAAATAATAATAATTGTTCTGATTAAAAATGTTAATCGAAACGTCTGCTTCCTCCAAAAATTAAGTAGTGTTCAAAATTGTTGTTTTCTGTCTTGTTGGTCGTTAAATAATTGTCATTTTAATTTTTGCGCGCGCGTTCATCGTGTTCGTACACACAATTAACAAAACTGTTGGCCAGAGGAATGACACTTTTTTTCTTCAATTACAAACGTGTGACTTCAATAAGCATATCCCAGTTATGTAAGAAAATAAGCAAAAGAGCTGTGCTCTAAATCGTAACAAGCCTTAATTTATTTAATAGAAATAAATATTCATTGTTATCCCCCCTCAATTATTTTGGTATTGAAATGTGGAACCTTCGTATTGTTTGTACCTTATAGGGAATTATTGGACGATTTAGGAAAACCCTGTTTGTTTCCATTCCTACCTCAGGAATGTTGTTTCACATTCTGCGGCTACTAGTTATGTGATACATTCTGCGTGACGATATTGTTTTATTAATTAAAATTCTTAGAATTCCAATCGATATTTCTGTTTTAAATTATGCTTTCCGTTTTGATCAATTACAAGCCATAAGGAAACCAGTTTCTGATTATAATTTATTTAACGAAGCGACATACTTCAGTACTGATGCGAACTCTCATCAGGTGTATAATACAAGTATAAGAATTACCAAATGTTATATATAATTTCATTCCGTAAACAGTATAAATATTTTCGCTGAATTTGTTTCTCAAATTTCCCAGGCGAATTTTGTTTCTCCTGATAATTATTATGGAGAGTATGTGTAGCTTTACAATTTAAATGTTTACGTGGCACAGATTTAGCCCATCTATTACTGGAGCACGCTGGAATGTGAACGGGGATCAACGGATTATCATAGTTTTCAAGACTCTTAACTATCAAACTCGGAAAGGGAATAAGTTTCAATTTTTCTAGTCTTAGTCTCAGTAAAAAGTGGCCGTTCTGAACTTAGTCTTTGCTGTCATTAATTATCAATTTTTCTCTATTGGCAAAGTTAGTCTATTTCTCTGCTCTTATTATCTGAAGTTTA
Source organism: Eucriotettix oculatus (assembly GCA_034510155.1). Lineage (NCBI taxonomy): Eukaryota > Metazoa > Arthropoda > Insecta > Orthoptera > Tetrigidae > Eucriotettix > Eucriotettix oculatus. Next base: position 73,003,990 of record CM067381.1, on the reverse strand, counting down.
GATTGGCTCCCATTTGAAACCCATTATATATTTACAGTTCTGTATATTGTATTATCCAAGCAGTAAAACTGTTTAGTAAAGCAGGGAATTCAAATATAACTTACTTAAGTGAAGAAATGCATATTTTTTATTATTATTACTTCCAGGTCTCGTCTCTTCTTAGACAATTTACAATTCTGTCTTTAGGTTTGGTTTTTGGCCTCCAAACATTTTTTGAGAGACAAACACCTATAAAATAATAGTAATAAGTCGTAAAATTCTATACTGCTTGAATCAAAATCAGTTTTGAAGTTTCAATTAAAAAAGTGTATTATGTTTTGGTGATTTTGTACTTAATTCCGTAACAAAAGTTAATTCTGAATGAACCATCAACGAACTCCTGCCATACTCAAATAATGTTAAATGATTTTAAAAATTATGAGGTACAGGTAGCCTCTACAGATGTCAGTCAGCAGTAATTAGAATTGAAGATCAAGGAAATTCACCAGAAGTCAAGAATGGTGTAAGCAAGGATGGAGGATTATGGCCCCAACGCTCTTTAACTAATAATATATAAAAGGCGACGAAAAAAGTTAAAACTGAATATGGTAAAGGAATTACACTGCAAGAAAAATAAATAACAACCTTGACGCTTTGCCGATGATATTGTAGTGTTAAGGAAGTCTGAAGAAGACTTGGGCACCATAATAAATGGCATAATGGGGTCCTGGAGAAAGAATTCAATACGAGGGTCAATAGAGGCAGAACCAAGGTAATGAATGGTGTGTATTATGGGGAACAGTAAAATAACAAAGGCTGTTAGATTTGGAAGGGATATTTTGAAGGAAGTAAAGTAAGTCTGCTAATTTGGAAGAGTAATAACTAGGGATGATATAGGTATAGTACACATAAAGAGTACGATAACAAGGGCTTTCGCAGAAAAAAAGAATTTAATAACTACAAATATAAGTATAAATATTCGGAAATAATTACAAAAATGTATGGGAAAAGAATAGATCCTTTTGAAATCAGATGGGTGGAAAAATTAACCAAGCAGAATATAAGAAGAGAGAACAATGTGGAGGACAGTGACGTAGAGAAGGAATAGTTTAATAGGCTACGTTTTGAGACATGAGAATCTTGTAAAGTTAGCGTTAGAGGGAAGTGGGAGGGATACGACCAGAGGAAGGAAGTCCAGGATTGAAAATGTTAAGAAGATTGGGGATAGTTATGGATAAATAAAAAGGCTTATTACGCAGGACAAGTTAACATGTAGGCATGCATCAGACCAGTCTAAAAACTGAATAAAACAACAAAAACAAAAAAGTATGGACATTAAGCTAAACTACATTAAAAAAAGTGATTTAAAAAGGCAAAATTACGAAAGTTTATTTGATATAATACACAAACGTCACATTCCTATACTTAGGGACTTCTTATGTTTTGGTGATTTTTTTGTTAATTTCATCAGGAAATTTTGTTCACTATTTAAATGTTTTAATAAACTTCATTCTTTTAACCATTATACTTTAATTTTATTTTATAATTTGCCTCAACAATTCATTCAATACTGTAGCAGGTACAAATATTTCTTTTGTGTTCTTTATCAGATTATGGCGACGACTGTAGTATTTTAGTTTCCTACTAGTTTATTACTTCGCCCAAAATAAAAATACTTTTGGCATGTTTTGTATCCACGCATAAATATTGCCATCAGTTTTTTTATTTTTCATAGGGATTTTATCTCCGTCCTTCGCTTTACGAATAGATAATTTATTGTCCAACTTTCCACACTAAACGCTTATCTTGATGCGATGGCTTGGAATTCAGCTTCTGTTCTACATTTGATTTTAATACGCCTACTTGCATTCCCACCTTTATCTGTCTGTTGAACTCTGGTAGGAGTTACGTACATTAATTGTCATTCGCAATCTGCCTCCTCTAGTTCGATAAAATTATCATCTTCTGTCCTTTGAACACTTACTTCTGCGTTTATTTCTGGATTGTTTTCGTAAGTAATCATAATAGCCAAAACGGAGATTACGCCAGAGTGATGAAGGGAACCGAGTGCGGAAATGGATTCGGAACAATCGAAAGATCATTGCATGTCGAATTACGAGCCAGTACTCCAGTTGTTAACAAACAATACATCATGCGGACGTCAAAGCGGGCGTTGGCTATGTTTTGTTTCGTAATGAAATCATTCCGATATATGCGCGCACTCATCAGGAGCCGATGAATCGCAAATTAATCAATTACGCGGCTCTGGGAATGTTGGCTTGGCTGGCTTGGTAATTGAAAGCCCGTGGTGCAAATTGTTTATCGCGATTGCGTTCTCATTACTGGGCCATTAGCAGAGTGGAAATCGCCGTACAGAAGGGGATGGGGGCGGGGGGGAGGGTAATTTGGTGTTTTACCTGAGGAGGCTCCTTGCCGGAAATTAAAAGTCTGGTCTCTGCTCTCGCTTCTCTCCAGACGAGAGGTGTTTTAGCTCCTCGTTAACAGATCCCTGGCCCCGATTTCGTTACAAAAACTAAGCAGCAGGAATATCTTTAGTCAGCAGCGTTTTATCACTAATCTTAGCTGCATGTAAGCCCATACCTTGAGGTTTCACCGAAAAGGAACATTTCCCACTGATTACAGACGGACGCGCCAATATGGGCGTCATTTTGTTGCGTCATTCTCGTGCAAAGCTATTAATAATCTCCGTTACCGACACCTAAATTATGAACACCTGACACATTGGTTCGTCTATTATCTTACGTGCCAATCATTTCGGAACTGTAATAACGGGCCACTTACTTCCATTTACGGCAAACGTTTTGTAGGCGATTTTTCGATACTTGATCGCTAAAGACATCCAGACCCACCTGCATTTACTGAATCAAATATCTATATCAAGGAGCCAAGAAAGTAGTCCCGAAAGGAAACCGAAATCGTCCTCTTCACGTAGTTACTCCGAAGAATGTGGTCAGAATTGTTGTTTTATATTCCCTATAAAAGGCTTTCGACACCGTAGATCACCAAATATTAATAAAAAAGATGGAATATTATGGAATTCAGGGAAACACGTCACTTTTACTAAGATCGTATCTTACAAACCGCAAACAACAAGTAGTAATTGAAACCAAAGACGGCCAACTTCACTTATCCGATTGGGAATTTATTACATGTGGAGTTCCTCAAGGATCAATTCTTGGGCCTTTACTTTTTATTCTGTACATAAACGATCTTCCAGGATACGTAAATCCTATAAAATCGATTCTCTACGCGGATGATACAAATATAATTATTGCAGATAAAAACTTAGATAATCTGATTAAGAAAGTAGACAACGCTCTGAATGGTCTAAATATTTGGTTTAACGTGAATAAATTATCCCTCAACCTAGATAAGACTAAGTTAGTTCAGTTTAGTGCTGATGCTAGTAATAGACCAGTAGACAAGTTCTCAGCTAATGCACCTTTCCTCGGCCTTCGGATTGACGATAAATTAAAGTGGAATGACCATGGTAGATCTGCTTGCCGGAAAACTAAGTTCAGCTTGTTATTCTCTGAGAACACTAATGCAACACGTTGACAAAAAGTACGTCAAAATGGTTTATTTCACGTATTTTCATTCAATTATGAGCTACGGCATCTCTAATTGGCGAGTTTCATGAATACGCGACTAGAAATCGTTCAGCTCTAAGGTCGGACAAGCATCGCCTTGCTCTACACCAGAAAAGTATTCACAATACCTCCGGGGATAATTTTATACAACAGCCTTCCTTCCGCCAGAGGTTAAAAATAGTACCTACAAAAGCTTCGTGAAGCAGAGTAAAACTATTCTTTTAAATGGCGCGTTTTACTCGGTACAGGATTTTCTTAATCGTCCTTCTAGTATTTAAATCAAGGTTCCTGCAAAAAGTGTTGAATGAGCTGCCTTATAAAATAGCACATCACATATCTTAAAATTTCTATTCAGTTTTTTCTGCTCTTTTGTTTGTTTGTTTCATGTATTGCCTGGAGCAAGGACAGTTTCCTGGTCCAAGTAGTTAAAACTCCATTCCGTGTTCCTCAGTGTGTGCTTGTTTGTGTTTCCCAGTGTGTGTCCGTGTTGTGTTTATATTGACTTTTGTGTATATACACTTTCTTTTACTAATTTATTTTAAGTTTATTTGTCTTTAATTATTTACTTTATTTTGTTCATTTTTAATTTTTAATGTATGACGTATCCTATTTCCTCAATCGAGGATTAATGGAAACAACAATAAATCTAAATGTAATTATTTGCTATTTCAGTTTATATGACCTTCAAATCCACCTTTGTCTAACGAAATATTATTTCGATTGTATATTATAGTTACAAATTAATGTCTATAACACTTATCATTTTCCTGATTTCAATTAAAATATCCAATAGTTTCACCTAAAATAACTTTTAAATGAAATATATTTTCAATAACAGGCAATAAAAAATAGTTTTCTACATGTAAAATTTTATCATTACTCTAATAAACCCTGTGATTTTTAAATATACACAAATTGTCCAATCGTTGTTTTAAATTTGCAAAATGATCCCCTATTCTAGGTTGAAGCTTACGTTTTTTTCTGACCAATATAACAACCTTTGCCGTCCAAACACTCAATTTTATACGCAACATAACGTTTATCAAAATTATTTATAAAATTTTTAACAAAATTTAAATTATAATAGGAAAACAAGTTAATTAAAGTAAAAAGTATTTTCTCTAAAGATAGTTAAACAATGAATCTCATAGACTTTTATTACTATGAAATATTTTATAAGTCAAAGAATTCAATATACTTCTAATATATTTATTTATGAAACTGGGAGGACAAAAATTTAAAAATATTATATTATAAATGTTACAGTAATACGAAATTTCAATAATAATATTATTTAATAACAACAACATACAAAGCATATTTTTTATTAAAATATTTTTATATAATCATAATAAATACTTTTTTATCGAATGAATTCAAAAGTCACGAAAGTTGGGGACGAAACGTCTCATTTAAAAGGTAAATTATTCTATTTCTGACTTTTAGCCATTATTTGTATTATATTTATAATATTAAGTCAGATTAATTTAATATTTTTATTTATAATTCTTTGAAATACGTTATAATGAGCTGAGAGAAAATTTTATTGAAAAGGAATTAATAAATCTTAAAACCCAGTATATCAACAGTGTACAGATGATAAACCCGAGCATATAGGTGAAAGGATTATTGGTAAAAAAAAAATTGTATTGCTAAAACACTCTGCAATTAATTTGCTATGGGACAATATTTATAATCAAATATTGTTAAGAACATTACAAAATTGCAACTCAATTTAATGAATATTTTGCAAGCATTTATAATTATATAGAAAACAGTAACCTTCCCGATAAATTAAGTTTTCATAAGTTTTGTTTCAATTTCTAAAATTTCAACATTATTTCCAATCTTATTCGTGTTTTTCCCCCCGAATAATACCTACAATTATGATATGAATTTTTCTGTTTTCTTAGTGTTTTTGTAACCTATTTTTGAAGAGATCGTTTAGTTCGTCCTATATAACATTTTTCACAACGACCAAAACGATTGTATTTATTTTTAAAGATTGTAACTGATTTTTTCTAGATTTTATGACGTTTATCATGAGAATGAAGTTTAAAAATTATTCAGTGTGATATAATGCTTATAAATAGGACACAATAAAATTGATAATTTTTTTGTTTGGTTAAAGTTTCAGTTTGAGGTTTGCTGGCTGAATGTTTCTATATCTATAGAGATGTTATTTGAAAATGTATTTGTTTAAATAATTATTATAATGTTTTTGCTAAGTATTATAATTTATTTTTCAATATAATATGAATAAATATGCAAAAACGAGTTAATTTGTTGGTTTTTTAATAATAAAATAATATAAATCTGTTACTCATTCACTACTTTAACATGATAATTTTAAAATAAAAATTGTTTTGAATAATAACGACTGTGACACGATGTCTTTTCATGTTTCTACTTTCACATGCCGTTTCGGTTGTAAGAAACGTCCGAGTCATTCCGCTGAGTGGTGCTTAAAGAAATGGAGAAAACCCCTTTCTGGTAGATTCCTGCTGGATGATGTTAGCATCGCGGAAGAGAAATGATTCACCCGCGTAATAGAGTGAGTGAAAGCCATCGAGTCACAAGCGTTTGCTGGAGACTGTCCAAATTTCTTGTCGCCGCCGTCGCTTTTTGAACAAACTACCCCCCCGGTAACTTCTTCCGCATCATTTAGGACATATTTCATCACATTGAAGCTAACGAGTCACCTCGCCATCTTCACTCAGAAAGCTGAGATATATGGCGCCAACATTAAGCCGCCGAGACTCAGACCTTTCTCAACAAGACTCTTCCTAGAAATTCAATTATTTCCGACTATGGGCCTTGCCTTAAATTCTCTGAAAAGTAATTTCGTCTTGGGAGTAATTAAAGACGCGACGCGACGCGACGTCGAGATGGAAGAACTGGAAATCTCTGTATTCGTCACTAATGGGCTTCCCCCAAACCATGATGTCCCTTCATCTCAGTCGCGTCGAGATAATGATAATTATAAGAGAGATGCAAAAAGATACGCATCAGCGGTAAACAATTAATTCAAGACTGAATTTAATATAATTAGTAGGTTGACTATAGAATAAACATGGATTACTGCTATTGCAAAATTCTATATGAAACTATTCACTCATACAGTCACAATAGAGTATTGAGTTTATTTATGCTAACCCAATTGGGGCTCACCTGATCATGTCGGGAATGCCTCTTGCACTCTCTCTGGGTACTTTTTATCAAAGTTCTCATATGCCGAGACACCTTCACCTATTTTAGGAGGTATATGTACTGGGGTCGAAGACCTTGGGCATATGGCAAGAGTTGTCCGCTGATCCCATTGGATCAGTCGGCCAACTGCCTCCTGAAACTGGTGGAGACACGGAGAAGGGAATGCTGCGTCCCCACAGCAAACTCGTCTCCCGTCATTCGGAAGGGCGTGAGAATAGTTCCCAATGCCCGACCTACCTGATGCAGGTTTTCTAGGGTTTTCCCTGCATCTCTTTAGGTGAAACACCGCGTGGGTAGGATCCTTAAACCATAGCCCGGGGGCCCTAGTTAACCCTTGCTAGGCTACCTTGCTCTACCTTCCGCATCCCCCCCTTTTCAATTCCCTTCCTATGCTATTAAAGGGGAGTTGCCTGTTTCAGGATCACCCTCATGTAGCCTGTTAACCAAAAAAAAAATACTAAGAGATAAATTAAAAATTATGTTCCATCTTGTTTTTATTTAACAATATACACATGGTTAAAATAAAACACTACTACATATACGATTTGTCACGGGCCACATCCCTGAATAATTGATATAAGTATTGATACAATAAAATTATCACTTAACTTTTTATTTGTTAAATTTCGAAACTGTAAATTAATCTTAACAAGAATTCTTATCACATATAAATGTGTAGAAGCACATTTTAAATGAAGTGACGGCTCGTGAGTTTTTTAAAGATTTGTGCTTCAGCGCCCCCAAGAAACAATTTTTTTTGCGAGTATAATTGTTTAAATACTACAACAGTTACAGTGTTGATAATGCTCCACGAGTCGTAAAATGCAGATTTTCTATATATACATTTTTTTCTACATAACCAGTAACAGAGACGAATATTTAAAAGTGTAAAAAATACGAAATATAATTCCACAAATTCCTAACAAGAAAGTGTTTACTTCGTAAAAATTTTAAATAAGGAAAATCATTTTAGAAAAAGCCACATATTATGGCAATATTGTATGCAGAATCGTGCAGTAATTTTCTCAGTGTTATGAAAATCACCGGAATGACATGACCAATATATTTTTTATTATAAGTTTAATTCAAATTACTACAAAATTTTCATAAAAAGTACTCTTTTTATATATTCGTCAAAAAATATTTTGAACTATATCTTAATGAGGCCGCCATTGTAAAAGCACGCACGGCCGGCCGCTGTGGTTTTTTATACTCATATAATAGTTAGTTCATGGATTGGCAGTGGGTTGAAATGAAATACGGAAAAAAATGAATTTTCTGTCGTGTTAATTGTTATGAAGTATAATAACTTGTGTATTTTAGCGCTCTTGAGAATATCAAAAGCAGTTTTACGGAGTCAAATCACAATTTATTCTTTGTAATCAATATAATTACTGTCCAAGATTCAGAGTTCTCGACTTTCTTTCGGTTCGTTCAGCACCTATTAATTTCTTTCAGTTTCAAATTATATTTACAACTACATATAAATAATAATTCTCCACTGTTGTCGAGATACAGAATTTATTTTCAAATTTTTCACCTAAAAACTGTTTTACATAAATATATATTTTTGATCTTTCATGTAATGAAACATGTAATTGCAAATCTTCAGCGTGATCGTTTTAATTATATGTGGCAATTGACTAACGCATGCGCAAATTAATTGCGTCGTAGCTTGGAATTGTTTTGACATTTCTATTTCAAATTGCTGAGTTCTAATTGCAGGGAAAGTAAGCGAACAATTTATCGATTATTTCGACATTTAAACAATTGTAGTGTATTTTAAATAATATTTTTTTTGAAAATGTTAAAGGTGCATTGTTTGAATTACGATTCATTCACACGTTCATTCGGCGGCATTCCTTCTAAATAAAACATTTTATGTGCACTGTTCATTTTTTCCAGTTCGATGACGATCTATCTGACGTTTTAATCACCGTGTTGACTACAAGATTACTTCTATTTGTTATTTTCTTATTCACCTAAATTCCAGATTGTCCTTATTTGTGAGTTTCTCGTCTTTCTTGAATTGGGTCTACTGCTGCGTATGTTGGTAATGCGTTTTTGACTTGTTTTATTACCGTATTGGATTAACGGAATCAGTAAATAAATTAAATAAAAGAACGGTCTAATATTTGAGTGAATATAGCTCAAAATTAATGAATAATTTGTACCAGATGCCAAGTATGTTCTCATTCTTTCAATGTCTGCAAATAACCTCATGGAGTATTCTGGATTCCGAAAGACCTGTATTTGCCGTTTGATGAAGACGGCCTGGAGCTGGATGTGCTGCGTACTCCAGTTGCGGGCGGAAGCTACACATGTTGCTGTGTGTTTGTTAATTTGTCTCCCCCTTGAAGAGGGTCGCAGGTTGCACGTGCGTCGCATACCCAAAACCTCTCTGAGTAACAATCACTGAAGATTCCCAAGCGCAGGAAACGGAAATTCCACTAACGCAATGCGGGAAAAACGCTTCCCCTTTTTTGCACTCAGTAAATAAAAGCGAAGGAAAAACGTGCATTTGTTATTAGATGAAAAATTTAACTGATATTATTAGTATTAAATGAAATAAATTTTATTAACAATCTATTTAGTATCGCAGAATTATATGCAGAATTGTCAGATAGTTTTATCAGATTATGAAAGTAGTCCAAATGACACCCGTTTAATAGATTTTTAGTTTAAAAATAATAACATACAAAATACATTTATGTTTCGTTTTAAGACGTGACGTTCTTGTAAAATTAGCATTAGAGGGAATTATGTGGGGTAAGAAAAAATTAGGGAGGCCAAGGCTAAGCAGATGTGGAATGTGTTAGTTATTTTGGAATGACGAGGCTTGCAAAGGATAGGTAATCACGAAGGGTTGAATCAGACCAGTCTACGGACTAACAAAACTTTTAGTATGCTAAGAATATATTCTATTATACCAATTCTTGTAATTAATAACAGGGTCAATGCATGTGAATTTATTAACTGAAAAACAACAGGAAATAACAAAAGGAAATAAGAATCACTGAGGATGATGTGCAGAGTCTACGTTCTTTATAGTCAATAAGTTTCGATGGTTTATATATTATTTCACTGGAACCTGCAATAGTAATTATGCAGCAGGAGATTAGAATACAGCCCTTTCGTGTTATTGTTTCAAACATGTTTGATATACGAGTATAATGAAGTATGGAGTGTGCAAGGGAATATTTTCCCCGCCGCTGTTAATTCTGTCCTCAGATGCGCTATCAACATCACGCAGCTTATTCCAGGCTCGTGTTGTCAGCTGGCCCATAAAAGCCTGTAATTGTTCTCAAGTCAAGTCGCAAAGCCAGCGGGAAAATTTTAGGTGTTTAATTTTATGACGGCACGCGAATCACCGTTTAAGCCAAACGGGCGCGATGGATCGCGAAAAACTCGGCACTCAGAACCGGAAATTAAACCTCAGAAGAAAGAGTTGCACTGGCCTATAAAAAAAAGGGGGGAGAGGTTGGGATACGCCGTATCCGAGAAGCGAATAGGCAGTAAAGACATCGAAGCGAGCGAGGAGGATCTGAACGCTGATAACGCAGATCAGAGTTTTATTGACACCAGAAAATAATTGTCATATTTTACAGTTTCTAAAATTTATTGCATTACGTAGTTCTATGATCTTGTATTTAGAAATAGTAATTCATTCTTGGTCTCTTATTGAATTCACATTCTTTTTCCATTTTTTTTATTACGGTCTCATTTACTACCAACGGCTTTAACAAACGATTTCTGAGAAATGAGCGTGAGAAGAATTCCGTTCTGTTCCGCTGAACCACTAGTGAAGCTCAAGAACGTTTTCGGTGCAACTGATTTACTACCTGGTCATTAGCGACCACAGTGATTAGCATATTGTTGATAACGGTAAGTACATTTACGTTCGAGTGGTCGTTATATTTAAACTTGTATAAAATATAATAGAAATGACTTTGCAGCAGAATAAACCCATAATATAGAGTGCTGATATGTATGCTGATGTCATTAAAAATTATTTTTTTCAAGGCAACAGTCTACCGTTCAGTCTAGTTTTTGACCACGGCTTGAATTAAAGCGTAATTTTCTGCCTCGGACCTCATTTTAAATTATTCTGTTTAAACTCAATAAGTTAAAATGTTACCTTTGTTTGAAAATTAAAATAATTTGGTACGTTGTTTGTTCTTGCCATCTTTCATTTACGAATGTTCAATTTGCTCACCAATATTCAAAATCAACTGTATGTCTTCTGCGAAAAAGGAAAAACCTGAAGAAGGTTCGAATATGCACCGAAACGTAGTTATTTAATTTTGAATAAATAAATTTGTCTGAAAAAGCTGAATAATTTTTTTATTAACTTAGACCAGTCGTTAAAAAGAACTTTAAACAATTATTTTGTTTGCTTCCCAAAAGTAATTGAGGAAATGTGTTTTAAATTAATTTATACGAGATAAAAAAAATTTCTCCACCACTAATATTAAAAAAATTTAAAAATCAACATAAAATTTTAATGAAATAACATGACCTTATAAATATAAACTAACCGGAGCTGTAGCGTATTAAGTAAATACAGAAAGGTAAACATAATCTGTTAATATAATTACATTTATTAATATTATTACCATTTCTTCGTAGACTCCCTGTCTCAGGGTTGTGGTGGAAACTTAGGATCAGTAGTACTTATGAATATAAAACTTATAATTGATAATTAATAAACAAAAATGATAAATAGGGAAATACGTTTGCAACGTGGAATGTTGGAATGTTTGTTTCCTCTGGATTGTGGATTTACCCTTATCTGACGTAAGAAGACCCTGCACTGTCAATTGAAGAAAACCCAGGTTTCCTCTTTATACCCTACAACACCCCGTTACTACCACTTCCTTTCAACTTACAAGCAAATCCCATGTTCTGGTCTTCCTTGCTTACTCTTCCTTCTAACTCAAGAGCAACAATGCTCACCTCTGCTCGCCTCCCTATCAACCCTCGATCAACACTGTCTTATTAATTATTCATTTCTTATCTTCTCCTCTATTTCCTCGGCTTCCTGTTCCCTTTCACTACCGAGCAACAATCTGCCTCCTCGCCCTTTCAACGTCTAGATCAACTCTGTTCATTTTTCGTGTTCCCACCTCCCAGCTCGACTCTTATTTTCACCTTCTCCAAGGGAAGCGCCACTCCACGTGACGAGTATTCGACAATCTTTATTCATCCTCCGTCAAGTGCTGACGAAATTCAGAAATTTCAGAAATTTTGAAGCCTAATTGTTTTCAACCAGGCACCCTGGCGACGGGAATTCCAACCTCTTGCCTGTCTGACTCCGAGTTAGAATATTCTTGCAGAATTTCGATCGTTTAAAATCACAGACATGTGATTATTAAAATTAGGGAGGGATCCTACTGCGTTACGAAACCTCCATAAAGAATACGGTATATTAAACATTTATAAAAGCGTAGTTTAACCAGTGGAATACATATTTATATATTTAATTTTAATTCCTATCTTTCCCTAGTTCGTTTATTCCTTCTAAGCATTCCATGTTATATTTATTTCATAGTTTAAAGACTAGCCCTAAATATTTCAGCAAATCTCTTACTTAAAAGTACGCTAATGTACCGTTAAAGATACTGATAGAAAAAAGGTTAAAATGACTGAAAAATTCTATGTGATAATTATGTCCATGTTTCGCACTATGATTGAAAAATGACGTATAAATCGATCAATGTTCGGGACCACGCTCTAATACAATGTAGTTTGACTTTTATCCCCGGTAATTTGATTCCCTGAGGATATCTGACAGCTGTCGCTTGTTGCCCAGATATTCAAATCATATCCAGATCACATCAGGAAAATACACAGATAATTTGCATTTTATACGCTACATTAACTGGGGTAAAACGACAAAATCCGATAAATAAGAATGGACACGAGCTGAATTGAAGAAATTAAACGGTTTCTCCTAAATTATTAAGCTTTTAATTTATCAAGAAGAATTAAAACAAGAATTAAATTTCCTGTTAAATTTTCAACTTAAAAATCAATTATAATAAATCAATTAAATTTAAAAAATTTAGTTCAGTATATTACGCAGATGAAATGTGAAAAAAGCTCGCGAAATATATTGTCTACTCATAGAAGATTTATTTTATTGATGAGTTTCTACACATTACTAATTGAGGCACATAGATTTGTTCAATAACAAAACCATCTTAGTTTCAAGACAAGTTTTAATATTAAAAAAATACTGATAAATGACCTTAATAAAAATATAGAACAGAAAATGATTGAGATTCTATAATCAAATGCTGTTTACGAAAGACGAAATATGGCGTCCAAACGTGCAGTAATACCTTTTTTTAAAACGTAGCTGTTTATGTAAAAATTCTGTCTGAAAACTTAGATCACTTAACTATCAACTAGTACGGATGTTAAAATTTTATAAAAATAGAACAGACGCATCATTTTAAACTAATAAAATTATACAGCACAAAGGGAAACATATCAATGAGAATTAAAACTGAGGGTAACGAAAAGGGGGGATGCAGAATGAAT
>CM067381.1:72857447-72990544 GCA_034510155.1 Eucriotettix oculatus | reverse complement strand
ATTTTCTTGATGCAAAAAAAAATTGTTCATAAGTGAGTTTATGACTCAAAAGTGAATCTAATTCGTAATTTTCTGAAATAACAAATCTGTTATTGTTACATTACATTACGAATACTGTACGCGAGTTTCATTATTTTTGTTAAAATTTTCTTACTGTGTAGAATCGACATAAAATGAATATATTAAAATAAAACAAAGTCCACACTACTGGAACTTTGGAGAAAGTAATACAGCTAACGTTAACATATTTTCAGGTCTCCGTGAAAGGCACACACTAGCGATTTATCACCGGGAACATAAAAAAAAATCAGTTAAAAATATATTACAGAATTTTACTAGTGACATTTACTCCATCTTTGAAGACTGGTTATTTTTTTTAACAGTATATAAATTTTCCAAAATTATTCCATTGTGTGAAATGAACATTATCTGTATAATTAAAAATGTTAATGTAATGTCCAGTGTCGTGGTAATAGCTAATTTAAATTTAAGTCCTGTATTTCTAATATAATTTAATTAAATTTTTTTTATATAAGTTACGTTAATAATAATTAAATTAAACATTTAAAAGCTTCCAGAGATAAAATATACCTTGGCTCTGTATCAAACATGTTGCGCTTAAATTTATTAAAATATGTATTGTTTGGTATCATTTTTCTTATAATGTTGCGTAGAATTAGTACATGAAAATATTTTAAAGTAAAATGTCATGTAAATTATCTCGAAGCATCGTCGATACAAGTTCACTACGTAATGAATCCTCTTACTCAGAGGGACAACGCTGCTGTTTGACCGCAAAAGTCTGGACATCGCTCACCACTGTTCTAACTTTACATCTCTGGATTCCCCGTTTCCGTCAAGTCTGCAGAATTACGTCCGCTACTGATGGACACCGCTTTCCTAGGAAACCATAAATTAACGAAGCCTGCGGCGGCGGCGACGACGTTCGCGAGAAACAAGTAGTATCATAAACACAAGAAAAATGTTTGTTATATTTAAAAATTATTAATACCCCGGGCATCGCCGGGCACGCAGCTAGTTGTCACTATAATAAAACGGTGGTGACGTATGTTTATCATTCATCGATTTAGTTACAAATTAGCGTTTACAAAAATACTTAATTTAAAACAAACTGTAGTGTATATTTTTAAATTGCTCAATTTATAATAATAAAAATATAATAAAACGGTGGTGACGTATGTTTATCATTCATCGATTTAGTTACAAATTAGCGTTTACAAAAATACTTAATTTAAAACAAACTGTAGTGTATATTTTTAAATTGCTCAATTTATAATAATTTATAATAATAAAAATATAATAAAACGGTGGTGACGTATGTTTATCATTCATCGATTTAGTTACAAATTAGCGTTTACAAAAATACTTAATTTAAAACAAACTGTAGTGTATATTTTTAAATTGCTCAATTTATAATAATTTATAACAATAAAAATATAATAAAACGGTGGTGACGTATGTTTATCATTCATCGATTTAGTTACAAATTAGCGTTTACAAAAATACTTAATTTAAAACAAACTGTAGTATATATTTTAAAATTGTTCAATTTAAAACTACGGTTAAGAAAAATTTAATTTCTTAAACGTGTTTAATAATTTGGATAATAGTAGCAGTGACGCGATAACATATAAGAGATTTAGTACAATACATTTTGTGTTGTGGAATTTAGAACAATATGCATTTCAGCATTTCAGCGAAATCCCATTGAAACCTGTGGCTGAATAGTGGTAACCGCTATCAGATATCAGACCACTATCCAATTTCAATTCCCTCCGCGTCTCTCTATTATCCTGTCCCCGTATTGTGTGTGTGTGTGTGGAGTGCGTGTCAGTGTCATCATCTAGGAAGCTCCTGCCACCCACCATCTCCCTTGCTTGCTGACAGGCTCCTAGTTGTGTTAGTTTAAAGCCGATAACGATTTCTTTCTATGTGAAAAGTCTTGGGCTGTGCCAAAGTTATTAGAACACCAAGGAGGGTTTTTCATTTGCGTTCTAACTACCTATAATAAAGAAAAATATTATACTATTTAGATCGAATGGTCCTTAATACTGACGAGTGAGTTAATTTTCCCTATTAGTGCAAAATGAATCAGAAAAAAAATAAATTACACAGTTGTGCAAAATAAAATTATGGATTACAAAGGTAATAAGAAATCACAATACAAATATCTGTAGTAAAATTGACTGTTTGTGTGTCTATGTGGGTGTTATTAGAACACCAAGGAGGTTTTTCATTCGCGTTATAACTTCCCTTAAATAAATATAATACTATTTAGATCGAATGGTCCTTAATACTGGCGAGTGAGTTAAATTTCCCTATTAGTGCAAAATGAATCAGAAAAAAAAATTACACAGTTGTGCAAAATAAAATTATGGATTACAAAGATAATAAGAAATCACAATACAAATATCAATAGTAAAATTGACTGATGTGTGATTTATGTTTTTATATATATAACATTCTTGGATTGATAGTTTGCTAGAATATAATATAAACCCTATCAATAATAGAAAGGGAGGATTCTTAGAGGTGGAAATGGGGGTGAAAACATAAAATAACCATAAAACAGTCAATATTGGATACTGGACTCGTGTAATGTGAGCCGCTAAGTTTCTAAAATCAAAAATGCAATTTAAGTTACAGTTCTTCCCCTAAAAGGGGTTGGAAGGGGTAAAATGGATTCCATTTAATATTTTAACACGTGGAACAGTTTAGACCAAATTTTGAACAGGTGTTCTTGGCGAATCAAACACTAAATGCAGGGCTACCACCACTTGCGGAGGCGGGGGGAAAGGGGCGGTTGATTTTAAAAATCCAAAACTCCCGTCGTTTCCTTCTGATACATATATATTTTTGGGGTGAATTATTTTGATAGCGTTTTCGCTGAATTTTATGCCCTTTCAATTCAACCCCATTCGTCGTCAAAGTGAAGTAATCATCGGGGTAGGGGTAATAGGGGGCGTCATATGAAAAATTAAAAAATAAATCAGTCAAGTGTGGTATCAAAATCGGTGCTTTGAAATATAGGAATGAGTATTTTCATTGCCTCGCACGAGCACAGAAAATAATTTCTCTTATTGATTTTCTGCTTTCTCTGTACCAAATTTCTTAAAATAGGAATTTCCTTCAAAAATAATTAAATAAATGGCTAAAGCCATAATAAGGTAATCCAAATTACTAAAATTCTTTTTAATAATTTAATTCAAGCTCTGATTACATTCCATCTCGCCTCGAATCTGTAAAGAAGTAATCATTATGTTCCCCGAAATATTATTTTTTAACTATAAGTTGGCATGTACACCTTTTCCGAATACGTATAATTATGTTCCAAAATTTCACTTGTTCATACTAAATTTTGTAACGACAAAATATGAACAAACATCTCTGATACTATTATATTATTCCAAATAAAAATATATATAAATTATTTTTGAAAATTACTTGTTAGAAGTAAACATGTAGAGTAACAGGATTTTTTAAATCCAAACAGAAAATTCAAATAAAAAGTTATTAAAATCGCAGCTGTCAAACAGCATAATATATAAAATAAATGAAGCCAATTTAGTGAAACTTGAATATTCTAACATGTATATTAGTGGAAAGTAATTCAAATAGCAGTATATGTCAAATTGCCAAAATTTTATTTTTTTAAATTTATCATCAGAGGTTATAGAACTGCATACAAGAGGATAGTATATAGTTTTACTAGAGACTTATTTAGCTTAGACAAGCCTGAAAGTATGTTTTGAGCTAGAAAAGTATTAATCCTAATATAATTGTCTGACAGGACCGAAGACTACGCGTGTTAAATCATAAACTCTGCCCCTTCCCATTCGCAGAGCTCAGAACGAAGTACGACGCCGCTACTTCTTCCATATGTGCAATAAACAAATAAAACATAAAACTGGCTTGATATTGAACCTCGTTACAAGCTGCTACATACATGAGGTAGACAAAGGTTAAAGGAGTACATGAACGAACAATATAGCTATAAAAGTAGCTGTGAAGCAAGTCACGCACAGTGACACACGAGGCTGTTAACTACCCACGTGCGCTACCAACAGTAAAACACTTGGACCCGGACCATCAATTGTGGGTGCGAAATTAAATTATTAGACAAACTGAAGGGAGCTCGTGTCTTAAATCACTAGTATACAATCTGGAAGAGGCGGCAATCGTGAGGTCGTTTCAGAATCAAGCCTATACATATGCTATATAATTACCAAACAGCAAAATCCCTGCTCTTATAGTATTTATTAAATGTTAAACACTTGTGAGCTGAGATAAATTTTTATAAGAGGACGATCCTGGTAGACAAGGAAGAAAGCTGGACTAAATTATACTGTTTGTAAATATCCCCATAAAAGGACGGATTGAATTTTGATAAGTACTGGATACCAAACAATAAACTTAAGTCTCAAAGCCTCATAATGCTAAAGGCTTGTTGAAGCATAGAGTCTTTCTGTAGGTGACTGGCCTCATAAATTTATTTTGAGAAATGAAAATTGGAGACTAGAGTAAAATATTAGTAGTCACGTAGAGGAGTTTTATGGACCTATTTTCCACGTAAGAAATATTCATTAAATTTACCAACCGTTGGAGAAATCCGCAACACGTCTCCTATAGGAACCTTAAATCTGATTAACGAGGAAAAATTGTATGAAGCCTCAAGGTTTACCATTTTTATATTTATCTTTGAATTATACTAGCACCAAAACTGTTACATTCACCCTTATAAAATACCTTGAGATTTTTTTGTTCATGTGTATTCTATTGCCACAGCTCAGAAACTATAGCCATAGCTCAGACCATAGCTCAGAGGTTTATAGATGGATTGCAGAAATGTGGACTCTGGTTCGAGTCGCACTCATCGTAACCATTTTTATTAGTTTTTAGTACTTTCTGTTTAAAAAATGTTCTGTTTATGGAATATTCCAAAGAATATATAAATTGTACTGGTCCTCAAAACGGATGCAGTCTTTCGCGGTACGAGCTTTTGCACATCATTTTTTTGTTAAATAATTTATAACCTCTAGCAGTGATTGTTACTGCATCTCACGATCCTCCAGAAAATAAAGTTTGAATGCGTTTCTTTTTGGTTAACAGGCTACATGAGCGTCATCCTGAAACAGGAAACACCCCTTTAATAGCACAGGAAGGGAATTGGAAAAAAGGGATGTGGGAGGCATATCAAAGAAGCCAAGGGTTGACAATTAAAGACTGGATTGATCGGAAACATGGAGAAGTGAATTATTATCTCACTCAACTCACGGCTGCTTCAGGGCATACTTCTACAGGTTTGCCATAGATAATTCACCTGCACTCGCCCTGAATGTGGAGTTAATGAGACACCAGAACACGTGTTTCTCAGTTGCTCAAGATTTTCATATTGGAGACGAGCATTAGAAAGTGATATTGGAACCTCGATAAACGCCAGATAATTTGGTACCCAATATGCTGCTGCTGCTCTCACCTAATACCTGGAATAAAGTAAGCGCATATGCCTCTACAGTAATTCAAAGATTAAGAAATTACGAAAAAGAGAGAAATAATAATGTTTAAAGGAGACAGAGAGAGCTTGACGCTGTGAAGTAATGTCTAAGGCCGGTCCCACAGGAAAATACACACAGTCATCGTTGGAAAGGGAGGTGTTTTTAGTGGGTAGAATCCCACACTACTATCCAGTGCGGACCCTGAGATAGTGTCTTTAGAAGATTTTCACCTGCCCTCGCAAAAAAACAAAAGGTTGACTAGGGTCCCAAGGCTATATTTTAAGGGTCCTAACCGGTGTTTCACCGAAAAGAGATGGAGGGAAACCTCGAGAAATCTGGATCAGGTAGGATGGGGTTTTGAGTACTATTCTCACGCCATTCGAATGACGGGAAATGAGTATTCTGTGGCGACGCAGCATTTCCTTCTCCATGTTTTTTTCAATTTTAAAGTAAAAATTAATTCACCTCTTTCTTTTCCTACATATCCTGTCACTAATTAATATACTCCCACTTTTACTGTGCTCTTTCTACACTAATTTTGGCTTTATTTATATCAAAATTATCTTCTCCGTCCACTTCTGTTATTTACTAACTTCATTTGCATCAGCTCTTCTCTCTGTTCAACTTAGCACACCTTATGTCTCTATGGCCAAATCAGTGTCTTAAATAACTTTACATATTCTATTCATTTCGTTCGTCTGACAACTCTCAAAATATTTTTTTTTGTGAACCCAATTATGTTTTTCTCCCTACAAACCTATCTAAAACAGTTGATAAGCTCATTTCCAATTTTTCATGAGCCAAATATTCTGTAATAAAATTGTATTTTGGTGATTCTGGCACGTATCAACAGTTTTAACTGTCCGCAGGAGCATATTCTACACGAGGGTTTAGACCAAATATCATTCCTCAGATTTTACATTCATTAATTTTGTTCTTACATACTAATGAATTAAACCAGAGTATTTTTGAAAAAAAAATCTCATTATTTCGCTGCTTATCCTTCTATGTTTCTGAGCTAGTATGAGCAGAAACGTCACAAAATACTTCAATTTCGCCTTATTTAACGCTATATATTTCTTATGCTTTATTTATTTTTTATTATATTATTATTTATTTATTATTATTATTTATTTGTTATTATTATATTATTATTTATTTATTATTATATTATTTATTTGTTATTATTATATTATTATTTATTTATTATTATTTATTATTATTTATTTATTATTATTATTATATTATTATTTATTTATTATTATTATTTATTATTATTTTTATTTATGATTCACCGATTCCCGTTGACATACGTGAAAATTTTATGTATAATGAATTGTCTTTAACACTCTGTCTTTAATTTAGAACTTAATTTCTTTCATTTCTAAATGTTATTTTGAATGTGGAGCCTCAATCACCAGTCAAGTTACAAATTTAAATCATTTCTATGAGTCACTGCAAGGGGAATTCACAAATATAGCGGACATAGAGATGTTCAACCATGCATACAGATTTGACATATTGGCGTGGCTGCATGATATATTCGATATTAAGTGTATAATAGGAAGTTTCGAGATAAGGTTTCGAGCCTAAGGCCGACTGGCAGAAGACTACTACACGTCAAATGTAATCGACTCCGACTCTATTGACACCAATTTCTCTCAGGTTCCACCTTCCTGTCAGACGACTGCAAAGATAATTGAGACGTACAATCTACCTTTACAATTTATTTATTTTTTTTCTTCATCTGTTCTATTTTTGCCGTATCACGATGTTGGAACCTGTCCCCCGCCTCATTCGTACGCACAGTGTTCTGCCTAACGAGTGTACGTGCTTCGATGTTTCTGATATCATTCCGCAACACTTACTCTGCCAATTACGAAACTACACGTAAATGATTGCTGAATTAAAAAAAGGGTGTGTGGAGCTTGTCATGTGTTTTGATTTTGCGCAGAGATTCCATCGCATGGAACTGGACAGGTTTGACTTCAAAAAATTCTGATGAATGAGTTGTGTGGATAGACAGACAGACCTTAAACTAAAATATTTATCTTAACTATTTTTATATAAACTTGGCTTCTTTTAAACTACTAGCTGCTATAAAGCGTAATGTAACCATTTTCAAGTGCATCGTTACTGAGTCGATCGGGCAGATTACTACACAGATTTCTGGGTCTATTTAAAAACAATTGTAATAAAATAAAAATCAAGGTATACTGTTACGCCATTTATAAAAAATAAGATAGTCTATTAGAAACCAAGAATTCTTTTTATAATATCGATTTAATTTTTAATACATCAGGCACACTTTAAATCTGTTTTCGAAGTAGAGTCATAGTTTATCAAGATGCAAATCTGTGAAATTTCTAAAATATGTAGCCTTTACATACTTCTGCAATAAAGATTGTTTGTTTGTTTTACTTTCTGAAATCACTCAATTACGCATGATTTACATGGGATTAACTTAAACAATCACCCTTTGTTACTCAATGGCTGGTCGAAAAAATCCTGCTTCTATCCAAAATTGTTTCTCAGCAGTTCTTGCAAACGAAGCTTTAAAATGCTTAATGTATTAAGCAATATGGCAGGCTTATTTTTATTATTTGTCGAATATTGTAAATAAAAGACAATTCTGTCTATACGTCTGATGTAAAGATATAATAATATAATAGAGCTATTATTATATACAAGGGAATTTAAATTTATTTATAACAATTAATTTGTAATTATAAAAAGGGGCGGCAGCTGGGATGAATTTTGAAAGTATATTCTGTTAATTTCGTCAATGAATTTTTTACAAATTATTTGTTTAAAGACTGATGGTTAATTTATAATAATGATGATGTCCCTTGTTTTTTTATCAGTCACGTAATAAAATCTTTTACAATTAAAATAAAGATTTTTGGAATCCATCTACATTTTCAAAAAACAATAATGGTATTAATTCCAGAAAAGAAAGCGAAGAAATATCAAAACATTATTCCAAACCTTAAGAATAAAAAATAATTTTATTTAAGTTTGGACGTAGCATTATCGAATCTTGTTCTGCATGATCCGATAAGTCGATTTAAAAATTACGATCGACTTTCGACAATCTATTTGGACGTGGCTAAATAAATTTTTAAAAGACTCATTGAAAGTTTTTCAATGTAAATTTTCCACATTTCATGGAAGTATATTGTCGGCGGCTGTACTTGGTAAAGGACATGAGCTTGAACTTCTGGAACATCCGAAGTTCAAAAAAATGCTCTGTCTAAGCACAGCACAGCCTGGAATCGCATACTTTTCCATGAAGAAATTTTGCTTTCAAAATATAGGAAGGTATGTACAATTTTTTAAAACATTATGTCAATAAACGCAACTAAAGAATGTTCCATATTTATGTATTTTATTCTAAATTTTTTTAAAAATTGTAATGTTTCAAAATTTTGTAATTTTGTATTTTATTGGTGATTATGGCAATTGCCGAAAGCTCCTAATGAAAATTTAGAAATAAAAAATTGTAATAGATTTTATTACGTGACTGATAAAAACGAGGGACAAATTATCGTCATTAGTATATTCTGTTGGAAATGCTAATTTTTCGTGACGTATTCACTAATTCAAAAATATTGCCGCGCTATTAGGACCCGTTGAGCGATGACTCGGAGTGATATTGTTTTCGTGCCCCCCCGTGATTGAGTTTCGACTCACGTTGGGCCGTTATGGCGACGCAGGGGTGCGATCCACTTTTCTGGTCCAGCAAACAAGGACCACCTGCGCCAGCGCACCCTAGGCAATCACACCAAGGTCCTCAACCTTTGGCTGCTGGAAACCGGTTCGATTCGCCTTATCTATATGGTGGCAGGACTCCAATGATGTACCGTTCAGTGGGAAGGTCCAGATAAGGACCAAGTTGGGCAGCTGACATGCGCGTGGACGCTGTTCTACATACAGCTACAATAAATGATTGATAATGTGTGGTGGACCTGCGAGCATATTCCGACCAGTCAAGGCTCCAACAAAACAATGGATTACACGACACTGTTGTATGCGAATGAAATGGAGCTCGTAATTAGATACGAGATAAGACCTGAGGAAAAGCGAATTTAAAATCGTGAAAGGTCATTTACCTATGTGTATCACATACTGCTCGTCATCACATACATTTAGCTTGGAAAAAAAAACTCATTTGGAGACCGTGCGGCAATCATGAGTAAATTTGGACAATGATTAAATTTAGGTCAACTAAAATCCATAGTAAAAATAATGAATGAATAGCAAACAATGTCAATTATATTGTAAAAGGAAGATAATGTCATATAAACTTCTACCATTAATATTGAATTACACGAAACACTGGTCAAGTATTTCAAAACGGCAATAGAAAAGTCAGAGTATGAATTAGGGAAGATGAAATAAAATATGTAACTATAAAAGTGTGGTAGTCGTTACACCTCTATATTGATTACAAAATAACAACAATCTTAAAAATCTCAATTAATTATCTTTGAAAGTTTCAGACGGTGCGATCATATTCATCCATAATATTTACACATTAGTATCATTACTTATTTCATATATGAAAAAGATTTCAAGTTTTGAATTGCCCTAAATTATTTTTGTATATCAAAACTAATTTATGGTTTTACACTTAAACGGTTTTAGAATTTAATTTAATGTATAATTATGGCTTTAAATTGAATTGTCGTCAACCAAATATTTTATAGAAAATGCATATCTGTTACTAAAATATCATATTAAACTTTTCTTAAATCATTATTTTGTTATCAGAAATTTTAGTAACTAAATTTCAATACAAAATTTTATAATTTTAATAATATTTATTTTTTATTTAGCACCATTATGTTTTTTTTATGAAAACAGGAGCAGTATTGCAGCTGTTATAATTGAAGGTAGTCATATTGAGTATATTTTGAAAGTACAATAAGCATATAGACTATTTTTAAATTTTATTGATTTTGTACAGTTATTTAAAATATACAGACGTAAATAAGTGACTTCGATTATTACAAATTTTTATCCTCAAGTCCTTAACATGCATTTATAATTCAAAACAGTTTTTTTAAAAGAGAACTTAACATACAAACTAATAAAAACACATTTCTAAAATTGTTTTACATTTGTCTGTGATTAACAGTAAACTTGCTATTTATAATTATTAATTTTAAAAATATTAAATTTAATTAAAATATAATTTAAAATATACAGACGTAAATAAGTGATCTCGATTATTACAAATTTTTATCCTCAAGTCCTTAACATGCATTTATAATTCAAAACAGTTTTTTAAAGAGAACTTAACATACAAACTAATAAAAACACATTTCTAAAATTGTTTTACATTTGTCTGTGATTAACAGTAAACTTTCTATTTATAATTATTAATTTTAAAAATATTTAATTAAATTATATATATGCGGTAATATTATTGTTAAACCCGTTAATTCAGATGTTATCAGCTGAGTTTATAAATAGGGTTTTGCAATAAGGGTTGGTCGATGATGAAATTGTATAAAAAAAGCAGTGTGAGAGGAATTAAGAAAATTTCTTATTTTATGTTAAAGGCCTATTTATACCTTTTCAAATAAAAAATAATTTCGTTAATACCTCATACACAGCTTGTTTTATTCCTTATTGTAAAACACTATATACTAAAGTACTGCTATTAATTTGATTGAGAATGCCACGAAATACATTCTTTAATCCAATTTGTACTAATACTCTACGTGCATTGTTCATAAGAATCCAGTCCATTGACAGAAAGGCCAGGCCATTCCTCAGTCAACCTCACTACATGGATATGTCTTAAAGAGAGTCGGCATAAGAAAAGACAAGTTCGTATCCGAAGCCATTAACTCCTCTTAAGGCCTCGAGTATTTCTTAACCAGGACCATTGTTTACATACAATGAAACGACGATGCCTTAAACATCATTATTGGAACGTGTCTTAGTTTTGTAAACGGTTTGCTTCCACTAATTAATTAATTAATTTCGTCTGCTGTATCATTGAATACTCGATTAAGCTCATTAGAACGTCGAATTTATTTATGCAACGCTTGGTGGTTTATACTTGGTGCTTTATAATTATCAATTATGAAAATTGGTATGCCATAATCACATTTAGCCTAATTTTACTGATAAATGTAACCACTGAAGCACAGCTTTAAATTCCGAAACTTTAAATAGTTTTTCCACAAAAATTTTGGATGCTTTCCATATAACTAACGATTTTTGGAGAATTTTTTTTTGTAATAAAATGGAATTATATTATTGATTTCATCCAAGTTACACCCCTGAAGAAAGCACAGTACTCCCTGCGCACTCAAGGGAAGCCAACCACTTCTAAAGAGCAGACTTATATTTGAAACAAAACTATAAAACCGCTTTAGGTCATGCCGGGAGAGAGTTGAGGAGCGAATAAGGGCGCTCTTGGGGGAATTGTGGCACTTCTCGAAACGATGTTATTGCTGAGCTGAGTTTACAGCTTCTGGCGTTATGAAGGACGTTATGGGCTTGGCGTGTGTATAGCTCCTGACAGCAATATGGAAGCCCTTACTATTTTTATATGACTGAGCCGCACCTAGGCTATATTAAGCCATTGCACCCGGCATGAGAAATGTTCTGTCTCTCTCTCTCTGCTTCAATAGTCGAGTGAAAAATCCAGTAATTTAATAAACCTAAACACGTTAACAGCCGCAAAGTCTACTTTGAGAATCAGATGCGAATAACAATAATAAAATTCCTTTCTTTGTTGATATTTCCTTTATCATTACCAATAATACTACCAAGGAAGACAAGGTGCGTTTCTTTATTCATTAAAACAGAATTTTTCACCCATCTCAGCCGGGTCTCATAATGGTTTTGTAATGAACATGTATAATTTTGCATTATTGTAACTAATTATTTGTCTGAAGGCTATGGTGGCAGTTTGTAACTGGCAATATCAGAAGAAAAAATAAACTAGCCGAGTAGATTTAAGAATTGAGGAAGCATTACACAGTTCCGAATAGTAAAATAAATCCTTAAAGACAGCTTACAGCTGTCAGTGTCAATCTGCAGCCTCTATACCCACTGAATACGCATGGTGACTAGCGGAACCACTGGTACGCGGCTGGCAGCAGGTTGCAGACTCGTCTTCCGGCATATCACTGGAAACTGCCTGCCTTTTGGAACGTGGAATGGACTACTTCTGGCTGCAAGCTTGTAACTTCCGCCTCTGAATGTCAGAGAGGGGCATATTTATTTTTTAATCGAGGGTAGGGGAAAATCTTCCAAAGACGCCGTGAAACCCGAGTTTCACGGTGTGTGGGATTTTTACCCACTAAAAACCACCTCACTTTACAACGTACACCCTCGCGTGAACAACCTGTTAGGCACTACTTCGTGAGGGGCGGATTGCCAATTGGCTTACAACTGAGTTACTTAAATAATATAACTTATCTTATGGATATAAACATTATTATTAATTTCTAACACACGCATCACACTCCCGCACTCACTTAGTCTTCGTTGGCACTCGCACTTCAGTACACATACACTTCACTCTGCTAGTAGGCGTCTCCTACGTTGTTTCTAGGCGCTGCCTTTCTTTGAAGCGAAGTTTCTCCAGCACCTTGGTGGCGAAGTGCGTCACTGCGTCCCAGCCACCTTGGTCCTGGAGCATAAACTGAGTTATTTCTTCTGGTTTCACTTGCCGTCCTAGGAGCTCCTGTAGTGCTTCTCTCTCTTCATTGAAGCGTGGACATTCAAAGAAGACGTGAGCCACGTCTTCCACTTCTTCGTTGCATGCTGGGCACCCGTCTTCTTCGTTGATTCCAAACCTCTTCTGGTACTGCTTGTAGCATCTGTGAAACCGCGTAAAGGTCCATTCTCGCCATAGGCTGCAGTCTCAGCCAAAAAAAAATATCTTAAATAGAGGGGCAATTCCAGGGCAATACCTATAGGCGGCAGCGTGACGGCCATCCCCACTCCTGTAGGAGTAACTCGCTCATGGTCCACAAGAGCCCAGGTATAAACAGCGCTAAAATCCTTCTTAAAGCAGCAAAAGACAAATTAAACTGCATTATTTATTTACACTATATCTTAGTACTTTCAAATATATAAGGTACAAATATTAATTCAAATGGAAATACTAAAAAAATAGTGAGCATGTTTTGAAATAAGTATTACGAGTTGGTTGCGCAGTTATATCAGCATATATCTTAAATAAGTGTCATATGCCGAGACACCTTCACCTATTTTAGGAGGTATATGAACCGGGGTCAAAGACCTTGGGCATATGGCAAGAGCTGTCCGCTGATCCCATTGGATCAGTCGGCCAACTGCCTCCTGAAACTGGTGGAGACACGGAGAAGGGAATGCTGCGTCCCCACAGCAGACTCGTCTCCCGTCATTCGGAAGGACGTGAGAATAGTACCCAATGCCCGACCTACCTGATGCAGGTTTTCTAGGGTTTTCCCTGCATCTCTTTAGGTGAAACACCGGGTAGGATCCTTAAACCATAGCCCGGGGACCCTAGTTAACCCTTGGCTACCTTGCTCTACCTTCCGCATCTCCCCTTTTCAATTCCCTTCCTATGCTATTAAAGGGGAGTTGCCTGTTTCAGGATCACCCTCATGTAGCCTGTTAACCAAAAAAAAAATTCAAATGGGAATAATAAAAAAAAAGTGAGCATGTTTTGAAATAAGTATTACGAGTTGGTTGCGAAGTTATATCAGCATATTTCTCAAATAAATGTTAAAAATATTTAATATAATTATATATTTTAAAAATTCTGTTTCGATATTAAAACTTTCCAATCTTTCAACTGGAGCATTTGTTGTTCCATCAAAGTTAATCAGATGTGGGGAGGTTAGAATTTTCTCCGTTAGCACTCAGTTCTTCTTCTTCTTCTTCTTCTTCTTCTTATTATTATTATTATTAACATAATCGTGGTTTAAGTGATTTCTGACAATGTGCGTATGGCGTACAAAGGAAGATGCAATCGATTAATACCTATATTGTTAAATGGCAATGAATGAGTAATAAAATGTAGCTTATAAATAATTATTTAGGGTGTTAATCTCTACAGAGTAACGCACTATTCAATTTTAACATTATTTAGCATGAGAGTAGATTGTTGTAAAATAGTTCCGTATTTCGCTCCATCATGGTGAATACTATTTGACGTGAATGCATGTAGTAATCCGTTTGCTGAGCCTCGCTAGTCGGGGAAAGCACGATGAGATTGCGGAAATTCTACTGCAAAATTAACCGTTTCTCTCCGCAGATTTGAAGGAGCCAGGGGCATTGTTCTCCTCCGAGGCTGCTCAGCAATGCACAGAAGGGCCCTTTTCTTTTAAGCTCCTTTGCATCAAGCCTTAAGTCCGCCGCTCACAAAGCCTCCACATCAAATTCATAGTTTCACATAGGGATTAGCTCACCAGGCTAATATCAAAAAATTGATCTGCAGTCAGTCCGAGGTGCTTAATCGGCATAAATCTGATGAATCCATTGTGAAAGATTTTATATTGATTCCTATTGTTGGAAACTTTTTCTCTCAACTTAAAGTGCAATACTGTTTCTGTGATTTAACTTCATTAATTCACGTTATGTCATGTTATGATTTTTGACAACTTGTTCAAATTCGTAAATTCTCCCGGGACACTGATCTTGTTCTACCTTCATGTAACGTTCCATTAATTATTCTCTCAATCTGTTCACCAACTTCAAGAAGTTCATCTCCCGTTCACGTTTTAAGTCAAATGATATTGAAAAGTAATAACCCTGAAGCCCGAAATATATTAATTATAATTTCGTCCGTGACAATTTTTTTTCTTGTGGAAAGCTGCTTTTGTGTTAAATTAATATCCGAAATATCTGATCTTCCTAATTTGTTCTAATAGTCTGGCAAGATAACCTCCAAACATAATTTTTCATGTACCCTGGACAGATTAGTGTCAAATTTTCTTAGATTTAAATAAAACATTAAATTTAAGAATAAATTTCAGCTGAAATATTTCTCATAGAATAAATTAGTTATCACATCCTTGAATACGTCCTGAGAAATAATTTTTACCACAGGAAGCATTAATAAAAGCACATTAATTTTTTTTTGGACTTAAGGTCAGTTTTATTGTACTTTAAATAAGGCTAATGTAGTTCCTCAAAATTTTAAAATATTTAACAAACATTTTCTAATCTTTCAAGACGTAATTTATTTAATTAAAAAAAGGAGCAATCTTGTATGATACTTTTTAGAGGAAGAGTATCTTTTTTGTGTGAAACCAAGGAAAGCACTTGGTCTTGGAAAGTCTGAAAATCTGGTGGATTAACTAGAGATACTTTTACCGGCAAACCATCGTGGATTTCTTTTTCCTGGAGCTTTGCGAAGCTGAAACTGTTTTCACATATCTAAATTCTATATGGTTTCTTTCCCGAAAAAACTGTAGTAATTTGTGAAATATTCTCTTGTTGGAGCAGTGGGTAAAATTTATCACTATATAGATTAAATTTTTATTATAATTTCTTATGAATAAATCTTGCATTTCAAGTTTCAATTTAAATTGTTTTTTTTTAATTTCGTGGAAGAACCACGCTCCATCTTAAAAAATCATTCAAATTGAGACACTGAAAACTTTAATTTTATTTCTTTACAACATATCTGAAGCGAAATAAATTGGTTTGCCTTCTTCTTGAATTGTAACGTAATATTCACGAAAAATTTTACTACCTGTATCGAGTCAACGCAAAATGCGCCAGTTCATTAACCCGTTTATTTAAATTTGTAAAAATATACATTTAAATTGAAATGATAATTTTTATTGCGTTCGTTGTTTTACATCAGTGTTGTTAAATTAGAAAAGAAGGAAAGATAGACAGCAAAAGTTCGCGTCAAAGTTCACAGGTTGCGTTGAAGTTTGTCGCGTTTGGAAAACAAAGACCTGAAACAGGTTACCAATTCGGAGAAATAGTGCAGAAAAAGTTGCAGACGCGGTCGCGCGGAATACCATCGCGTCTGGTCGGTCAGCGTCGCAAGTCAACAGATGTCTCGACACGCAGGCAAATAGCCTCTTATGTAGCATTCCTGGTTCCGGAAACACCTAAATCTGGCCTTCGCTACCGAGAAATTTCCTCAATCTGCCTACTCTCAAAACTTATCACGTACAACTTAAATAGATTTGTGGTTGTGTTGGATTTTCTTTCCCCAATTTGCTTCTCAACACTAATCGTCTGAAAATTACTCCCATGGTTGGGACTAAGCAGGGCACACTTCTATAGTACGTATGGATAAAGAATTGGTTCTTATATTCAGAGTATAGAGACTTAGTAAAAAATTTGTACACTTGTGTTTTCAACAAAGAATTGACAATGCATTGACGTACCATCTTCCTTACCTGTTTCGCCACTTGGTACATTAATTCTTATAACATGAAATATATATTACAACAGTTTCATTATTGTTAAAACGTGATCGTATTTTAAATTATTCAATCAATATCGGGGAAAGATTCTAAGGACTTTAGACTGATGTTTTCAGTATGAATATTTGCTTATAATTGCAAATTTGGAGAACTACGTTTGGTGAATGAAACGTTGTAAAATCCAGTCAATATGCTGAAATGCAAGCCTATATATTGTAACATGAAAAGTTACACACAACAATGCAGGCCAGCTTGCGAGTTGCAATTGTTGAGGAACTGTCGCAACTCGGGCCAACAATGTAGTCTGGCGAGACTTTAGGGGAGTAGTCATGGGGTAGTGGAAGGAGCAGGTTGTGTCGGCGGGACGACGAGAGAATGACCACGCCCTGCAGATATAATTATTTATTATGCTCTGATTGGAATTAAAACTATTAAAATCATCTTTTGGTATTTTTGTGAAAAATACGTGGCGCCCTAAAGGAATTAAGAAATCCTCGAATACGATGGAACGCGGAATCCGCTACAATATATACGGAGGAATATTTTGTATATGACACGTGCCCCTAAAACGGTGCAATACACAAATTCTACCTCGTCCCTCAGTCAGGACGTCCGGATGAGGAATAAGGATAGGCAAGTTCCGGGCCATTCGCAGTCCAGACACGGTCTCGTTATGACGCCGCTAAACGAGCTCCCGGCCCAAACTGAATTCCGATGTCTTGTGGTCGGCAACGCGGGGAACAGAATTAATTAAACTTCACCGCAACCCTCTCGTTGCTTGGGGTGACTTAATGAAGCAGCCACACGCGCTGCCGGGGATTTTAAAGTGAGGTGTTGAACTGTTAACCAGGTCTGTCAGGTTCCTCCTCAAGGAGACCACCAACTTCGCTTCTGGAGATGTGCTCCAAACACACAACACAACTAATGAACAATGAACAAAAATCATGTCTGCAGTTATGTTAATTTCATTCAGCATAATAAATAAAAGTTTTATATAATATTCAGAGCAGACTTCATTTTAAAATTTTGAAATGTTTATTATAAATAAAAAAACAGAGCCTCTTTTTGCTTTCCCCATCAACTTTTCAAAATTTCTTAAACAAGCACATTGTTCCACTTCTATTTGTACATCTTCTATGAAATGTGAATCATTAAATCATAAATGAAAAAAATTATATGTACTGCAGCATGACAGTCAGGTTTAGCCGATAATTGTGCTCCATTACATTGTATTGTCAGCAAATTACTTTTGATAGTTTTTGTTAAGAACTTCTTGGCGCTCTAAATCTACAAGATCATTGAGAACATCAGAAGGAGACATAAACAACGGAAAATTAGAACAGAAATTTTATTTACAAATGAATTAATTAAAATATGGACAGATTTCATCTCAGACTGGTTTAATAAAAATATTGTAGGATGTCCACACACACTAACACGGGGAAATGGTGACTCTTCCGCTATTTAGTATCATATGCACTGATAGTGGCTGCTCTGTCTCTCGCAGCCACTGTAAACACGACTCTCAGCTCGCTTGTCTCTCTCTCGTTGACATTCTCTTGACGCACTGTCATCCCAACATCATTATCGTCCTTTGACACGTTTCCACCCCAACAAAACCAAATTATTATAAGGGACATACATTATTTCCAGCTCAGATGCATTTAAACCTATATTGTCGTAAATTGGAAAAAAAAAGTCTAAACTTTATTTATGCGATCGTAAGTACAGTATAAGTCACGTAACCTGGCGAACCCATTAAGTCTATCTGTGTAGGCCCAAAACTGATTATTTTGATCTGCGTATTACGAGAAAAACGGTCAGAAAAACAGCAATGACATGACAAACGTTTTCTTCTGCATGACAACGTCCGCCCACATGTCGCAAAAGTCGTAAAAGGTGTTTGGAAACGCTTAAGTGGGAATATTTTCCTGGCATAGTTCCTTCTGATTACGGGTTGTTCGGACGGATGTAGAACGATTTGGCAGAATATCGGTATATTTATTTCGCAGAAATAGAAAATTGGCTAGAAACTAGGAACGCCTCAAAGGACGAGATATTTCTTCGAGATGGCATTCGAAATTTGACTGAGAGGCGGGAAAAAGTCATAATCAGTGATGGGGGATATTTGAATCCACCTGTTATTTCATATTTTTTAAAAATAAATGCATTTGGACAGCAAATACAGGAATAATAATCAATATGTAAAATCAGAAGTCAAAGAAAAGAAACAACGTGTCTCAAAATTTGTTACAAGAAAATCTTTTTGGTGATAAATCGAATATATTTATTATAAATTAATTTCGGTGATTTTCGTATAATTTCATTCTTTGTTGTAAACATTGATATATTTCAGTTGATAATACCATATTTTTTCGGAAGTTTTTTGGACGTAATATTTAATGTTAATCTTAGTTTCGTGAAACATTTCATTTATAAAAAATATTTTTCATGCCTTTTTACAAAATTAACTTCCATCTATTTTCTGTAGAGTGTATTTCGTCGTTTCCAGTCTCTCCTGTCACTGGACGCCCGCAGCGGATTTCTCGGAATTATTATCACCTTGTCATCGTTGAAATGAATCCCTAACGATATGTGCAGAGTCAGAAACAGTTAAATACATGCTGATTTATGTATCTCTGTGAGATCGCTGCTGTTCGCTATTCTAATTACATGAATATGCTATAATCTCAGGGCAGCAATTAGGATCTCATGTCGTTAGCTTTTTTTATCGCGAACTTGACAGCCTAGCCACAACAGAAGGTTAAAAGAGGCCTTATCGAATTTTATTGTTTTTTCTCCAATTATGAACGAAATTATTGTGTACGAATAAAAGTGTTGGCCAAAAAAAATGAGATACAACTTGAATTTGCTAAGAAAAGAAAAAATACAACTAAAAGAAATAGTAGAAAAAAAATAATATGAAAAACTCCGTTATATTTTGACCTGTAGCGTTCATTGTACTAGTTTTTGCACATAATCTAATGAAATATTTTAATTAAAGGTGGGAGGTTTTTTTTACTTTTAAAAAGAATAATGTCACTGTAAAAGTCTTTGATGATAAAGTGTATTTTATGAAGAGTACAATTTTTTTCTGTAGCTTGAAGAGAGAAAATATCATATGATGGTATTATAATAAATCTTAAGCAATTGGAAGAATCGACAATATCAGTAAAGTGGAGTTCAGTCTTACAACTTTAGTTAGCAGGCCAACTAATAATCAGAGAGAGATAAAGGTGTGGGGGTGGGAAGTGAGACGACTCTGAAGCCGAGTAAGAAAAATAATTTAATATTAAAAATAAACCAGTTGAAAACCTTAAACTACTGCTCCGGTTTTATCAACGTTTAATAGTTGAAATTTTCACTAATTCTCCGACCTCAAAACATGAACTTATTACGTCTAATTGAATATAGGAAACCGAGTACAATATTAATAATTTAGAGGTAATTTCATTAGTCATAAATTAGTTTTGAAGACTGACGGAAGTATGACAGAAAATGGTTCAAAAATTGTCATGAATACAAATCATATATATATATATATATATATATATATATATTTGCAATTGTAAAATATAAACTGCTTTTACAATCAAAACTACAGGACATGAATCCATTTTAATAACAGTAACTACATACTCGTAATTGAAAACGTAAGCCCTAAATTCCTCGTTTTGTCAAGAGCCGTGTGATGAACGTAATGAATTACTGTTATTGCTTATTAAAGCTGTGTACATTTTCCAATTATTATTCATGTATTTGTTAAATATACAATCACTTATACCTATCATTCGTTATTGACTTTTTTTTATTGATAATAATTTACTTGACCTGTTTTCTAGATTCAATAACAGGTCTGTTTAACAATATTTTTCTTTTGTTGGTACATTTTTTACATAGATATAAATATGTATGAATACAATAATAAATTATATGCGTATATTTAAATTTGTTTTAGCATGTAAGATCATCATCTGTTACACTAGTTTTATTATTATATTATTTTCGTGGAGAGACTGAAGGAGAGAATTCTTAATTTCTTTGTCTCCTCATCCTTTCAACATTTATACATTTTGTTTGTGAAACATCTCTGGTTTTCCGGTTACGACCCACGTTTCCGGATCTCCATGACGCGTTGGTCGAGTAGTTGTAGGTTCAAATTTTTTTACTAATTTTATACTCTAATTATTTATGACTGTATTTGTATTAGCAGAGTTATGTAATTTGTTTAAGATAATTACTTGAATAATCTTACTATAATTTATATTCTATTTATTTTATTGACTAATAAAATTTCTAATACAATCATTTCCAATAACAAGATTAAATTATCTTTCTTTAGCTAATTTTTAAGTAGCATTGACAGCTAAGGCCATTGGGAACTAAATCCACCATTTTGGGGATCTAATTTTCATTTTCAGGGTTATTGAGTTCGGGGACACAAAGACGCACACAAACACCCAAGGACTCGAACCCAGGACCATTGTGATATGAAGCAGTGACGCTAGCCATTAGACCACAAGACCACTTCTTTTTCCCCTTCCATACCATGTAATTATAAAGAACTATTTTAATAAAATAATTAATATGATTTCACATAAAAATCGGACAAGATTAAAAAATTAATTTATTGATAAAATCTTATTATTAATATTCTGGATCCCCATCTCCGAAATGTTTCCACAGACGTCGATTCAGGCTGCACGTGTATTTCCCAAACAAAACTGGTTAGACTAAGTATGTTCTGCTCACTCACAAAAAAAAAGTGTAGAATTTAAAATTAATAAGACGGAGCTCACTGCTGTGAGAACGAGTTGCTACTGACCAATTAATATTCTTCTCCAAATTCCACGTAATTATTTATGTATGTCAAAATATCAAAGTAACAATTTATCAAGACAGTATTGAATAACTTTTGAAAAATGAAACATAATGACACCTGTAAGTTAGGATGAAATAAATTAAGCTTTTAATAGATGCTAAACCTCTAACCAAAAAATTCCCACTTTGACTTTCATTCATTGTTTCTTTTAATTTCAATATCGTTTGAGTTTTTGCGTTATTCTAACGACCAATCAGTTTATTTACTTATTACTTATTTTTGTTCGCATAATTCCTGCTATATGCTGTACAATAAAAAACAATGTAGAGGTAAGACACGACAAAAAATCCATATAAGTTGAGGTGGAAACTTTTAAACCAGAATAAACGTCAGAGTTTTGCAATTATATAGTAGTTCTCTCGATTTTCTCAGCGTTTAATTTCATCTCCATCTGACATGGAAGGGAAACACCCTGTAGGGTAGGAGTTTAAGGGTGTTTAATGGAAATAACTCAACATCAGCCGAGATTAGTGTCTATTCCGTGCTATGCAAGTCGCTGAGTTTAATTCTGAAATTCAACCTGCATGTTTAATTGTATACTTCAGTACCATTTTAGCGGTTTCTATGAAAGTGGATGAGCTTCATTCTCGCATTTAAAATGCAACTTAATTTTCAATTTGGCTTCGGAGTGGAGCAGTAGGATACACAGTACAGCAACTATAAAACCTATAATATATTTCAATAGCTTAGATGCGAATCTATTTCTTAACTCTTAAGATACTGGGGTTATTATGCCTCTCTTAAATGAGTGTTTTTTTTATAAAAGGGTAACGGCAGAATTGTTTACTACCATAGATTTCTGGAATATTGGTAACTATGTTACCATAAATATTTTGATGCTGTTGAGAATCTGGAGGGGTATGTTTGAACTTTATTAAAGCACTGGAAGTATTTCTGTCTGTTTTAAGGTACCTGGATTATATTTCCCTCTATTAAGGTATAAAGTGTCTTTACGTATTTCTTAGTGGAAATTTAAATGAACCATTATTTTTATTTTTTAAAGTTGTCGTGCATATTTAAGGTTCCAGATTTCTTACATTGATTAAGGTACTGTGAATCATCGTCCCGGTATGATTAAGGTACAATGAATCAACGTCCCAGGATGATTAAGTTATAATTCCGTAATATAAGACAAGGTAGGAAGTGTGATGAAGTAAAGTTTAAAAATTTGTCGTTGACTAGGATACTATTGTCGATTTAATTACTCTGTTTGGTTTATATGAATATGTATCCGGGTAAAGTCACACCTAGTTATTGTGAAATAAAATAAAATAAAGTTATTTATACTAAAATGTAGTGACTGGATGGGTAAATTTTGTACACACTTTGTATAAAAGTGGTGGAATTATCGGATATTAAGAATTTCCTCAATGCATAATAATAGCTTCAATGGTGTAGAATATATATGTAACTTGCAATTATTTGGTTTTGTTGGCGCGGTAACGTGTAATAGGACGACAGTGATGTTGGGATGACAATGCGTCAAGAGGACGACAATTGGAAAAAGACAAGTACAGTGTTGAGTTAACAGTGACTGCGAGTGGAAGACGTTTTGAGACTAAATAGCGAAAGGGTCGCTATTTCCCAGTGTTAAGAGAGTGTTTTCATCTCTACAATGGCAATAAAAGTTTACGATACCCTAGCTGGAGGAACAGGGCAAGAAAACACCTGAGAATAGCAAACATCCAAGACAACGCAGAAAAATAGGCTCATATCATTTCTCAATGTATCTGTAAAACTGTATTAGGCTGAAATAGATAGAAATACATTGAACTCTGTTGTTTGAATATCAATTTATGTACAAATACATTCATTTTTAGTTTAATATATAGAATTTAGTAATCGTATGTTATTTGGAACAGACGTTCAACTCAGTAACGTAATAATAAAATATGAAGGGTCCAGTAGAATATTCTTAACTTATGGTTTCACCACATCCGCGGCCCCAGTTATTTCAAAGCAACAACTCTTGTAAACCTTGGACCTTTGATGCTTTGATGGACGACCTGCAAAGGGTACACCGTTGAGAAGCAACAGGATTCTAGTGTGTTTCTTTTAGTAAGGCAATAGCGACATCATGAGTTGTAACGTTGCCAAGAATCTGATATGAATGGCTGCCTTTAACCTGGCAATGTTGGCAGACATCCATATGCCACTCCGCTGTTCCGCGAGCACAAACAAAGTTTGACGGTTATTCAGTACAATTACGGCCGCATCGACAACCGAACAACAATATCATTTAACTGCAAGCGACATTTATTCGTAGGGACATCGTAAACTCCCCGGAATAGAAACCGCAGAACGGAAATGT
Organism: Eucriotettix oculatus; assembly: GCA_034510155.1. Taxonomy (NCBI): domain Eukaryota; kingdom Metazoa; phylum Arthropoda; class Insecta; order Orthoptera; family Tetrigidae; genus Eucriotettix; species Eucriotettix oculatus. The sequence goes on along the minus strand of CM067381.1, from coordinate 72,966,430 downwards.
CAGTCGTTAAGGCAAGTACTACAGGGGTTTTCATGGGATGAATGGGTATTTGGTAACTTAAGAGGCACTCAAACACGATTTCTGCAACGTTCCTGCGTTGAATAATGCCAACTTATATTACCATAGAGTAGTTAATAAAATTATAAGTTATAGTCATGAGATAAAATTATATATCAGATATGTTCAGGAATAATCTCTAAGCCATCTCTAGAAATTGGATAAAACTGTTTTTTAATATCATTTAGCAGTATAAATTAGCTATTTAGTGGAAGTAATTTCAGGAAACAGCATTATATGTTAAATCAATAAAGCTTAAATTTCCATTTCTTACCTGTCATTAGAAATTTAGTAATAAAATTAATTATTTGAATCGTTACTCAAGAGAAAGATTATTCTAAAATGTAAATCTAAGACGTCTGGTAGGCAAGAAAATTTTGAGCGATAGATTTATAAATTGAAACGAAATTTTCATTTCCTTGTTGATGCAAATACAAAAATTAGGTTTAGTTGGAAAAGAAATGCAGTTAGTAAAATCAACGAATTAGGAGTAAATTTAATAACGATAAAATGCAAGTTATAAATAAATATGTGTATATATACTGTGCTGATCGATGGAAAACCAGAGTAAACAATGAATTTCTCAGGATATGCGGATCCGTGACCCACAAAGACGTGCGACACTATGCGGTCATAAAATAAGTCATGCCTGAATTAATGGCATAGGATAACTGGAAGGAAGGTGTTTTTTTTATAAGGTATGACAAATTTATCTGGCGATATACAAGAGAGCTATAATTCGGAGCAATTAAGAAATAAACGTAACAAATGTTAAAATTTCAAAAAAAAACTTTTACAGGTCAGCAACATGCAGAAAAATTTAAACAATAAGACGACTATTAGTTATTAAGAATGAAAATTAGAGGCACATAATAACCAAGAGAAGAAATATATGAAGATAAATTCAGAATATATTGGATATAAAGATGAGAAAAATCAGTTATGAAAAGACAACTTAGTCCACTTTATATATGAAGATAAATTCAGAATATATTGGATATAAAGATGAGAAAAATCAGTTATGAAAAGACAACTTAGTGCCACTTTATTTTCTTCAAGACGTTACATTGATAATTTTATTTTATTATTTGTTCTCCTCTAGTTTCAAAATGTAATTTTCTTGCAAACCTACATACCGAAAGAAAATAAAGAAGTCTTTCAGGAACAAAATTGTGAATAGTGAAGTTTGAAAGAAACTTAATTTTAGATTTCACATCATCATGAAAAAATAATTATTGAGACAGTTGAAATTGACAAGAAATAAAATACAGCCACAGAAATATTCAGATAAATAAATAAATTATTCCAGTAGAGGTATATAAATTTTCCTTGTTTCTTCAATTTCTCGGAATTCTATACAGATTTTTATGAATAATAACTTTATTTATGAACATAATGAGTGGTGTAGAATGTTATAAAAAATTAAGATGTATACAATGACTCATTCAGACCTAATATGTGATCATCATTACCACTCAACCTCAACGAACAACAGCAGGTTGATTTGGCAATTTCCAGAAAGAAAAAAATAATTAAAACGTTTGAAGAAACATTTATTGAGCAGTGTAGAACATAAGCGAGTGAAACGTTTGGTGGGTGTTAAACGATGTTATGGCGCTGTTTGTCTATCACTGAAGGTGGAGATTTCCGAAGAAAAACTGCCCGTTCGTTTGAAGACGTTTGGTCGTACCTGAGACGAATTCCGATGAACGATAAGGTTGTACGTGCTCGCAGGTCTTGTCTGATTTTACACACACACACACGAGAATGAATGGCCTCTCCAGTGACAAGCAATTTACTGAATGAATCGTTGTGCGCGGGTTTTCCGCACCTGCGACGCCGCCCAGGCTAACCAACAAGTCAGATTCATCGTCTTTGTTCGGAATTGTCATCTCCTTTCCCTCACATCAGTGTGGGGCTTTCTAGAAACAAATACGTATTCTGAAATTTTGCTAGATTGTGTAATTTATTAACAGTTGGAACCTCATTAACTAACTCCAGTTACACAAATATTTGTTGCCTTAACACTAGTCTTACTTATCTATCCTCCTCAACTACAATTTAAATTAAGTTCATAGTTATATTCTCTCAAAATTAAAATGATATTTACGAAACAACAGTTAATTAATTTTACATATTAAAGGTATGTATAAATATATATTAAAACATAGATCGCTATGGAAACAAGAAATAATAATGTCGCACGTTTAAATATACAAGAAGAGTTTTGTTGAATAAAAATTTTCTTTGACCATATGATTTGTGGGATATCGTGAAATAATTTTCTTTCTTTAAGGGATGCCAAACCTTTCAGCTCCAAATTCGGAATATGTCATGTAAGATGACAGTCAATCCGGTAAACCGAAGCCTTAAATGACTTTCAGAGCCAAGGAGGAAGAAGAAAAATAGAATGATACTTCTTTGTTGTCTGTCACGTTGGATAAGTGGCTTTTAGTTACCGAAAAATCCGTCTGGGGGGCCAGAATCGTAATTCAGCATCATATGCATTACGACTTTGCATTATTATTAACTAATTGAAACGTGTCATCACTTCAATCACATGTGACTTAAATTTTGAATTATTTTAAGTTAGCTATTAAGTTAAGGCTGCTTTATGGGCATAATATAGCTTTGCAATGTCTACATGATTTTAGGGTAGGACGTTTCTTGGCCTCAAAGGGGGGAAGGATGGAATCTAAATCTTCAGAAGAACAACAGAAACCATTTCTGAGCAAACGACTACATCAAAATAAAATTTCATGGTAATCGGATGAATGGAATATGAAATCATAAGGGCCAAACATGAAGTCGTAGAGCAGATGATTGGCGTGGGAAGTTTTTGGTCTGAAAGAGGATTGGGGATAGGAAATATACTAAATCTTCAAAATATCAACCCAATCCTTTTCGAAGATGAACAGCGCTAAAGTCAAAAAAAACTATTGGCGATCGGATGAGTGGTTTAAGGACTCCTAAGGGCAAACCTCGTAGTTTGTTTGAGGCAGATCCGGTATATAAACCTGAGAGACGGCAGAAAAAAAAGAAAGTATTAATGGTTGAGTTCTGGTAAGTCCATCAGGGCTGACTTTCTCCCTCCTAGTTTTCCTGTTGCCCTCCCCCCTTGATCCATGGCCAAGGTATTTAAATTAAAACTCCAGCAGGCCTCAAGTAGTTTGAGAGGTGTATGTACGGGGGTCAAAGACCTTCAGCACACGATGAGTGTTGTTCGCTGACCCCATTCATTGGACCAGTCGGCCAACTGCCCCTCAATACTGATCGAGACATGGAGGCGGGTTCGTTGCGTCCCCACAACAATCCAGTCTCCCGTCATCAGAAAGGCGTAGGAGTAGTTCCCAATATCCCGGCCTACCTGATACAGGTTTTATAGGGGTTTTCCCCTCTATCACCTTTAGATGAAACACTACATCCCGGGGGCCCTAGTCAACCCTAGGCTACCTTGCTCTACCTTTCACTTCCTCCCTTTTCAATTACCTTCATATGCTATTAAAGGGGGGGTTTCCCGCTTCAGGATCACCCTCATGTAGCCTGTTATCCGCCGAAAAAACACTGTATTTAATTAGAATATGAGAGCTTTTGCCGGCATTTTCCATTATTTTTCTGCTTGGGCCAGATATTATAATGGTAGCAGATCCGTTGTTTTTTTAATAAAATTGTTTAATGGCATTCTGTAAAAATTACTTTCTGACTTTTAAACACGTTTATTGTATACGCTTTGAACCTACCATTGTGTATGGCAATATTTTGATACTAAATTTAAAACTTACAATAAACACCCAGAATTTTAAATGACATTTCATTCTCACTTAAATCCTTCTTTCTTCTTGAACTAAAAACTTTGGTTTATTTGTGTGGAAAGAGAAAAAAATAAGTATTATGTTCCTATTAGTTAGAATGAAATTTGGAATTAAAAACCATTTATTTGGTTGATATGGCCCATGTATTTAACGCGTTTCTTATAATCTTATCTTCAAAATTTCAGAGCGAAGTCGGGCTCCTGCGTTCCTCCGAGACGGCCAACGGATATATGGCAGTTATATATAGCAGCTGCAGCTTTATGGGAAAACGCAAATGGTTGAGAGAACTCTGTCAGCTCGGACGATTTGTTGCAAATTGCAAAACTTTGCTCGTGCGATTAATTAAGCATTCCGGAAAAGCCTGGATCTCATTTGCATACCGGATGGCAAACCATTAGCAATGCAGCCGAAACTGTGTCTTCCTTCCAAAAATTTAATAGAATTCCTTTAACCGTTTCACTGTAGGCAAAACACGAGTTTTTAAAAAATCTCATTACTTCAATTCTGATTCCATTCGCGGAACATAAATCATCTTAATTAATCAGAAGTCGCTCATAATGATTAAATTGTTCAAGGCAAATTAAGGGATGTAGTTATAGCAGCAAATGAGCTGTCCTGATACTTGGAAATTTCAAACAGTTTGCAGTAAGGTAGTTAACGTTGAGCATCATCAGATATTATAACCTAGATTTCACGTTTTCTGGCTGTAAAATTTCAGACTCATCTTTCCATTAGTCCTGATTCCACCAGTTCTTCTCAACTGAATGTTTGATGCCAACTTTCAATTAGTTTTTTTTTCTTTATCTCTAATGATCTTGTGAGTTCTTAGTCATTGATCAATACTAAAAGAGCTTTACTGACACATTATTTGCATTAGTTGCATTTTTCGCGTAAAGGCGCAATTTACGCTTTGTGATCCTTGTCTCATTTTAAATATTACGTCGAATTTGAATAATGAGTTATTGTAATTATTATTATGTACATTAATGAATAAAATTACTCCTGCTGCTGCTAACTAATAGTCAATTTTACCAACAAAGATTGATCATTATCATGTATAATGTCTGCTTAAAGCTGCATATTTGATCACAGTAGGCGGGAAAAATTATATAGGAGCGCTAATCAGGTATTATATACTAATGTCAGTTAAGCATAATTCATAAAAGATTTACAACACAGGGGATATTACTATGAGAAAGATATGTTATATCGGTTTTGCTCCAGATTTTTCAATTGCCGCCTTTTTGTATTATAGGGAACAATTTTAGGCAATAAATGCCTAAAATTGAGATGCGGCATTGACCGGCAAAAATCCGCATGTGACAACAGACTTAAGTTGCTAATTATTCTGGTATTAAATTAAATATTGATTGTTATAGTCTAAACCTAGAGGAATTCCATTGCTTGACCGTTTAATATTGATATTGAAGAGACAAAAAAACCTTTTGTCGGTCACTGTTGTTTTATAAAATATATTTATTACAACGGTAGCTTTTCGTAGATTGAACATATTCATCGTATTATTTTTAAAACAATTCTACTTTAACAACATTATCCGTAGAGCTTACTTTTAGTGGATTTTTTGTCATTAATAAAAACGTCGTCGAGGAGAAAGTACTTGGTTCTGGAGAACCAGAAATTGTTCCATCGAGATGAAGTTGGCCCAGGCTAGTTTTTCGATCAAGTGACAGAAAAAGAGTTTTTTTTGATAGTTTGACAGTAATATGTTTAACGTTGATAAACTTCTATAGATTCTTATAATAAATTAGTTGTAACATTGCATTTTTATATATGACGCTACTGAATCTTACCAAGTCTTATATTTTGGTTTCACGCATAATTTCATCGCCTTGACCCCCTCTGTCTTTCTTTTACCAAGTGAATTACTTAAAGTTCCTGTGATTAATTATCTTCGCATGTCTGTTTACTGTTAAGTAGCTTTATTTATGCAGCCGTGGGGCGTGGCCACAGTCCTCGTCTAACTACGCCCAGGCTATTCACAATGGCAAGCGCGGAGGATTCATTAAACACTGACAATTAAAGTCAATACCGACAATACCTAATCTGTTACTACGGGATGTTTTAATAGGCTTAGCGTGGTCCTCAAACACAAAGGAACCACCGAAACGGAAGCTGTTCAATAAGGTTAATTAACCGATTTCGAAACAAATTACCAGAGAAATTTTTATGAAAAATTTAGTATGGTAATTAGATTATTCTGCATAATCTAATAAATAATAATTTAAATAATGTATTATTGTTTCCTCTTGACTGGGTATAATCAAGCGCGTAATGGGAAGTTTTTTTACATTTACCATCGTTAATATTATTGCATGCTATCAGAACTTAAATATATCTCAAAAATATTTTGAGGATTACTTAAACATCAGAGTAGCTCTACTCTAGTGATTTCATCACAATGCCCCAGTTTTTTCTACGATTTTTACCAATTTATTTTAGCCGACATCATCAGGGTTACAAACTTAACTTCAGATCTGAATCAAAGACTTTCTTTAGGTTAATTAATTATTAATTTTATTAAACGTAATTATTCCCCAATACAACCATTGCAATTTTTAACACAAGAGTTTTCTTTAATCCCTTTCTCTATATTCCCACTGTTGCTCGTCTCTATTATCTATAATCCGACTCTTTGCCAGAACTAAATGCGAAAATAATTCAGTACTTATAAAAAATTTGATAATTATAAAACTTTTATGAAACGCAAAGACAAGTAATAAAATATAAAATATTACTTTAGTTAAAAAGATTCAACATATGCATCACGGAAAATATTATTTTGATTCATCAGGTTATTAGCTATTCCCTCTATGAAGTTCCTGCTACCAGGCGGATAATCTGTGGTATATATATATTTCCGAGATAATCGCTCGTGGATTTTTTGTTTTCATTTAGAGACCGTCACTTTGCTTATAAGTCAAGTGGGAATCTATGCAATGTGAACCACACTTCGAGGGGCGAGTGTCAGACGCTTTCTAACGCCTCTCGTATACTGGCGTTGCCGTTCGCCGCTGTATGTTGAATCCAGCTTCTCATATTTAGGAGTCAGAAGGCGCGTGCCGTTTTCCCTTGCGTTATATGGTGAAGCAGAGCTGTCGGACATTTAGTTTATTGGTTCCTCTAAATAACTTGGACTGTATGTAATGTGTTTTCTCAAATTAAGACTTAAATTCTTTACAATAAACTGTTTAAACGTAAGTCCGTTTGTTATATTTGTTGTAAAACACCGTAAGATATTCCAGCTCGCACACAATAAATATCAATCGTGTACAGATCCCGCGTGACACCTTCTACTGTTACAATCTGAAAAGGGCCCGGCACAGTTATTTCGTACCACTATTTAAAAGGGATCTGAAATTTTATTTGGTTCTTACTTGGCCTTACTATTTTAGTGTTTTTTTATTCTAAACTTTGTCAATGGTAGGTTTTTCTCCACGCCTCGTAGATTTACTTGCACTGATGTGCTTGAAATTTCCCTCTTTGGGGGTTGTACCTGCGGCATTGACTCGTTCTAATCCACTTAGCGAAGCCGCTATCTGTGTTGATGCAGTGGACCTCCATCTGATATAAGCCGCTCCCTGTTTACACGCCCAGTGTATGCGCGAATTTTCTTTAATCGGATCAACAACGCTGGTAAATCACTCCCATTGTGGCCTCCTCTCTTCTAAGGTTCGCCTTCGTCCTCACTATCATCTCAAGTATCGTATTGTGTGTGGCCAGACTTTTCTCGTTAAGATCAAAATCTTTACAGTCAGAGAATAACGTCAAATCAATGTCACGCAAAATATTAAAGTCATCGGTCTAAGCTAGTAGGAATGATTCCAAGAATCATCTCTGGGATTAGGTGCACGAGATATTTCTTTATAGCACCTAACATGTGGTACACAGACTGATATTGACTATTTTCCATTATAATCTTGGCAATTTTCAATTTAAAGAAAAATATTGACTCCTGCGACTTTAATTTAGTTTGAATTTGGGTGAATTCTGAATAATAAATATATTATTTTCCTTATCTTTTAAATTGAGTAATATTTTTGACGAGAAAAAGTATCTGGATGGTAGATAATATACGCAAATACAGATACAATATAATAAGAAATTATTTAAATTTTTTGATTTGATAGAAAATATTAATTTACCTAACTGGCATTTCCTTCTCTAACGTACGGTGATATTTAATACTCTTGGAAGCTTAGAGAAGGAAATAGTTGTTAAGGGTCCACGACGCAAAGTCTTGAATGTCAGCTGCGTGCTGGATAGTGTCAAAATACTGGGAGACGTGAAAATCTTGAACTAATGAGCTGCTGATTAAAGCGCGGGAGGAATATGACGTTGATAATTTGTAGTTAATTAACATAATACCGGGGCAATAAGACTTTTCTTTTTTTTGGAAACGGGGGTAACAGGCTACACGAAGGTGGTCTTGAAACAGGACACTCCATTTTAATAACAAAGGAAGGGAATTGAAAAGGGACGATAGGTAGTCAAGGGTTTCTAGGGTCTCCGGGCTATAGTTTAAGGATCCTACCCGGCGATTCACATAAAAGAGAGGCAAGGAAAACCCTATTAAACCTGTAAACAGGTAGATCAGGATTTTGGATACTATTCTCACGCCCTTCCGAATATCAGGAGATGAAATTGTTTTGGGATCGCAGCATTTCTTTTTCCTAGGGAAGCAGTAGGCCGACCGTTCCAATTAAATCATCGAACAAAACTCAGCGTGCAGCCAAGGTCTTGGAATCCGGTACATGCACCTCCTATAATAAAACAATGTGCCTCAGCATGTGACTAACTTAAATCATTCAGGTACAAGGAAGTTTGTCAACTCAGCAAGGAAGAAAATTACAATTTTAAGGCTATGAAACGTAATTTAAAAACTAGGATGAAAAAAATAAATTTAGTATAAGAATAGATTATGCATCAAAGTACATACAAGGAGACCACTTTTTTTTGCAGGAGCTATAAAACAATCAGAAACGGAAAGTAGCCTACAGCAATAGTCAGAATCGAGTAGGAATAAATTATTTGTACGTATTTAAATATAGGTATTTCAGAATTTTATAAATACTGGCTATTTTTCCACAAAACCTCAATGAGAGAGAATAAAATCTAACTTAGTCACAATTTTAAAAATAATTAAATAAAATTAGTAAACTATAAATTAAAAAAGTAAAGAAGCGTTATATAATTAGATGTGGACACAAGATGCACTTATTATGCAGAAATGTGCGTGTGTAGGAGTACAATCTAGAGATCTATAAATTTAAAAATAATTTGAGTTAAAAGAATCACATTTACAAGTTTTTTTTAATAATAATGTTCAATTATTTTTAAGGAAACATGTTGATTATATAATGGAAATAACTACTACAAGTGCAATCTCGTATAGTCGTGTTTTTCACCCACACTTTTCTCCCGTAATTCCCCGGCAGAAGGTCTTTGTCTGTGGACCATAAAAGCACTGTACGACATTCATGTTCATATATATCAGTCTTCCTAGAAATGCTGTCCGACTGGGGTCAAGGCAACAACTGACAGAAGAAGGGTGCAGTTATTTTCACTACACAATTTTCAAATACGAATTTCACCCTCATTGATAAATATACATTTTATTATGAACTCTTTGAGAAAAGGAACCAGATCGATTATAGTAAATCAATTATCGTTTGCTTTTCACGATCATTAAATAAAAAAATACTTTCAACCAAAATTACAAAATAAAGTTGCCATTTAATTAAACCGATGTTTCGTCACCATGCTTGGGGCATCAAAAAAACTTTCAACCATATTACAAAATAAAGTTTTCATTAAATTAAACGAATGTTTCGTCACCATGCTTGGGACATCAAAAAACTTTCAACCAAATTACAAAATAAATTTTTCATTTAATTAAACCAATGTTTCGTCACCATGCTTGGGACATCAAAAAACTTTCAACCAAATTACAAAATAAAGTTTTCATTTAATTAAATCCACATGTTGCATCATTCAACCAATGTTTTACCATGTTGGGACATCAAAAAAACTTTCAACCAAAATTACAAAATAAAGTTTTCATTTAATTAAACCGATGTTTCGTCACCATGCTTGGGACATCAAAAAAACTTTCAACCAAATTACAAAATAAAGTTTTCATTTAATTAAACCGATGTTTCGTCACCATGCTTGGGACATCAAAAAAACTTTCAACCAAATTACAAAATAAAGTTTTCATTTAATTAAACCAATGTTTCGTCACCATGCTTGGGACATCAAAAAAACTTTCAACCAAATTACAAAATAAAGTTGCCATTTAATTAAACCGATGTTTCGTCACCATGTTTGGGACATCAAAAAAACTTTCAACCAAATTACAAAATAAAGTTGCCATTTAATTAAACCGATGTTTCGTCACCATGCTTGGGACATCAAAAAAACTTTCAACCAAATTACAAAATAAAGTTGCCATTTAATTAAACCGATGTTTCGTCACCATGCTTTGGACATCTTGAAGTAATTGTTAAATTCTGTTGAAAAACGGAAGCCGAATTGTGTAATAATCTTGGTTCTACCTTTGTAGGCAGTCATGTTTAGATTTTTATACATTTCACCTTTTAGCTACACCAATAAATAAAATTTTGAAGTGTCTGTCTGTCTGTCCGTATGTTTGTCTTAAAATAGGTTACGAAACGGCTCATCGGATTTCAATGAAAATTTCAGAGCAGCTTAAAAACAGGGGATTAATTTTAAACATTCATGCAGATTTAATTTAGATATATAGGAGAAGATATTAATATAATATTAATTAAATAGAAATGTTAATTCTACGGTAAATTTTCTTGGAATTGCCGCGGCATGTGAACCAACAGTGAGTTATAATTATTATTACGAAAGATAGAAATTGTTTTACTAAAATACGGTCAATTCATATTTTTTTTAATCTGATTATTGAATTAAGAATCTGATCTATTAACTGAGAATGATTTATGCTATTATTCCAGCGAGTCGTACCTCAGATCTGTGGTGGTCTTTCAAGCATCATCTCTCCTTAGAAATTTATTTAATGTATAATTAAATATTGTTATCTTAGAAGTTAAATTAGTATGTTTTATGACTGGAAATCAGGATACATTAGAATGTTTCTTTAGAGTCCTTAATGTGTCATTAACTGTGTCAAACCGTCCGTGTACCATTCCGTACTTTCCTCATCAAGGATGTGTCTCCTCCAAGGATTTAATTAAATCAAGCGTATTGGATTGAGGCAATAAAACACCTTCTATTGAGTATGACTCACCGCTCCCTCGCCAATTGAAGGGTATTTCGTCATTAGCATAAGATACCCCCCCTGTGAGGACTTGAATTAAGGCGTAAATCCGGATAGTTCCTTGGGCCAACTGCTTAGAAATGCTTCATTTGGGAGACCTTCCTGGGACAATTACACGTCCCTCCCTAGCGGCAGACGGCTCCTGGAATGGAGGCCATCTTCTAGATTTCACGACAAACTTAAAGATATTAAATCCTCAGGGGTATATTTGCATATCGTCAAGCCCATGGTTTCTAATATGGTACACTGAAATTAGAAAGTTATTAAAAATAGTGTACTCCAGTATAAACACCTACGAAACATATTAATAATAATATCTTCCAAATGTTACCGGTTCTTGGTTAAATTTACTTACAATAGAAAAATAAAGTATGTCAATTTTTGAAGCTATTAGAGCCAGTAGAAAAGAGCTACTGCCAATATTTTATAGAACATTTCAATGGTTATTTCTAAATCATCATTATTTTTTAATGAATAAACAATTTGATAAAAATTCATAAAACGTTCTTTAATTTAAACTTATTAAGTGTTGTTGTTGTGATATTCAGTCCTAAGACTGGTCTGATTAAACCGTCCATGCTAACATATATTTTCCGCATAATTACCACGGCCCATATTTTCCGTAATCTACATAGCGTATTCAAGCCTTGGTCTCCCTCTTTTATACATACCCAATTCATTTCCCCATAACGCTAACTTTATAAGACCCTCATGACTTAAAACGTGGTCTATTAATCTATACCTTCTCTTAGTCAATGTCTTGCACATCGTTCAGTCTTCCCCTATTCTGCTTAAAACCTCCTGGGTAGTGATTCTATCATCCCATCCGATTTTCAGAATTCTCCTATAGCACCACTTTTCAAGGATTTCTATTTTTTCCCCGTATAACTTCACACTCCCTACGATTATTTATAATTCTAACATTAACCGTAAGTAAATTCCTCCTTTTAGCGAAAGCCTTCCTTGTCTGTGCTATCCTAATCTCTATGTCTACTATACTTCTATCATCCCTAGTTATTATGATGCCCAAATAGCAGAATTCCTTAACTTACTTCAAAATATCCTTTCCCAATCTGACACACTTTTATTCCACTATTTTCCAATACTACACTCATTTACCTTAATTTTCCCTCTTAATTCTCTCACTGAACTCTTTCTTCAGGACCACGTTCATGCCATTTAGTGTGTTTTCCAAGACTTCGTCTTACTTCTCCTAATACTACAATAACATCGGTGAACCGTGCTGTTTTATTTCTTCTCCTTGTATTATAATTTAATTTCCCTATTCCGTTTCAACTTTCTTCATCATATAAGTCAAAAAGCTCGGGTGACAAACTGCATTCTTGCCTTACTCCTTTCTTTATACTTTATTCTAACTACTGCTGACTGCCTCGTTTAGAGTATATATACAAGCCTTCTCCATATTTTATTTATTTTCGCTTTTTAATCCTTAATAGTGTTCCGTAGTTCACATTATCATAGGCTTTTTCTAAATCTAGAAATGCCAGGAACGTAGGTCTTCTTTTTTCTTATCCTGTCGTCTACAATTAGACGCAGATTTAATATTGCTTCTATTGTCCCTACATTCCTCCTAAAATTAAACTGATTTTTCTCCTAGCTCGCATTCTATTTGACGTTCCATCCTCCTTTGTAACAATATTGTTATCCATGCATAAAAAATAGAGCGTCTGAAATTACACTGAAACTGGTCGAATTAATCCATAAAGCAATTATATTTTTCTGTGCTTATTGGTTTGGAATTCAGTATAACTAAGTAATTGGAAAATGAAGCTTACTTTTAGGGACAGAAAAATATTCCATTAAACCCTTAAAATTGAATAAATAAATTCGGTAAATTAATGCTGATGATAAACCCAAGGGTTATCCCAAAAAAAATTGATAAATGTTAGATAAATAAAGAAATAGTTCTCCATTCCTAATTTAATACACTTTGATTTTGAGACATTGAGAAATATTTGACATATTTATGTGGAATAATACGGCTTCCAAGACCTGTTTCCTCAAGCAGTATGATATTAGTTGTCTCTAACATGAGAAGGTCCTGACGTGACAAGATAGATTATCCATGTTATTAACCGTGCTGTGCTTACCGACTGAAATCAAATTACCCAAGATCAAATTACTATCGCGTAATCAGCGTCCAGACCTTGATTCAGCGTCGCTCTTGCTGGAGACTGACGCCATCCGTTCACTGTGGCACCTTCCGAAAATATTCCTCCATATTAAACAAATATTCAGTCTTCAACTCAACTCAACTTTTTCGAAATGAAACGAACTGGATTAAAGAATAAATTGGCCACGCTTCATTAGCATCCGCAATGATTCCATTCCTAAACATGGTCAGTCGTTAAAACTCATCTGGAAAAAATCCGCGCTAATGAAGCAACGAGGCGCGATAGCAGACATTTTTTTTCCCTCCATTTAATTTTCACGCGCTTCAAAAGAATGGACCTTGAACGGGGGAGGGGGGGGGGAATTATGACCGGGGTAAGGAAATAGGGAATCTTAATTATTCGTTTTGAACTAGATGGAACTGCAAAGTGAAAATTCCGCGAGGGGAAAGACAGCAAGGCACTTTTTTTAATGTGGAACCAGAGGACGATTCCTGGAGCAAGGAAAGAACGAAATATGAGTGAATAAAGGATGTGACTTTTTTGATCAATAAAATATTTAAAATAACTTAAATTTACTTTACTTGCAATATTCATACAAACAAGTTTCCAGATTGTATTTATTAAGAACCTTCTCCTTATTAGTACCAGTCAATCATTACATTAACAATTTTTAAAATAATTTTTAGCCAGAAGGATTTATGTATATGAAGGTTGGTATCTTGCTGGGAATTGGGTGTAGACCTCGATTATGTTAGTAGAGGGAGTTTTCACTATGCGGTAGGTCATGTGTTCGTGTCCCTGACATCTAGATGTTTTTTTTTTCATTCTTATCCTCTGTAATTTTTTTGTTCTTACGTCTGTTTTACTACTCAATTACACTTAATTGTCATAAACATTTAAAAAATATATATATTTATGATTCCATATTTTAACAACTCGTCAGGTTTGAATAAACAATCTTAAATTAAAACCAGCCCAGTCTTCAAATTATTTATTTCAAAATCATCGATAAAGTAACAGTAGCTTTCGGAATTTATGCTATAATCATCTGTAAATAAAATAAAAATGCAGGGGATACATAATACGTCACGTTCTTAAATCTATAATACTATATACTATTTTAATTACAATCTTCATAAATGAATTAAAAAATATATTTATTCATTTTACTTCTATAAAATAATGTAATGAACAATATTAACGTTAACCGGGCAACGTTACCGTAAAAGTTCTCGTCACATAATAAGAAAATACAGTCAAGTCCTAATAATTTAAATTATGAACAACGTGAAAAATCACGTGCTACAACTAAAGTCAATTCTACAACAACTAACATTTAAATTAATCAAATTACTAATTTTATTTTTACGAGTTATAAATTTCAAAGTTTAATCATTACTTTATCGTAACATTCTAAATCAGTAATTTGAGGACTTTGTTGGTTTTAATTGAAGATTTTTTATAAAAAATCTTTATTTATAAACACAATGTTCCTTTGTATAATTGTATCGTCTTAGGATGTCCGAGACGTTACCTCAGTTTTTCTATGAAAATTACTATAATCATTACGTTTCTATGGTAACAGAACTTCAGAATTATTGATGTGTGTTCCTTTACTTTTCATGCACCGTAATAAATCGAATTTAAAAGGTAACAAGTGGTAAAGAGAATAATATAACCTTAGAAATTACAAAATTTTGTAAAATTAATAAAATAAAATGTAGTTTCGAATGGAGTAAGAAACAAACAGTATAACAATTTAATACTCATGTAAGAATTTAAAAAATATAAATTTATCTAAAACACAAAATAAACGACTTTCTGCTTAAACGTTGTTGTGCTTTTAATTAAAGATTTATTTAAAAAAAGTTAATAGTATTTGAATGTACGATTAATATAGTTCACTAATTTTAGAGTTATATACTATGAGATGAAGTATAGTAAAAGTCCATAAAAATGAATCACAATGCACATTAAAAACGAGCGATTCAGAGTATTTCGGAGCCTTGATATTCAGAAATTATATCCCTTTGTTAGGAATGCGTTTAATAATTTTATAATGCAATACGTTTACCTATTTTAGGAGGTATATGTACCGGGGTCAAAGACCTTGGGCATATGGCAAGAGCTGTCCGCTGATCCCATTGGATCAGTCGGCCAATTGCCTCCTGAAATTGTTGGAGACACGGAGAAGGGAATGCTGCGACCCCACAGCAAACTCGTCTCCCGTCATTCGGAAGGGCGTGAGTATAGTACCCAATGCCCGACCTACCTGATGCAGGTTTTCTAGGGTTTTCCCTGCATCTCTTTAGGTGAAACACCGGGTAGGATCCTTAAACCATAGCCCGGGGGCCCTAGTTAACCCTTGCTAGGCTACCTTGCTCTACCTTCCGCATCCCCCCCTTTTCAATTCCCTTCCTATGCTGTTAAAGGGGAGTTGCCTGTTTCAGGATCACCCTCATGTAGCCTGTTAACCAAAAAAAACAAAATGGTTCGCTTTATTGAGCGGTGTTATTTATCTGAAATAAATCATATGTGATTTATGGTACCTGTTATGGACAAATCTTGTGTGTGTGGCATTTTCCACAGTCTTGCACTTAGAAAATGTTAATGCATATTTGTTTTTGGTTTTTTTTTTCGGTAGAACTGCAGTCTGCAGCCGCGAGCACAAACATCTCTTGGCGAGAACAAAGGCGGCAGATGTGCAAATAAAACACGCCGCAATTGATAGCTTCAAAGGCAGCGACTGATTTGCCTGCGGCTCATTGGAGAAGAAGTGTCGCAAAAAACGGGAGAGAACCGTGCAAAAACACCCAACGGCCCTCACATCACACAGAGACGAATACAAACAGCAGCTACTCATCAAATATTCCCTTTTAAATTGGTCACGGGTAGTTGAATAACAGATTCCTCTATATAAAGGCCTTCGCCGATACGAGAATTCTATCAGCGTCCATTTTCTCGAACGTACCAATTTCACTGGGACGAATTTGTCGATGTTAAACAAAAATCTCAATCATTTCAACCCTAAATTAATAAATTCTATAATTATTCTGACTGTACTTCGATTAATGAAGGTGAAAAATTAATCAGACTTTTTTTTAAAAAAAACGGAAAGTTACAACGCGGGGTACAAGAGAATACAGCAAACGTTTATAATATTTTAATTGGTTTCTGTTTAAAATATTTATCGAAGCAACTTTGGACCGTTAAATGATTAAATAATATATTTTTTTTACTTAGGACGGCCACAAACACTAACAGCGAAATAGCGACCCTTTCGCTACTTAGATTAATAATATTTTTTATATGCACCGGTAGCACCCGCTGTCACCGTTGACACAACACTGACACCGCTTGTCTCTCTCTCATTGTCGTCCTCTTGACGCATTGTCACCCCAACAAAAGCAATTAATTATAAGAGACGTACATCATCTACATTTAATAAATTACAATGTTTGGCAAGTAACATTTTAATTTTACGAATATATAATGAAGCATCTGTATCAGAATTCATCAGTTTCATTAAAATTGAAACAACATTTTATTTCTAATTGTAAACATTTAACTGTGTCATTACAAATTTTTAAACCTTCATTATAACCATGAGATATCAACTTTTAGGTATCTAAAGGTTTGGGGTGGATGCTTTGAGCAGTTGGTTCAAACCAAGTCAAAGTGGTCCAGAAAAAAAAATTGTTGCCGCTCCATCTCAGAAAAAAAAATTAATATTTTCGGATGAAATCTTCACGGTTAACCAACCGGGTCAGGTATTTAAAAGCCGCAGAAACGTTTTTTTTAATACCTGACCCGGTTGGTTAACCGTGAAGATTTCATCCGAATTATTCACCAGGAAAGTCTACGTTCATTAAAATTAATATTTTGTTTGTGCATTCCCTCATGTTTTGGAAGTTTGAAACTAATTTTATTTCATTTATATTCTGCCCCGTTCAGAAAATTATATAAAGTGATTATTTTTATTCAGATTATTGAAAATTAAAACTATTTAAAATTTCTCCCAGACTTTTTCTTAATTGAAGGTCTGGTTGCTCTAAAATATCCATACCGATGGTTTTGCAATACGCATATTTTGATAACGTTATGAAGATTGAGAGATCCCATGGCTCCCACGAGCTAACAGAATCTTTTTATGAAGGCGAGAAGCACAGAGCTTCCTTTGTGAGTTAGTCAGCTCAGCGACGCGCGCGATGATTACTTCCTTTGGCCAGTCTGACTCTGCACTTCTCGGAATGCTGAATGTGCCAAGCATCATCGCCCTTCACCGAATATTTCGGCCATTTAGAAGCCAGTCACTGGCGAAGCTCACGTCGGATCACGGGTAGCCAGCCACCACAATGCAATGCACTCACAAAACCCGCTTCTGAGCCTGCGTGAGGAATGTATTTATTGCTCCGGGGGACTCTACCGAAAAATTATTGTTTCCGTTGAGTGTGAGAGTGAACTAACTGCACCAGGATCAACCAGGAGATTAGAGTCCACTGCCTAAAGTTAAAGGATGCCTCAATTAATAGGATGCAAAATTTACAGAAAACACTTAAAAATCAAATAGAAGATAATAGATAAATAGTCTACGGATAATTTTGATCTACGGACATGGTTGAGAAAAAATTCTAAATTATTGTCGAAAAATTTACTTATTTTTGAACTACGAGACGTAATTTAGATATATTAATACCTGATAAATAACAAGAATATAAATAGTGAATATCTGTAAATAAATTTTCAAAATAGAAATAATATAATTCATTGAATATAAATAAGCATAATTCTGTAGAATGTAACAAATGAAATATCAAAAAACCTAATGTGGAATTGTAAGTGATTTATAAATCATGGTTTAGACATAGTGATTTTATCACACGGCGTCAGTTACAGGTCTATTTGAATTGCTTATATTTTTATTTATAAAGCGAACATCGAGACGTAATTTAGATTTATTAATACCTGATAAATAACAAGAATATAAATAGTGAATATCTGTAAATAAATTTTCAAAATAGAAATAATATAATTCATTGAATATAAATAAGCATAATTCTGTAGAATGTAACAGATGAAATATTAAAAAAAAAATCCTGAAACGCAATTGTAAGTGATTTATAAATCATGGTTTAGACATAGTGATTTTATCAAACGGCGTCAGTTCCAGAACTATTTTAATTGCTTCTATTTTTATTTACAAAGCGAGGATCGTAAGGAACATTGAAAATACAATCTGCTCTCACGTGGAGGTAGAATTCTGAACTCTAGGTTCCATTCATGCCGAATTATTTGGAATTTTTTTCTCAACCATGTCCGTAGATCAAAATTATCCGTAGACTATTTATCTATTATCTTCTATTTGATTCTGTTCACTTACTACCAATTTTGTTTATGGTTTCAATAATCTCCGATTTTCTTTGGTAATTATGAACAAAATTTATAGGAATTATTTAGTTTTTTATTTTATTACATATATGTATAAAACACAAATTCCTAATTGGGTGATATTTAGGGGAAATTAAATATTGACATAGCAACGGCTTAGTTCAGGGTATTCTTATATATAATATTTAGCAGGATTAAATATTGTGGGCAACAACGGCCAGCAGAGACTCCCTTATTAAGACGAACCTGTTTTAGTTAGTTCTTCGTTCGTTTCAAAATCTGCTCAACAAGCATGACTTCCAAGAAATTCGTTGTAGATGCAGGTAGGCAGAAAGTTGTGGCGACCCCTTCTTAGGAGAGGGTGTGATTTCAACAGGTAGAAAACAAGAGATTTTTCCATCGTTTAGCGACAAAGAAAAGCATTCATCTGTCTCGACGAAGTCGTTCATGTCTAGCAGAAGGGTTTGGCTTGGATATCATAAATCTTTATATGTAGATCTGTGTTTTCTTTCAACAAATTATTAACAGCCTTTTTTTCTGTTCTTAAATCCTTGTTTCTTTCGACCAACACTTGTACTTACTACTCTTTCTGTATATTTTTCCACATAAAACGTTCACTTTCCTCTCCCTAAATCCCCTTCCTTCTAACTTTGGAGCAATCTTCTGCTTCTACCATCTCCTGACCTCCAGTTCCTTCCAACTTAAAAACCATACTGACTTTTCTCACCTACTTTTCACCTCTCAGCCAATCTCTCCTTTCCCCTTGTCTATGGAAAATCGCCGTCACAAGTGATGTGTCTTCACAAAACCTCATTAATTTTCACCAACTGCGAGATCCGCACTTACGGAGAAAGGGGTATATCTAAGGGAAATTTTCATTGACCATCGTCCTCTGGTGGAAAAACATCTTCAATACTTGCACCAAGTCTGTCTGTCTGTCACGGGTCTTTGTGACAGTCTGGCGCCTTTCTAATACTGGAGTTTCTCTGTCTGAATATTTTCATTCAATTTTCTGAATTTAATTCATCCTAAAATTCAAATTAAATTGGGGAGCGTTCTTCTACGCCGCACGTTTAATTGCTTCTTTATAACTAAATTATGATATTAGCATCTTTAAACTGAGAATTTATCATTGGAATCACATTGTTACCTCCCACAACGTTAAGGGGAATTTTGATTTTGATTGCATGAAAATTTTGAATCAACCAACTGCTAAGTGAATTTGGGCTGTAGTTTTTTTTATAAACTTTTACATGATGTTAAATAGCTCCAGTTTAAAACATTCCCTTTTGTGAATTTTTGTCTACCTGCCTTATTACGGAGGTCTTCATGCACTTTCCGAAACTTCAAACCGCACGGCTACAGAACTCAATCACCATTAAATACTTCAATTAACTATAGAAAGCATTAAAAAATACCAATGACCCGAGATGAATCATTACATAGTAGATATTAATTAAAAAGAGGGAATCTTATTTTCTTCCTTAATTTTAAATATACATAATTAATTTCTATTATTAGGATTTTACATTTACATGAGTATATACGCTCAATGCTGAAGTTGAGTTTGCTGAATAATCGTCTTTCTGAAAAAGTAGCCGAAGAGTAGGAGAAAGAATGAATAATTAAGTAGGGAAAAGGATATAATAGTAACAGATAATCCAAACAATATATCAAAGCTAGCTGGACAAGTTATTTGGTGCACCTCTTTGATTTTAATCAAGAAGTTAAATGGTTTCCGCCGTACAACACGTTATTTCACTTTTCCCCGCGCACTGGAGCAAGCATATGTAATTGGCAACATAAATAAAATGCAAAATATTTTTCTCTCATTTCTTTTTCGGTTTCAACTGTAACTACGTAACTAATTTCTCGTGAATTGAGTTGTTAACTGTTACAAATAAGTGAATTACGCCAGTTAGTAATTAATATTGTAAGATTCCCGAGTGACATCAGGGAATTCGAAATCAACCTGAAGTGAAAAAATTGTAAATTCACTATAAAACACACTGTGTAATTAGGTCAATTATGTACAACAGGATCCGAGGAACACTAAACGCTTTTACACAAGTTATTTTATTTATCGGGTAAACAATTAAATTAAAGATGGAAACTTTTTATATGAAACCAAATAATGTTGATTGGGACTAATTAGGGTCACTGTGAGTTTCCCAATATTTATTTTAAATTTGTAAATTACATTATCAAATTATTACATAATTTTATATTAAATAATTATATTTATTTTATGTGTTAAAAAAACACCACTTTCGTACAGATATTTTTCCCTCTAACATGTGTCTGTCGGAATTTTCTAAGCTCATTTTTCGGTACACATTCTCTTTTATTATTTTATACGTGAATGCAAAATTCAACACCTTCATAGAACTGAGGCTAATTAAGATGTTTTTAGACATTGTTTTGTAAGAGGTCAATTACAATTCACAACGCTTGGAACTGAAACTGATAAGCGACGACAAACAGGCGTGGTTTGCAATTAAATTCGGTGCACATTTAATATTAAGAATAAATTAACGACCATTTACAGATCATAAAATTGCATTTAATTCATTCGGCCATTTGTCATAAGGTAATTATTTCGTATACTTCGAAAATATGTTGTAATAATGTTACCTAAAATAATATTAAATTAGTAAACAATAATATTATTAAAACTTATAATTCGGCATTTTGATAAATAAATAGAAGACAAAATATATACAATTTAAGCTGGTAATTAAATGTAAGTTCGAGACCAAATAATACCGATCAAAAACATAATTTAGACCGTAAAAACAGACAATGTGTAAAAGTGTGAAAATAAAAATTTAATCCCTAAACATTTAAACTAGAAAATATGAAATAATGGGAAATCAAAAGTATTAAAAATTTATATATTTATATATAATACCAAAACCTCTCAATTAAACAATAAATTTTATGATTCATAAAATTATTAAACTTAAAATAATAATCCTAAACTTAATAACTTAATCATTTTAAGAACCCAATTACTAAAATATCAAAAGTTATAAAATAAAGGTTTATAAATATTTCACAGTTTTAAGGTTTCACTGTGTGAATTTAGTGCTTTTAAATTTCCCTTGAAAAATAACCTTTCAAGTATAAATTATGTTTAAATAAATTTTGATCAGAAATAAAATCTGTAAATTATCACATTTCAAATTCATGTTTCTCCTTTGATTTAAGTATAGTGATAACATGATTTCTCATACTGTTGTGATTATTCATACGTTATTTTATTTTTGTTCCAAAAACAAGTTTGTTTTGCCTTATATAGAATTTTTCACATTCATGGCGAACATATTTAATTTTATAATGATTACTATTTCGCTTTCCCTCTTATTATAATTTAAATTTTGTTATTAACTAAAAATTACCTTAAAAACAAATTTTGTTAACGTCATATTTAATTTTTCACTATTGTTAAAAACTGTTAATTACTGGTTTAGCTTGATTAGCTTTATTTTTTATTTTTTTTCTTGTATTACATTTTGTATTACATTTATTCACCACAATGTAGCTCGTGTTTTATGAACATAACCATGGACCACATCATCTTCCACTGTCCCAAGTATCACAAACAGAGGACAGATATTATCGGACTGTATGGACCTAAGGACATCACATCTTCGAAAGAAGCAATTAAAATAACTTTACAATTTATACAAGACATCAACATTTATGAAAAAAAATATAATTTAACTTTTCACCGTGTGTAATTTATTTATCACAATTCTATGATCTTTTCATAAACCCTAAAGAAATTTCTGTTCATATGTGCTACTAAAATTTTTGTAGTTCGTTTAGTGACTTTATTGTTGACGCAAGCTAAAATAAATTAAGACTGAAAAAATTATTTCTAATTATTATTCAAAATCGTTTATCGATTAAATTTAACGGGTATTATTCATTAAAATATTTTTAAGAATTTTGAATTGTCGTTGTGATACAAAAGTGTTTTATGATGCAATCCCAAAACATAGTGATGAAACTTCGGATGAAAGAAAGAAAAATTTTTTATTTAAAACGTAGGTATGTTTCTTTTTTTATATAATTGAAAACTATACTTTTCATAATTTAAAGTAATATTTTGTATTAAAATTAAAATTTTGGTGGCATATTTTTTGTTTAGTTACCTGATGAAATCCATAAATATGGACGAAACGTCTAAGTTGTATTAAATAAATATAACTTGGTTTCATGATAAATTGACTGAATTTTTTAACTTCTTTCAGACAATTATTGCAAAAATTAAATGAAACCCTTGTATACAAAATTAAATTAATAATACTATAGTGTGAATAAAACCACAGAAAAGTTGTCTCAATGTATTTTTTCTCAGAGAATAAATACATTGAGACAACTTTTCTGTGGTTTTATTCACACTATATTAATTATATAGAGTTGTTGTACATTTAATATTAATAATACTTTTCGATTTCTGCGAGTGTCTTTCGTACTAACAGTTTAATCATACTTAAAATATGAAAATTTGTTGTGTAAATAGGATATTATGTGAAGCATTGTTTGATGTAAATGGAGGAAATTTAGATGTTTCAATACGAGTTAAGTTTTCAAAGGAGTCTACGGCAGTATTAATCTAAATAGACTTTTGAAGGACCCACTAATATGAAATATCTTCTGCACCATAAAGTTTGTATCAAGTTGGCGGCTTTCAGAAGATCTTCCAATAATGTAAATGTAACCTCTAAAGCACCCCTCTAAAAATGCAACATTAATTATTTCCCTAGGGTTGTGTATGGGGAAGTTATGATTCCACGAGATTTTCTTCCCTCTCTGAGGGATCTTCTCACTTCCCTAAGGAAGCGGAAGTAGAGAGGGCGCGGGTCTTTGTCCTTCCATCCGCTATCGGTGCTTACTCAATAAGAAGCATCCAATTTTTTTTTAAAAAAAAAATAGAAAATCCCTTTATAATAAGCAGCGTTGTTGAACTTCTAGCTTTATCATTCATCACGACCGTAGTTATGAAAACCGCGGCCCCTTACCATACCCGTTTGCTTTGATAGGGTCTTACATACCCTCTCCTCCCGGCCCCCATAATGCACCTCATACAGCCTCTCCTGTTCGCTAGGGGGTATTCCTAAATTGCCAATTTTGAAGGAAACCATATCTCAGGTCCGTCACCCTCTGGAGTCGTCTTATCTTTCTGCGGCATCTCCCATGCCCTGAGCAGGAGGAAAAGGATGAACTTGCTGTGCATATGCTCTCCTCTCGCTGTCGTAATAAAAGATAGCTTTAACCCCCCGTCCCCGCCCCCGCCCCATAAGGGGGGCCCCCTCTATCGGAATGGGGTCTGAGATGAATGGGTAAAGAATACCACGCAATGCATGCAAATTCCCAATCTCACATATGCGAGCTGCGCCTTCCAAGAGGAACGCTGCGTCATCAGCTGGGAAATGCTGCCGTAAAACCAACATCAGTTTAGCAATACGCCTCCTTTAAAAATTAATTTTTTCACATCAATATTTGGGAAACAATCATGACCAAAATTTTAAGTTATAAATTTATGGTGACAGAGAAACAGAGTAGTTCTATAATATTTGGAGCATACATAAATAGCGTGGTCCGTCTCCCTCTTGTAAAAGCGTCATCAGCTGGGAAATGCTGCCGTAAAACCAACATCAGCTTAGAAAACATTATGAAGCAATACGCCTCCTTTAAAATTAATTTTTTCACATCAATATTTGGGAAACAATCATGACCAAAATTTTAAGTTATAAATTTATGGTGACAGTGAAACAGAGTAGTTCTATAATAGAATATTTGGAGCATATATAAATAGCGTGGTCCATCTCCCTCTTGTAAAAGCGTCATCAGCTGGGAAATTCTGCCGTAAAACCAACATCAGCTTAGAAAACATTATGAAGCAATACGCCTCCTTTAAAATTAATTTTTTCACATCAATATTTGGGAAACAATCATGACCAAAATTTTAAGTTATAAATTTATGGTGACAGTGAAACAGAGTAGTTCTATAATAGAATATTTGGAGCATATATGATTAGCGTGGTCCGTCACCCTCTTGTATAAGCGAATAATTTTACAGAATCTTCACGTTTTATACATTTATAACCGAAGACGTCTAAATTCCTGTCAGACTGGAGTTTTCCGCCTCTTACAAAAAATGAGTCAATCCGATTGCGATTAAACTTCAAATCCTTTACCTACAGACCCATGAAAATGTACTTAACCGTAAAAAAATATTATTTTTTATCTCTAGACCCCTTGAGTTTTTCTCTCTTTCATATGAACTCGTGTCCGCCACTTTAATTTATGATGAGGAGATTGGTCGCTGCAATATCGAAGAAACTTCAGATCTTTGCCAGAGAATTTGGTTGCCAGAGGTTCTCAACCATTTGAATAATCATTACATTGATACTAGATTGTGGAAGTTCTTAAGTCGGGATTGTTTCTCTTGTTACAATAAAAAGCTTGGACCATTATCGATGAAACACTATATAAAAAGAGAAGTATAGAGATATTGGGTAATAAACCTTCAATGTTCATTCTGAGATAAATATAAGTTATTATAATTCCATGCTACTTTGGCATGGAAGAATCAATTAATGAATTTTATTTTTGAAGTCGTAAATTTTGAGACTACATATTGCTCTGACCCTCAATGTGAAAAATTTTAAAAGTAAATTCAGTCTTCTTAATGTTTCCGTTTATCGTATTCCACTCTTTTCTTACCCTCTTCTGTTCTTACCCCACACACTTCCTTCTACTGATAATTTTACAGGACACTCGTGTCTCGAAAAGTGGCCTCTTAATTTATCCCATGAAAATGCACTTAACCGTAAAAAAATATTATTTTTTATCTCTAGACCCCTTGAGTTTTTCTCTATTTCATATGAACTCGTGTCCGCCACTTTAATTTATGGCGAGGAGATTGGTCGCTGCAATATCGAAGAAACTTCAGATCTTTGCCAGAGAATTTGGTTGCCAGAGGTTCTCAACCATTTGAATAATCATTACATTGATACTAGATTGTGGAAGTTCTAATGTCGGGATTGTTTCTCTTTTTACAATAAAAAGCTTGGACCATTATCGATGAAACACTATATAGTTGCTAAAAAGAGAAGCATGGAGATATTACTTTCAATGTCAATTCTGAGATAAATATCAGTTATTATAATTCCATGCTACTTTGGGATGGATTAAGTACGTATTAGAAGAGTCAATGAAATAATTTTATTTTTGAAGTCGTAAATTTTGAGACTACATATTGCTCTCACCCTCAATGTGAAAAATTTTAAAAGTAAATTCAGTCTTCTTAATGTTTCCGTTTATCGTATTCCACTCTTTTTTTACCCTCTTCTGTTCTTACCCCACACACTTCCTTCTACTGATAATTTTACAGGACACTCGTGTCTCGAAAAGTGGCCTCTTCATTTATCCCATGAAAATGCACTTAACCGTAAAAAAATTATTTTTTATCTCTAGACATCTTGAATTTCTCTCTTTCATATGAACTCTTGTCCATCACTTTAATTTATGGTGAGGAGATTGGTTCGGTGCAATATCGAAGAAACTTCAGATCTTTGCCAGAGAATTTGGTTGCCAGAGGTTCTCAACCATTTGAATAATCATTACATTGATACTAGATTGTGGAAATTCTAATGTCGGGATTGTTCCGGTTTTTACAATAAAAAGCTTGGACCATTATCGATGAAACACTATATAAAAAGAGAAGTATAGAGATATTGGGTAATAAACCTTCAATGTTCATTCTGAGATAAATATAAATTATTATATTTCCATGCTACTTTGGCATGGAAGAATCAATTAATGAATTTTATTTTTGAAGTCGTAAATTTTTAAACTACATATTGCTCTGACCCTCAATGTGAAAAATTTTAAAAGTAAATTCAGTCTTCTTAATGTTTCCGTTTATCGTATTCCACTCTTTTCTTACCCTCTTCTGTTCTTACCCCACACACTTCCTTCTACTGCTAATTTTACAGGACACTCGTGTCTCGAAAAGTGGCCTCTTAATTTATCCCTATCTCTTGGTCAAAGTCATCCATATTCTGTAATAGTTATCAATGTCTGTAAGTTTAAATAATGCCAAAAACACAAAAACAAATATCTTCAGAATTCTTTTATAGCAACACTTTTTCAAAATCTCCTATCATTTTTCTTTATGCAACTCCTACTGTCCACCTTTCGCAGCTATATAACGCAACACTCCATGCCCACACTTTTAATAATGATTTCCTAATATTTATACTTATATTAGCCGTATGTAAATTCCTATTTTTTGCGAAGGCCTTTTTTCTCTTTATCCCTACCATACGTCTGCTAAAGTAGAAGATTTCCTTAACTTTCCTTCCCAATCTATCACCCTTTGTTATTCCTCTATTTCCGATACTATATATTCCATTACCTTGGTTTTGCCTTTATTAATCCTGTTGTTCAACTTTTTTATTCCAGGATCACGATCCGATCAGGTTATTTATTCTGTTCTTCCAAGTCTTTTTCTCTTAATAGGTGTGATAACGTTCAAATATATGCAATATTAGTAGATAATTGCTCATTAATTGTAATTCTCTATTTACGTAATTTTATCTAATCAATAGCTTAAATTTACGCAGTCACGTTACATTACTACTAATAATTTAAAGAATGGCAAAAAAAAGCGTGTAATTTGTAATTTCATAAAATTAATAATAGAATGCCCGTTTAGGACTGTCAAACTTATTTTTATTAGATCCAATGTATGTTCAAATGTGTTTTAATGATATATGGACCGGATAACACGTTCCTAAATTAAGAAAAATAAAATGTTATGATCGTGTTTCACAGATTTCAAATTCCCTGTAAGTCCTAGAAGCGCGATTTCATATGCAATCGAAGTTATATTACGACTGTCGTCGTACTTTGTGGCTGCGGCGGTGCATTTACCACCAGTTTTTCCCCTGTATGAATTCCCAGTAGTCCCACTTTATGGCCCATATAAGTGAAGCCAAAATATAGATTTGCATTTTGACATAAAACGTAAATTGTTCCCCGTTTTATAGACCTTGGCAGCTGCGCCCGAGGAACGGGGCAGACGCTCCTGGAAGCTGGAAGCTGGGAGCAAGGATCTCCAGAACCAGAACCAGTTCCGGGGAGTGTCAGCTGGGAGGGGACACGTGTTACAGGTGCTGCTGGCTGCCCTAGCAGATCCACTCACCTGATATCCTCTCATTTGTACAGCTGACAAACACTGAACGATACCTAACCATACCACAAGTGAATGGCTAAAACATGGAAGCTTCTGGAAAAAGAAATTATGTAGTTGCCTGCCTGTTCACAGAATCCAGGATAGTAAATATTTCTCTAGTTGCCTGCATGTTCACACAATCCGGGATAGTAAATATTTCTCTGGCTAATTTTCTCAAAATAATGCAGAAGATAACTTCAAAATACAAGTACATAAATGTGATAAATGTAAACGCTGGTAATGTTAAGTACATGTACAAATTATTATGCTGGTATAAAAGTTCATCCTCATAATTATTTTTAACTCAACTATTTTATATATAAGGTACAAATTGTATGTCTTCTGTATAGAACTTAAGAAAATCTTTTTATAAGTTAAAAATTAACGAATAGTTACAGTATATTCTAATATTAATAAAGCAACCTAACTATGTAAAATCTCTGACTCGTTCCACATCATCCTTGAAGCTTGTGCTTGCTTCTCTATAAGATCTATGGAATATGATTTTATACTTATACTTATGATGATGTAATTTAAAAAATTATAACTAAAAAGTAGTATGAAATAAACTTACTTTTCAAACAATGATTTCAAGAAGACATAATACCAATAAAAAACCAAAATAGAATCATTCTAAACTTCAAATTTACTCAACGCCAGAGCTTTCCGTTACTATTCCAGTAATTAGAATGTCAAGAATCAGTTTATGCTTGAAGATCTCAAAAGTAGGACACCATATACACAAATTTCATTCTTTGGGAAGACAATGAATTACCATTTGTGAAAGGAGTAATTAAAACTGAATAATAATGGAAAACAAAGTGATATGAAAATTATACCTCAACGAGAATTAAACTGATAGAGGGAATAAATTACAAGATTCCAATATAATTTAAGGATATTGATACTTACAGATGTAAACACTACTTTTTTAGTAAGAAACCTCCGTGACTATCTCATGGCAAACTTTAGGATTTTTGTTCAAGTGTGGCTTCAGCCTATGTAATTATTTTTAGAAAAGGATTTTAAATATTCCTTCAAAAAAAAACCTTTGAAGACTGAATTCCTTCCCTTTTTTTTCTGGATTACATACACGTAAAATATTTTGAAATCAGCCAGATGTGACTTAAACGAAAAAAAGGAGAATGTCCATATTTAATTTTACAATGTCGGTAATACTTGCAACAACTTATAAAACACCTAAAACCGCAAAATACTTGCAAATAATTATACTACAGATTTTATATCACTTCACTTTAAATACTTGATATAAAGAAGATTTTATCACGGACGAAACAGAAAATGTAATGGAATACAATCTCTTGCACAAAGGAAACAATAGTGAATGGAAAGTAAAAGGCCAAATAACTGAAGTTTCAGAATGTTTATTTCACTTTCGAAATAAATAATATGCAATTATAAACGTTATAAAAATTCCATTTTACTTCATTTAATTATTTCACGTTAGACATTACCTCAGATTGCCAATGGCTCCATATCAAGAATTTAGTCTTACGAGGATCCATTTTTTTCCTTAGTTTATTATCTACAACGACAACGAATCAGATCAATTAATAAAGGAAGTTTATTGGGTCTAACTAATAAAAAATCAGTGTTTTAAAATTTAAATGTATTTTCATAATATATTCATTTAATGGAATGAAAATATTTAAAAATTAATTCCGCATGCTCATAAAATTGTTATGTTTAATCAGGCTTCTGGGGTACAGAATCTTTCGAAATTTATCAAAGACTAATTGAATAAACTTAATAAAATTATTAATTATGAGTTACGCCATTTAAATTCCCTTTACTGAATGTATACCTTTATAGAGCTTGAGGAATGCCCCTAATGGAAATGACGGTATCTGATTTGAATTGACGTTACTACATTTCGTTCAGCTTAAAATTATAGATAAAGATTCATGATTAGCAACTCACCACGTCTTTTAGTGTGGCGAAGAGAAACAATTAAGTCGTTAAAAGGGAACGGAGCTGGGAGCCCGTGAGGTGGCAGCGTGATGAGTGACGTGATTGACGTGCGACCTCAGCAGCGTGGTTTCCTCCTCACGTCATGGCAGACCCTGTCTTTATAGCTATTTTTAGGGCCCACACATAACCTGGAGCTGCGACAATATTTACATACAATCCGTTTTCACCGATATCCCGTGCATACTCATCAACGCGGCGAGTATGGAACGTATAAAATTGTGCCTTAATATATATTTATTTACTTGACGCATGGCGGTTCCGATTCGGAAAACTAAGTTCAGCTTGTTATTCTCTGAGGACACTAATGCAACACGTTGACAAAAAGCAGGTCAAAATGGTTTATTTCGCGTATTTTCATTCAATTATGAGCCTATGGCGTCTCTAACTGCTCCAGGAGTAATGAAATATTTAAGTTGCAAAAGCGTGCAATTAGAATACTTTCTAGCACGAATTCTAGATCATGGAGTTGCAAACCTTTCTTCAAAAGTTTGCAAATACTTACTTTACCAAGCGTATATATTTATGAAATATTAAAGTTTGTAAAGCGAAACACTAATTTGTTTCAAACAAATGGCGAGTTTCATGAATACGCGCGCGACTAGAAATCGTTCAGCTCTAAGGTCGGACAAGCATCGTCCTTGTTCTCTCTACACCAGAAAAGTATTCACAATACCCCCGGGGATAATTTTATACAACAGCCTTCCTTCCGCCAGAGGTTAAAAATAGTAACTACAAAAGCTTCGTGAAGCAGAGTAAAACTATTCTTTTAAATGGCGCTGCTGTTTTACTCGGTACAGGATTTTCTTAATCGTCCTTCTAGTATTTATATCAAGGTTCCTGGAAAAATTGTTGAATGAGCTGCTGCCTTATAAAATAGCACATCACATATCTTTAAAATTTTTATTCAGTTTTTTCTGCTCTTTTGTTGGTTTGTTTCATGTATTACCTGGAGCAAGGACAGTTTCCTGGTCCAAGTAGTTAAAACTCCATTGCGTGTTCCTCAGTGTGTGCTTGTTTGTGTTTCCCAGTGTGTGTCCGTGTTGTGTTTATATTAACTTTTGTCTATATACAATTTCTTTTATTAATTTATTTTAAGTTTATTTGTCTTTAATTATGTACATTATTTTGTTCATTTTTAATATATGACGTATCCTATTTCCTCAATCGAGGATTAATGGAAACAATAATAAATCTAAAACTGTCGTCATGTCAGAGAAAAGAAAATCACCTAATATTTTTCTCATTACTGTTGTTTTTACTCAAAGTGTATTTCAGAAATTTTAATCATAAACAATTTTTTTTTAAACCTGTACTTTTTACTATCTCTGTGCCCGCTTATGACCAGTTACTGATTTGTAACAGTATTTGTCTCAGCACCAAAATAATTTAATGTGATTTTAGCGATGTAGAGCGCGTACTCAGATTTCCCTATCTAAAAACTATTTTAGAAAGTCTTATTAATTAAGTGGAGATAAATGCACTGGAACTATGTGAGTTCACCTCTACTTATTTGCCATCATGATTCCAATACCCGTAATATATATATTTTTTTCAAATCCTACTCGTAATTACGCAGATCTCGCTATGACGTCATCACGATCTCAATCAAAACTGTGTTTTAACCAAAACAAAGGCACTAAGTGTACGCTTGAATTCAAAGTTATTAGTGCTTTTATAAATTAAACACGTCTATAAATTAACCTATTTTCCCAAATGGAGCTTAATATCAATCTCTAAATAAATTTAAATTATATAATTTTGCATTAAACCTAGCAATTTTAATTCAATAGATCCTAAGCCTAATAGTTATTAATGTCAGTAAATTTAAATAAGGCTCAAAACAGACAAAAATTAGTGAAACATAACTATAATTTAAAATTAACTACATGATCTGGTCCTTAACTGGACCCTCTTCGGTTAAATTTTATAATTCCAAAGATATTACAGTAGAGCCAAACAATACAGTAATTAAAGAAACAAACGAAATTATTTTTTTTAAAAAAAGCAAACATAATAATTAAATATTTGATACTTTACATTTCATGAATTAATATATTATATATACTACTGAGCAAATTCGTGGCTGTCTTTACGTACATAGTATTAATGTTGTGTTTAAAGTGAAAAATTTCTGATACTAATCAGAATTTTTAATTACGGTCTTTGTCTAAAATTTGGAAATTTTTCCGCGACAATAATGTGGTTATAATCTAAAATAAGTTTTGAAACTACGAATAATTTATCTTGTGAAAGCTCTGTGTTCATGGATTCTGGTGCTGATGGATCATTCATTTTGGCCTATGTATACATGGGGACAATCATTGCAATTTAATTTATAAACAACATAGTGAATTTTGGCTTTTATCAACTGGGATTTTCAAATGTAATAATATGTAAATGTAATATTAGTGAAGAAATTATTGAATGATTACTTATTAGTTGGATGTTGTAGGATCCTTAACAAAATTTATGAACACAACTTAATATTTTTTTTAAAAAAATTATGTCATTAAATGAATGGAGTGAGTATACAAAAATTATGTCAGTGAAAATTCCATCTTATTAGTCAGTAAATAAATACTATCGTAATTAATTTTGAATTATTTATGTGAATCCTAAGAGTAAAATAATTTAATCTATGAAAATAAAGTCACTAGTGGCTGCTAATTTTAACCAACGAATATTTCATACATTCTAATATCTATTGACCTCGGAAGATTTTAAAAAATATATATATATAGCGGCATTTAACAACTCCAGACAAGAAAAATAATTATAATTCTGACCTCGGTCTGGAGTAAATTTACTTTGTTCGATACAGTATACAGGTGTATTATTAATCGTTGCATATTTTCACATAAATTAAATAAAGAAAAAATTTACGCATATCATCCGATCAATATGCACGAGAACAGCAGCGCATGAATAACAGCGCCACTTTCATAAACTTTCAATTTGCATTCCATTTTTGTCTCTGTGTAATAGTCAAGGACAACAAGTACGCAAATGCACTTATGAAAGTAGCTTAAGGGAAAATAATGTACATATAACAGACATCCTTGAACCATTTGTAAGTTGCAGAACTCTCTCTTCAGAATGTTAGCATGAACAAAATAAAATAAAATTTTGATCATTTTTTATCCACGTCCTTCTACAAATCATACACAATAAGAAATAATACGAATATAAACTCCATTTTCTGATATTTTCACAAATTTATTAATATACGAAACAGCCAAGGTGTCAGCTGTTTTACAGTATGGATGCACTTCATGAAGCGAAAATTTATTCTAATTATGTATTTATATCAATTCAAAATATAACCTGATGACGTCCATGAAACGTCGTTAGTAGTAGTGAACTTTATTTAAATACTGTAAGAATGTCGACTCCTTTTTCTGTTTTGCTATTTTTGTAAATGCTATTTATATTTTTCAATTAATTCATTATTTAAACTTCGTAGACGAGTAAATGTAATTACTCAGTACTCACAAGTTGTATTATAAAAAGCGAAGACTTTAACGACATTTATTTAAAACTTAATACTCATAACTCGTCATAAATCTGGTGAATTTGAGTTTTGAAAAATAACGTTTTGAATACGGTTAATCGAAAATAGTATATAGGAGGATGGAACGTCAAATAGAATCCCAGTTAGGAGAAGATCAGTTTGGTTTTAGGAAGAATGTAGGGACAGGAGAAGCAATATTGGCTTTGCGTCGAATTTTAGAAGACAGGATAAGAAAAAAACGAGCATTTTTAGATTTAAAAAAAGCGTTTGATAAAGTCAACTTGGACTCAGTATAATAAGAACATTGAAGGGGACCGGAATTAAAATATTCGCGAAAAAAAAGGCCTTTACATAGCCTCTACAGAAGGCAGTCAGCAGTATTTGGAATTGAAGATCAAGAAAAGAAAGCTGAAATAAAGAAAAGATTAAGAAAAGGGTTTATCGCCCATGCTTTTTAACTTATATACTTATATACAAAAATGTGGAATATAAAAAATGAATCATACTGCAAGGAGAAGAAATAAAAACCCTTGTTGCGGTTGTAATTATAGTTTTAGGGGAGTCAGAGGAAGACTTGAATACAATAAGAAATGCCATGAATGAGGTTCTGGGGAAAGAGTTAAATATGACGATTAATGGAGGGAAACCCAAGGCAATGGAGTGTAGTGTGGGAAACAGTAAAATAACAAAGGCTGTTAGATTGGGAAGGGATATTTTGGTGAAAGTTAAATAATTCTGCTACTTGGGAAGCGTAATAACTAGGGATGGTAGAAATATAGTAGACACAAAGAGTAGGATAGCACAGGGGCAAGGAAGACTTTCTTGAAAGTGAGGACTTTATTAACTGCTAATATAAGTATGATTATAGGGAAATCATTATTAAAATGTTTGTATGGAGTGTGGATGCCAAACGTGGACGATAGGAGTTGCAGAAAGGAAAAGAATAGAAGCCTGATGGTGCTCTAGAAAAATCCTGAAAATCATACGACTGGATAGAATCACTAACGAGGACCTTCTAAACTTAATAGGGAAGAACGAACAATATGGAGAACGTTGACCAAGAGAAGGGATAATTTAATAGGCCACGTTTTAAGACATGAGGGCCTTGTAAAAATAGCTTTAGTGGGAAGTGTAAGGGGTAAAAACAGAAGAGGGAGGCCATTTTGTGGAATACGCTAAGCGGATTAGGGAGGATGTGATTAGAAAACTCACAACATAATAAAATATTAAAAATCACTTGTTCTTTTTTCACTGGACTATTAGATTGATTAAACATACGTCACTGTACAATGATTTAAAGCAAGATGACCAGAAACACGCCACAGTTTTCGAATAAATATATTTGGATCAACAACAGAAATTCATACTCTGTTTTGTATTTTGACTTCTTGGCTGGATTTTATGTAATGTGAATTGTTTTGGAAGGAAATGTAATTATTGCTAGGTTTCAACTTCTTATTGGCAGCAATTGTACGTCACTATGGCAGTCACATGACTAAGGATTCACAGATAGATAATTCATTTCTCGGATCAAGACTAACAGTGGGAAGTGTAAGGGGTAAAAACAGAAGAGGGAGGCCATTTTGTGGAATACGCTAAGCGGATTAGGGAGGATGTGATTAGAAAACTCACAACATAATGATTTAAAGCAAGATGACCAAAAACACGGCACAGTTTTCGAATAAATATATTTGGATCAACAACAGAAATTAATACTCTGTTTTGTATTTTGACTTCTTGGCTGGATTTTATGTAATGTGAATTGTTTTGGAAGGAAATGTAATTATTAATAGATTTCAACTCCTTATTGGCAGCAATTCTACGTCACTATGGCAGTCACGTGACTAAGGATTCACAGATAGATAATTCATTTGTACGGCATCACAGACTAACATGGACTATTAGATTGATTAAACATACGTCACTGTACAATGATTTAAAGCAAGATGACCAGAAACACGCCAAAGTTTTCAAATAAATATATTTGGATCAACAACAGAAATTTATACTCTGTTTTGTATTTTGACTTCTTGGCTGGATTTTATGTAATGTGAATTGTTTTGGAAGGAAATGTAATTATTACTAGGTTTCAACTTCTTATTGGCAGCAACTGTACGTCACTATGGCAGTCACATGACTAAGGATTCACAGATAGATAATTCATTTCTCGGATCAAGACTAACAACAAGGGTCTCAGAGGAAGGAAAGATTTAAAATAGATCAATCTCGAAAATCAGGGCTTATTCAGAACCGATTATTTAACCTTTATACATACATACCGAGCTATTATAGGTCCTAGAACCTAAAGGACAATAACAGGGCCACGCGCCTCGGAGAGTTGAAGCACGCGAACTTGCCATCTTTCTTTATGGAGTCCGAATGCAACGTGAGCCGGGAAATGTTCCGCATAAATAAAGAAGGCCGGGGATCTCGTCTGACCAGTCCGTTCGGATGCCTTTCAGAATTCAAAATTAACATTCCGGGGCGGTCCCATTTGCAAAGCGATCCTTATTTATACGAGGAACGATCGGTCAGCTCGGTCGTGCAGTAGCAGCAACTTTGAGCTAAGCCGATTTCTGGGGAAAATGTCCGCGTTAAAAATTGCCACCGATACTCTAATAGCAAGTGAACAAACCGCTCAGCTTATCAACAGACATTCATCACATCGGCGATGAAGGGACATGGAATCTTAAACAACATCATGATTCGTTATCCATCTACGAATCAGTCACCATTACTAAACTTTTCCAAAAAAAATGAAAAAGCTGGAAACTTGTTGCAGTTAATTTTAAGCTTTCATTACTATTTACTTCCATGTTTTTCACTGTCGCAGCCTTGGTCAAATTTTTTTTTCCTTAAATTTTATCAGCGTCATCACTAAGTTTTTTACTTTACTGTTTTAGGTGGATCCTGACATAATAGTTTCCTTTATATTAAAATCTTCGTCTTTAAAGGGTCATTAAAGGGGGAAAAGGCATGCAAAATAAACTTATTTTATATTTGGGACACTACATCTTGGCATAATCCTAACAGCAAATGTTGCCGAGCATAGTTTTCTTATGGGGATACTAATGTTCTGTTTCCAATTTATTGTCTACAGGTATACCTTAAAAATTTAATTTAACTTATTTAACAATAGTTTGTTGTTAG
Source organism: Eucriotettix oculatus (assembly GCA_034510155.1). Lineage (NCBI taxonomy): Eukaryota > Metazoa > Arthropoda > Insecta > Orthoptera > Tetrigidae > Eucriotettix > Eucriotettix oculatus. The sequence goes on along the minus strand of CM067381.1, from coordinate 72,929,805 downwards.
TGTTACAAGGAGGAAACTGGTCCAATGAGAAAAAAGTGAAATAATTTTAAGCTTTCATTACTATTTACTTCCATGTTTTTCACTGTCGCAGCCTTGGTCAATTTTTTTTCCTTAAATTTTATCAGCGTCATCACTAAGTTTTTTACTTTACTGTTTGTTTTAGGTGGATCCTGACATAATAGTTTCCTTTATATTAAAATCTTCGTCTTTAAAGGGTCATTAAAGGATGAAAGCATGCAAAATAAACTTATTTTATATTTGGGACACTACATCTTGGCATAATCCTAACAGCAAATGTTGCCGAGCATAGTTTTCTTATGGGGATACTAATGTTCTGTTTCCAATTTATTGTCTACAGGTATACCTTAAAAATTTAATTTAACTTATTTAACAATAGTTTGTTGTTAGTGTTACAAGGAGGAAATTGGTTCAATGAGAAAAATAATTTTTGGCTGTAATGAGAAGAGAACGCAAACCTTAGGCTCGTAGATCCAACTTCCCACCCATTGTCACTAAATTTTGGACTGTCAACCTCGACCTTTAATTCGTAATGAGAATTGTCAGACCCCCAACCGCGACAAACACCGAACATCAATGGCATAGACCGTTTAAGTGTGGAAGCCAGGGATCCCGCCCCCTAACTTTTTATTCTTTATAAAAGTAGCGGGGGTCAGATAGCTTAATCGTCTGACGAACAATGGTTACGACTCCAAGGGGTGGGTGGAAGGGAGACGCCATGATAAATGCCGCTGGGGTGACTCGACTTTAGGATTCGAGGAGAAAGAAGGGATAAAAGGCTGGCTCCAAAACTTCCTGAGAGGGGAGACGACGTTTTAAGGCACACTTAGGCAAAAAAAAATATGACATCAAGTATATAAAACCCGTAACACCTTTTCATACGATCTTTAAAATGTGTGGTGAAATCCAGTTGTGTGTCTCGTTTCTACGTAACCCAACTCAAACAAATTTTCAATCTCAAAAATATCGCCAGTTACATTTCTAGATCATGAAATATTAGCACAGTAAAGACTTTTTATTGTAAATTGCGTTCCAGTCTTCATGTTCTACTTGAACCGTACACTACACTTTATTGTTCTGTACAAATTCTTCATTTGCACTATACGTTTTTCATGAACTATTAATCAAAATAAATTCTTCTATAACATCGAAATGGATCTGCAGTCTTCTTGCTCCAACGTTTCATCATCATCTTTTCATTGTCTCCTCGTATGTTGTTTTTAATAACTTATTCCCCAAGAGAATAATGCAGAGAGATATTCATTAGTGGTAAGTCTGAACAGTATAAAGATGATTAACATTATTATTCCTAGGTTGAAGTGGAAGAGCAAGTGAGGTTGTGAAGAAGATGCACTTGTTGTTTAATTGTTTTTTGAACTGTCAGTCGAGAAGGCTGTAATTAAGATCCTCGTCTCACTCATTATACTCCAAGTTTATGATCCAGGATGTCAGCATTTCTGTATCTGATAATTGCTGCGGTGACAGAAGAAAAGAACTGAGCGTGGAGCAGACAACAAGGAAGAAAGTGAGGATTTTTGGGAAAGCAAGTTAGAAATATTTTCAACTGACTCAGTAATCCAAAGTGGAGAAACAGTGTCATTAACAGAGTCAGGGAAAATACAATCCTGTAGTTTCATACTACAGCGAGGCCCACAAAATGGCCTTGAAATTAAATTAATCTGAAAATAATTGTATTTATTTAATTATTTTGGACTATTATCCATTTTAAATTTATCAACTCGCCACACAAAATTATATATCTTAAAACAAAATTACTTCTACCAAATACTTTCAAATAATCATTCATAAAGAAAGATCATATCTTTCAACAACGTTTATAATTCAGAAAAATTCAAATAAAATTTATCAATTGGCAAATCCTCAACACAATTTGTCCTTTTCATCATGGTATTATTGAAAGTATAACTTGCTGTACAATTAATTACCAGAAGAATTTTTTTTTCAATTTAGAGGTTCTAGAAGGAATTGCAAAATTTCAAATTTCCAATTAAATAAATCAAATAAATATTAAATAGTTTATCTGACAATTAAATAATAAATGATTTCTGCCACTTTGTCAGTCTTTTTATGATTTAAATATTAAACATTACAACGTTTCGTCTCTCATCCGAAACTTCAAGTACTAAAAATGAATTTACAAATGGATTTTACATTGGGTATTATGTTATGAAATAAAAATTAAAATAAAACATGGTTTTACAGATACAAAATTTATCTTATGAATATTGTTTTTCAATAAAAACATGGTTTTACACTTACAAAATGTAGGTTCCATGATCAACTAAAGAGTAAAACCATGTTTTTATTAAAACAAAATCCATAACATATTACCCAATGAATTCATTTGTAATTTATTTTTAGTATCTGAAGAACTATCAAATGAGGGACAAAACGTTGTAATATTTAATATTTAAATTGTAAAAAAATCTAAAAATGTGGTTGAACTCATTTATCAGTTTTTATTTATATATTTTTTAAGTATTAAAATTTAGGGAACGTTCATATTACAGCGATGAGATTTTCATTGCTGCCTGCGACTTGATAAACTGGCAAGGAAATATTTTTTCTTGAAGGCGGAACTCGTGTCTTTTTCTCCAGCGTTGTAATCGCAGAGCTCAGTTTCTATCGACAGACATAAGGAAATACAGGATAAAGAAAATTCCACCCTCCCTTGTTCTTCAGCGTGATATTTCTTTCTTAATAAGGTGACTAGAATTCGCTCTCCGTTTCCCAATAAAAAGGAACGGGCTCGAGAGTTCACATCAAAATGTAAATGCTGATGTCTTTCCTTTCAGCTTGACGTTTGCTGTTATCAGATGCTGAAATAGTTGGAAGGAAGGTCTGGTGGGGGGGAAGTATTTATAGGGCCCCGAGAGGCACGAAGCCTGCCCTTTGTGCGACTCCTTATCATCAACTTCGCGTTACAAGTTTACTTCCAACAAGTCGCGTGAAACTATTCAGCAGCTCAAACAAACACATCAAAGGGCGCACACTGGGGCAATATTTTTTCGTGGTTTAGGACTGAAATGCCTTTCATCGAGTTCATTTAGTCCTCCCAAATAGCCGCAAACGGCACACGCAAACAGCACACACATCTATCTCCTTTACTCAATCTCCAAAAAATATTTTGAAAAAGTGACGACCATTGATGAAAACATTTATGGAGTACAATTTAATTTAATAGTAACCTATACTTAAATTATCGATATATGCTTAATCAGGTATCAGTAGATTTTATACTCGATTAACAATTTTGATTTCATAACATTTGATTAATTCCTCGAAACACGCAATTTAGACCTTCAAAAAATATTTTGAAAAAGTGACGACCATTGATGAAAACATTTATGGAGTACAATTTAATTTAATAGTAACCTATACTTAAATTATCGATATATGCTTAATCAGATATCAGTAGATTTTATACTCGATTAACAATTTTGATTTCGTAACATTTGATTAATTCCTCGAAACACGCAATTTAGACCTTCAAAAAATATTTTGAAAAAGTGACGACCATTGATGAAAAAACATTTATGGAGTACAATTTAATTTAATAGTAACCTATACTTAAATTATCGATATATGCTTAATCAGGTATCAGTAGATTTTATACTCGATTAACAATTTTGATTTCGTAACATTTGATTAATTCCTCGAAACACGCAATTTAGACCTTCAAAAAATATTTTGAAAAAGTGACGACCATGGATGAAAAACATGTATGGAGTACAATTTAATTTAATAGTAACCTATACTTAAATTATCGATATATGCTTAATCAGGTATCAGTAGATTTTATACTCGATTAACAACTTTGATTTCATAACATTTGATTAATTCCTCGAAACACGCAATTTAGATCTTAAATGAAAGTTGAATTGTGTAAGCCTACAAAACGTTTCTAAATAATTAAAATGGCGGAAAATCTCAATAGTAAATAATAACAGAAAATTTTATGTCCATATGATCGTTAGTAACTGAGAATAATTTCAATAACGCGTATTTTACGCCATCTCAAAACGAAATTATTACCTAAAAGTTAAGAAAATATTTATTGTTCCTTGTATCCATCCAAGATTTTCATTAAATTTTACAATTTCAAAATTTACATTTTGACACAAATCGTAAAGAATAACTATATATTTTCCCCGTATTTTCTACTGATATCAAACTTACTAATAGATGACATAGAACCGGCACGACGCATCTACTGACCTGAAAAAAAGAAAATACTCATTACTCTTAGGAAAAAACATTCAAATACAGGTATAAGCTAATATCAAGGACACAAAAAAATTGTAGTCTAACGAAATACAAGAATTATTTGCATGAAAATCATAATATTGCCGCAACTAATCAATATTTACAATGCACAGTAAATTTTAGGTTATGTCTGGTATTTGACCTTTGTTATACATGACAAAGAAATTATTGACAGAATGAGAAAACATATTTATACATAAAACGTTGTTTCGCAGAAGACCCCCTCACCCCTCTACTTAATTCGTATTTTAGAAATAATTAAATTCATAAAATTGAACGAGAATATTTGGAGACAGGACGGTGTGGAAATTCCAGAATTAGCGAGACACCAGTGAGACGGAAATATCCGTGCCTGCAAGCTAGATCAGGTGATTGGTGATATTTGGCAACCAGGGGACAATAACCCATGAATTTTTCATTGTGGCTTACAGCTTCTACCGAAAGTGTGGATCCAGCAGTCGTCGAAAATTAATGACTATTGATGAAGACACGTCTCGTGGGGTTGCGTTAGATGAAAGGGAAAAGGACAGATTCGCTGGGAGATGACAAGGAAGTGAAAACGTCAGTGTTTATTAGAACTTGGAAGAAAGTGGAGGTCGGGAGAGAAGAAAGTCAGTGTACATTTGAAGGGGAAGTAGGGAGAGGAGAGATGTAGACACGTTGGTCTAATGTTATAAGGAAGAAATATATCTGAAGCGAAATGAAGCCGCTTAAAATAATTTATCAGAAGCAAAGAAATCTTCATAAAGAATTATGACATCTCAGCCAAAAACACTCTCATTGAGATTTCAACATCTTTGACGAGTTGGAAGACTGTTTTTTCTCGTCTGTCGCTGGACAGTGCTAATATCTCCTGTTTTCCGCCTGCCGACATCACACCCTTTTACTCGGAAGGGATCGCCACATTTTACTGCCTACCGCTGTAGAAATCAACGAGGAACTCCCGGTAGGCATCCCTGATACCTGGTCAAAAAACGGATTTGTCTTTCAGGCTCAATCATACTAAGCAACATCTCAACTACCACAGTAATTAACCCTGATAAGACTCATATAAAAACACCCTGAGTTAAGCAGTTGCTATTTAAACATTTAATTTCCCCTTAATCACACAATATTATTACTATATAATACAGGGCTGAACTGGTAACTTCGGCTAAATAAATATACATTAATAAAATCATTTTTTAATTCCAATAAAATTCAGTCTTATCAAAGCCTCCTTTAAAACGTAAAATTTGCTTACAAGGGCTTTTATTTAACTCAAGCGTAAAATGATTCCAACAATCTTTAATGAGAAAAGACAATCAGAAAAAAAATTAATTTAATAATAAATAACTCACTGAGAACGTAACAACGAATTTACAGGAAAGAAAATTTAACAGGCTAATTTTCTGTGGTGTAGTGGTCATCGTACCTGCCTAACATCATAGAGGTCCCAGGTTCGTTGTGTTGTTTGAGTATTTTACTTACACATAAGTTCCCTTAATATTGAAAGTGGCTAAGGACCTTAATTTTTGGTGCGACTATAAACAAAAATTAAAATTTAATAGCCTTCATGGAAAGTAATTTTCATGCTGTTTTAAAAACCGTTAAAAGCTTTTACTTCGACTTTTCTATTTTACTAAAACTTTTCCGAATTATCGAGAATGAAATTAACTCTTTCTTAACAGAGAATCGAGTGGTTTTTTTAATTAAACTAGAAAAATTGTAACTGACTTTAAACATGTTTGGTATTATTCTGCTCCGCTACGCGTTTTAGTTAAATCATTGTGAGGTCTTCCTTCACCGAGGTATTCAGGACCTCACCTCTAGAGGTTAACAACCAGTAGCCGACCCACAGTTCATAACCCTAATAACTCCCACGCAGCACAACAACGTTAAAGCAAATAAGCACTCTGCTCTTCGCTTATTTACCCATCCTTTTACAAAAGTTACGACCTGGCCGGATTGGCAATAACGCGAAACTAAGTACAGCAAACCCGGCGCAACACTTCCTCAAGTCGTAAGATTTTTTAAAAAACAGCCACAATGAATTACGACTGTGAATATCAAGTCAGCAAAAGTAATGAAAAAAATTATTTACAGTGTCGGTGCACATTTAAACCGGAGTTGTGATATAGTGGGCCCGAGCATTTGGGGCTATTTCTCAGTGCCGTGTCCGCAGCGCGGTTTTCCCGGTGCATGTGAAACTTCGCAGGTTTTTATTCATTAAGGTCGGAGGCGTGCCAGATTAAAGCCATGCATCTTGCCACATCAGCGAGACCCGACGTGCAAAAACCGTTCCCATGAAACTCTCCTCCTCTGGCTGCGACGACTCATGAAATTTTAGAATTGCACGATTCGGAACATATGCGTGTTCCTCTCCATTGCGTGTTCCTCAGTGTGTGCTTGTTTGTGTTTCCCAGTGTGTGTCCGTGTTGTGTTTATATTGACTTTTGTCTATATACATTTGCTTTTATTAATTTATTTTAAGTTAATTTGTCTTTAATTATGTACATTATTTTGTTAATTTTTAATATATGACGTATCCTATTTCCTCAATCGAGGATTAATGGAAACAATAATAAATCTAAATCTAAAACTGTCGTCATGTCAGAGAAAAGAAAATCACCTAATATTATTCATTACTGTTGTTTTTACTCAAAGTGTATTTCAGAAATTTTAATCATAAACAATTTTTTAAACCTGTACTTTTTACTATCTCTGTGCGCGCTTATGACCGGTTACTGACTTGTAACAGTATTTGTCTCAGCACCAAAATAATTTAATGTGTTTTTAGCGATGTAAAGCGCGTACTCAGGTTTCCCTATCTAAAAACGATTTTAGAAAGTCTTATTAATAGGTGGAGATATATAGGTACTGGAACTATGTGAGTTCACCTCTACTTATTTGCCATCATGATTCCAATACCCGTAATATTTTTTTTTCTTTCAAATCCTACTCGTAATTACGCAGATCTCGCTATGACGTCATCACGATCTCAATCAAAACTGTGTTTTAACCAAAACAAAGGCACTAAGTGTACGCTTGAATTCAAAGTTATTAGTGCTTTTATAAATTAAACACGTCTAAACACGTCTTTTGTTTGTTTGTTTCATGTATATAGCTGCTGGAGCAAGGACAGTTACCTGGTCCAAGTAGTTAAAACTCCATTGCGTGTTCCTCAGTGTGTGCTTGTTTGTGTTTCCCAGTGTGTGTGTGACCGTGATGTGTTTATATTGACTTTTGTCTATATACACTTTCTTTTACTAATTTATTTTAAGTTTATTTGTCTTTAATTATGTACTTTATTTTGTTCATTTTTAATTTTTAATGTATGACGTATCCTATTTCCTCAATCGAGGATTAATGGAAACAACAATAAATCTAAATCTAAATCTATGGCAAAAATCGTTTGCATTGAAACTAATAAAAAATTTATCATAATTTAAATAAAATGTTAATTAAACTTTAACGCTAGATAAAAATTTAATTATCTTGTTTCACAGGCTGCGTGAAGGCATAATCTGAAATGTCTATATGTCTTTAGGGTAGGAACTTGTTTGGCCTCTAAGTGGGAAGGAAAGAAACTTAAATGTTCAAAGAACAACACAAACATCCTCTGGGCAGACTACTACAATACACTAAACTTTCATGGCAATCAGATGAATGGTAAAGGAGTTCATAAGGGACAAACATGGAGTCGTGGAGCAGATGGTTGATTTGTGACGTCATTGGCCTGAAAGGACGAGACTTAAATCTTCAATAAATCGACAGAAACCGTTTTAGGGGTGAATATAAAAAAGTATACGTGCCAATCGGATTGGTTTAGGAACGCCTCAGGGCAGAGCTTATAGCAAATAGCAAACCTTAAACTCAAGCTGTGTTTTTGAGGCGGATTCCATATTTAAACTCGAGATTTGTTTTCTGATTACCTTTTATTTATATAGATCATATATCAGACAAATTATCAATTTTGATTTTATTTTTTTATAAAACAGAAACAACATTGTTTTCTCACCCTACTAACCCGTAAATGGTGATATAAATTTTTGGTTATCAAAGTTCATATTGAAACCTATTAAATTCCATAGTCTTGAGTTTTATTACTCACACGTATATTATCCTCGAAAAATTCGTATCCTGAGAAGATTCGCTAAAATATAAAGTGTACTAATATGACAGAGTTCCCTCATGAAAGCGGATAGTCCAGACACCGAGTGGGTTCCCCCGCTGTCTGATCCTTGATATACTGCGCTATTCTCCACACGCATACTCATTAGCACGGCCTCATGATCATCTCTCTTCGTTCCCAATTTGCGGAATAAGTCTGCACCTCCAGATTTAAAATCTGATATCAGCTTTTCTAAATCACTTCTGTAGACGTCGTGATAACTCTCCACGGCCTTATCCTTTGCCGGAAACATCCATCAGGTTTAACCGGTGTCTAACTCTGCTGGAAGTGTTACGCGATAGCAACGCCGGCCCAGTGTTACAGTAGACAGTTCGGACGTGGATAAACACCAAACAACTTTAATCTCAAAGCGTCGGAAACGCACATCAGGGTGGCTCAAGGACTGCATTTGTGGTCCGGCGATCTATGAAACTAATACTTAACAGCCTATTAAATACAATTTCCATTTGTTGTGATATTCAGTCCTAAGACTGGTTTGATGCAACCCTCCATGCTAACCTATCTTGCGCAAGCCTTTTCACTTCCTTATAACTAACACACCCAACAACCCCCCAAATCAGCTTAGTGTATTCAACCCTTTTCCTCTCACTTCTGTTCTTACGCCCAAACACTTCCCTCTAATGCTAATTTTTTTTAAAACCAGGGAAAGTTGTGTGTGTTTATTATTTTGAAAGGAATGACTTTCAAATTTATATATTCTAATTTAAAGGATTTCGTTATTTCTGTTATTTAAAATTAAGCCGTTTTGCATTTCCGACCATCAGATGTTCTACTATATATATAAATTCTTATAATTAATAACGGATATTTCGTCTCACTACCCAAAGGACGAAACAGCATATGAAATAGATAAGAGAACAATTTATTTCAGTTACGAGTTCCTGATTTTTTTTGGTTAACAGGCTACATGAGGGTGATCCTGAAACAGGCAACTCCCCTTTAATAGCATAGGAAGGGAATTGAAAAGGGGGGATGCGGAAGGTAGAGCAAGGTAGCCAAGGGTTGACTAGGGCCCCCGGGCTATGGTTTAAGGATCCTACCCGGTGTTTCACCTAAAGAGATGCAGGGAAAACCCTAGAAAACCTGCATCAGGTAGGTCGGGCATTGGGTACTATTCTCACGCCCTTCCGAATGACGGGAGACGAGTCTGCTGTGGGGACGCAGCATTCCCTTCTCCGTGTCTCCACCAGTTTCAGGAGGCAGTTGGCCGACTGATCCAATGGGATTAGGGACAACTCTTGCCATATGCTCAAGGTCTTTGACCCCAGTACATATACCTCCTAAAATAGGTGAAGGTGTCTCGGCATATGAGAACTTTGATAAAAAGTACCCAGAGAGAGTGCGAAGCATTCCCGACATGATCAGGTAAGCCCCGCAGTCACTCTAGGCTGAAGCGCCTGCGAGAAAACTCCCGCAGCGCCCTATCTCCTGTTGGTTTTTAATAGCAAAACTTATTTTTATTATATTTTTTCAATTATTCTTCCTGCGAGTGGGAATCGTTTAAAGTTTGAACTTCTAATCAAATATGTTAATTAAAAATTCTACATAATTTAATGTGTTAGTTTGCTATTTACTTTAAAGTTACTTTGTTTGTTAAATTCACTGATGCTTTTAATTATAGGTGCCCAACCTTGAGAAAACCAAATTCAATGTCAATATAATTTGTGTTTACGTGATACAAAGGGCTTTACGAAAGGGATAGAGAAACTCCCGTTCACAACTAAGAATTAGAATTGCAGACATTTGAGATGGTTAAATATTTGCGCCTCTCTGTCACGCTAAGATGTGGCTGCGTAACGGGTTCTGGACCACAGAACCTGGAGCAGCTGCGACCACAGACGCGCTCATGTTCCATGCCGACCTGGCTGGCTCCGTTGGCACTAACACGCTACGAAAACATGCCGATGAAGTTACTTATACACCAAAATACGTTTCTCTTGTGGTCGAAGTTAAATTTGCTACACCTGAGCAGCCAATCCTTACACAATATCATATTATTTCCTCCCGATCTACTGTAATGTAGTAAAAGAATGCGAGTAGAAGAATAGAATAAAGGACCCTTTCACGAATAAAAGAGTCATACGTCCCTAATTTGAGAAAGATTTGCTTCCGAAGTCGGACGTTAACCATGAAAAATTTTGAATTGCCTCCAGGTACGGAACTAAAAGAAAACCTGTGCAATGACACATGTTTACGTCCTGCCACTAAAACCTTTCTATTGGCTGAAATTGTTGAAATGCAAGCCAATGGGTGCTATTGGAATTAAGAGAAACTTCGATTCCTACCGAGGTTACGTGTGAGCAGATTTTGAGACGGAGAGACATAATGATGAGCCGCCGGCAAGAGTTGATTTAGAAACAGGAAATGTTGAGTCGCTGGAAAAAGGCATAAAGAAGAGAGCCAACAGCAACCGATTTTGAGACCTCAGGAGATTCATGACTTCTTAGTAGGAGTCTTCACTATTTAGACCCAAGACTTCCGCGATACACTGAGATCAACCACGATGAAGCCAGCGAGTATCGACATCGACATCAGGCGCCTCCATAGCAAACCGAAGAAGACCAGATCAAACGGTTACCAAATAATGCAGCTGCAGTCTACGCGGGTATCGTTAATTTTGATTTCATAGATCTCACATTGCCAGAAGTATTTGACATAAATTACGTTGCTTCCTTTCAGTTCACCCCACAGGTGAATCTTAATGGAAATGAGTCTCATTATAAATTTATTATTGTTAACGTTTTCATTTGTATATCATTTAATTCAATTCCCTTGTTTTAATTTTATTGTTATTAAATTCTGAATTTTAAATCAAATCTTTTATATTCTCATTCGAACCTTTCATGAATTTATCCCTTTGTGACCTGTGGAGCTTAATATTAAGTATAATAATAATCGTAATTAGTAAAGTTTACCTCCCATCCACTCGTATTTGGCATCCCCAACGTAGGGCACGTTATATTAAATATTTAAAATAATAAACTCTACCCCCCCCACACACACACACATTACATTCTTAACCTACATCAGTTGGTTTGATTCAGGGGGCACATACAGCCGTAATAAAAAAATTAGTTATTAAGTCATCTACAGAAGACTTGGATGCTGATCTGTGCATTATTATTTCAGTCCGACCGTATTTACAATCAATCAACGTCTTACTTCTTGTGACATTAATAAATTCCTTGTATCTAACCGTAATTCATGATAAAATTTAGAATATTCTGACTCAAATCATTTGTAGATTCATGTTACAGAATTTAAATTAAACCTGACTAAACTATTACTTTTACGTTGAGCATAGATGTGCGAATTAAATATATTGATAGAATTTGTTCGTTCAGTAGATGACAGCATAATTCAATATCCACTCTGTCTCTCTCTCTCTCTCTCCTGAGTGCCCCGCATTACGTTGAGTGATGATATGTGCTACTTTGGCTGTGCCATGTCAGTCAGAAGGAGTTTCCACCTAATCGATTCCCTTTTCCCCCTCTGCTGTGATATGTGACTCATACGCCGTCTGCCACTGCGGTTTTGTGCTCTTGTCTCCGCAGATGACAAGCCAGTCATCAAGTGTGTATACCTCGTGCTCAACCGATGAAAGGCCATCCGTAGCTATTAGTAGACGACATCCGCACTAGAGCCGGGCCGTCCGCCATTTTTAATCTTACAGAACTGTCTCGCCTTACTCTTGCATCAAGTTCATGGACATACGAAGCGCGTGTCAGTTGAAAAACATTAAATATTTTCAGATTTATTTTTACATAACATAAATAATGAAGGCAAAATCGAATCAGACTATATAAATTTATTTTATCGATGTTTATCTCAAGAATTTAAATTAATAAACTCGAAAAATAAGTCAAAATTTGGTGATTCAATTCATTTTCTTACGAGTTTTATAGATTTTAATTTAATTAATAGATGTAAATATGCATCACTTATGGTAAACAAACTATAATTATCCATTATCTCTCCTGTTGTTCTAATTGCATTAAAATTGTGAAATAACCTGTAATAATAAAACACAACTTGCTTTATAATTTTCTGGTATGAAGTAAAAGGGAGTAGGTTTGAGAAAATTTTTTAAGTTATTGCAGACAGCGTAATGAAACGTAGACATTCTGACAACAATCCTGTTTTTCTGATGCGGCGATATTCCGTTAGATATTTTCTGTTCGCCGTGCTTTATATTTTCCCAACTGTCTGTGGTAGGTAGGCTGAATACTCCACCCAGATTCTCGACTTGGGTATCATTCATCAGGAAAAAATTGTCCGCGCTGCCGCAGGATATAATATACTGCAGTGGGAAAAACTTTTGAAAAAGTCACGTTGATCAATTTTGTGGGCATTAAGGCATACATAGTGATGAAGGAGAGAGGCAGAGGGGGGTTAGGGGGGCTTACGGTAGGAGTGATAGACTGATTTCTTAAGCGGTGCGGACTTGGATGATTCAGTGAGGAATGATATTGGTCTCAGCTGCGTTTGAGAATATTTAATGAGCAAGGTGTTCATTTCTTACCAGGACTTTCAGCGGAATCTTTATGAGATTTTACGTGAAGGAGACCTTATGGCCAGACACCACAGAACAGAAACCGGTATTGTCAGAAGTTGCCAAGTTTGTAACTTTCCTCCAATTCTATCTGTCGATTCCGATTTAGAAAATTCATTCTTTTAAACCTGCTTCTATGAGGAGGTCCTTAATTATGACCATAGAATAAAATCTCATTGGCCTACATGTAAAGTAATTAGTTAATTAAATTTTTTATCGTGTTACATATTATAAATCTTAGAGAAGCCGGTTCCAAAATAATAATTTGTGCAATAAATGTCGTATAATATTCAATTATAAAATACAAAATTAAATTATTTACACAAGTCCTCATTAAACACAATAATTTATAAGTATTTCAAAAGTCCTTACTAATATTACTTCTCCGCCTGGCAAAACAACAACTTAAGCAGAAAGTTAGTATCATTTTCATTTATTCACACCCTAATTGGTCTCTTCCTTGACAATTTTATGTTGAATTAAAATTAATTGGGTAGTAAAAAATATGTATTAATATAACATGGAAAATAAATAAATCAATAACCTATTAATTATAAATAAATAAATCAAGCCAATTTGCAGGCAAATAAATTTTTTTTACGACGTTTCGTCCATATTTGCTGACTGAATGAGGCAAAGATTCAATGGATAACAAATTTATAAAAGTGTATAATTTTTCGTCGAGGATCCGGTCCAGGTACGTTTACAGTCGGAATAAAAAAAAGTGTCGTAAATATATCAAACACATTAATTTCGCTTTACTGAAAAATGGGTCGTATTTTTTAGTTATTTAAACCGAAACGGTTTTTAAACCTGATCTCATTTGGGTGCGGTATATATTAATTTATTATTTTAATCAATATTAATAATAATCATATTTAATATTTAATTTATTTTATAATTATTAGGGGTCTTAAAAGTAATAAAATAATCGTTAAAGTAGAAAATTACATTTTTATAGAAGGAAATTTGTTTTTATGTCAAGAATTTGTATTTTTAAGTAAAATTTTATTTTCCCAGGACAAGTGTTCACCATATTTACCTAATTTCTAAATTATTTAGAATTTAATTATTTTGATATTAAATTACATTTTAAATGAAAGAGAAAAGTTTCGGGAAAATGTAAATATTTATTTATATCAGGGTTTCCCAGTTTTTTCCTACAATGAAACACTTTGAAAAATTTTATTGGTACTCTTGACTTATTTCCTAAGTTGGGAAATTCTTAATACTGTAGGTCCGAGAAACATACTTAAATTTAAATAGTGCCTCATTCTCGTTATCACAAGTTATAAAAAAATTACTATCTATAGAAATAATAATATTTTATAATTTTCCATCCAAAATTTTACTCAGGCTATATTTGCTTATATTTTCGTAAAATGAGTTTTTTTTAACAATTAAACGGCTAGCCTATTTAATAATAGCCTGGAATGTAGTTCAATACACAATTGTTTGCTTCTCCAAACGTTTAATTACCAGAGTGAATTAATATTTTTACGAAAATCGATAGGTATTATAAAATATTAATGACCGTGGGACGTTGTGAAAGGACGACCGTTACTTTGACCAGTATGGTCAAAAATCTGATCTGGAATTGTGAGTTTGGTTTAATTTTATAAGTTTTAGTTGCTTTGGTAAGAGAATAATGTTGTTACTTGTAGCGTCCGTCATGGGTCGGCATCCCATTAAACTGATTCTGTGAGTTGTTGTGAAGTCGCTTTGGACAAATATGAACTAATTATTTCTGTACCCAGCAGGAATTAAATAGAGCGAACAATAGCCAGTCTGATAATGTATGATCGTCTGCAACCACACTGAACAGTAGGCAGTTCTGTTGCAAGACGAGAATGGTTCGATGGTATGCAGCACTGAAACTAGTCTCAGGGACCTTGGATCTCACAGATCTTCACTAACGCGTATTTTATGTGAAAACTAATAGCGCGTCTAAATTATTTCATTTAGTATCCCCGGAAAATGCAATCCTTAAAAACGTGTTTTAGTTAACATCATCAAAGACTTTTTCTAAATCTAAAAATACCATGAACTTACTACTGTTTTTCCTTATCCTGTCTTCTAAAATTGGACGCAAAGTCAATATTGCTTCTCTTGTCCCTACATTCTTCCTAAAACCAAGCTGATCTTCCCTAACTCGCATTCTATTTGACGTTACAACCTCCTATATCCCATTTTCGTTCAGTTTTGCATACACGAGATACTGAACTTATTGTCCTGTGCTGTTCGCATCTATCAGACCCAGTCATCTTCAGTATAGGAACAATTACGTTTTTTACTGAAATCGTAATGTATCTTTCCTGTTTCATAGATTTCGTAAAACCATGATATTGCGTCTTAACTGGATGATCTTATCAACCCCTCTGGAATGTTATCAATTCCTGGCACTGTTCAGATCTGTCAGCGCCCTGACAAAGTCCGACCTGAATATTTTGTCCCCCAACTCATCATCATCTACATCCTATTCTTCTTCTTCTATTAATGACTGATCTAGATTCAATCTTTCAGCTTTTCTTCTTTTCCAGAATTGGTTTCTTCCGCGCCACCCTCCTGATGTTCTTGTTAATATTTTTTTCCTCTCTCATGAATGTTTATTTGATTTTCCTATAAGCTGCGTCAAAATTTTCCCTTTCACTGTGATATATTTTAATTGCTCTGCATTTCTCTTAGAGCCAAGTCTAACAAAATAACAAATATATGCAATAAAATTTCTATATTTATTTAAGATTTATTGGTTCGAAAAGGAAGTTATATTTGAAAGTCTAATAATAAGATAATGGCAAATATTAGAAAATAACGCGTAACAGATTTAAGCGCTGCTTGGTATGCAGATTATTTAAGCGCCAAAAATTTTAAAACCGAGGATTTGTTTGTCATTAATAATTATTTAATATCTACCGTTATCAAGGCCAGATAAATTTTTCATTAACATCCGTAAATCCGTATAAGAATAATTACGTTTTTACTGAAATCGTAATGTATCTTTCCTGTTTCATAGATTTCGTAAAACCATGATATTGCGTCTTAACTGGATGATCTTATCAACCCCTCTGGAATGTTATCAATTCCTGGCACTGTTCAGATCTGTCAGCGCCCTGACAAAGTCCGACCTGAATATTTTGTCCCCCAACTCATCATCTACATCCTATTCTTCTTCTTCTATTAATGACTGATCTAGATTCAATCTTTCAGCTTTTCTTCTTTTCCAGAATTGGTTTCTTCCGCGCCACCCTCCTGATGTTCTTGTTAATATTTTTTTCCTCTCTCATGAATGTTTATTTGATTTTCCTATAAGCTGCGTCAAAATTTTCCCTTTCACCGTGATATATTTTAATTGCTCTTCATTTCTCTTAGAGCCAAGTCTCTTTTGCTACTTCCCATATATCTCATTATTTATTCGCCCGTTTACCATTTTAACTTCTCCCGCGTTTATATTTATGACTTTCATCAATTATTTCTTGTGTTATCCATGCTTTTTCTATCGGTCTGAGTTATGCTTTCGATTTTTTTCGTCGGCTGCTCTAGTGATTTCTTTATTTTTATATTGTTAACATATATATTGTGTAACATTCCCTCGCAAGGAGATGTCTTATTTGAAATGGACTACTGATATTATATGTTACCTATGGAATTTGATCAGACCAGAAAATAAAGGTCAAAATAAGCAATTAAATTTCTATATTTATTTAAGAGTTGAACTACGGTTCGAAAAGGAAGTTATATTTGAAAGTCTAATAATAAGATAATGGCAAATATTATAAAATAACGCGTAACAGATTTAAGCGCCGCTTGGTATGCAGATTATTTAAGCGCCAAAAATTTTAAAACCGAGGATTTGTTTGTCATTAGTAATTATTTAATATCTACTGTTATCAAGGCCAGATAAATTTTTTTCATTAACATCCGTAAATTTGTAATTTAATAAATGAATCGTATGCACGGGTTTAACACCGTAATTCTCAGTATCTAAATTTTCAATGCTATTATTTGTATTCAAAATTGATTATACATTGCATTGAAAACGATGTGGTTTACTATAATTCTTTTAAATTAAGCAAAAGAGATACAAGGATGATGATATGGATGACGTTATGTCGAGATATGAGTCAATTCAAGCCGCATTTGGTTTCACTGACCATAACAGTAGAGTTCCTGCTGAGTGTCTTTATTGCCTGCGATATTTTTCGTATTTACATCTCCATTAGGCGTGGGTTTATGCCATCTATCTGCCTTGTCTCTGCAGCAAGTGTATTACATTAAAGGAGACATAACATAGTAGATGAAATCTACAAGGTGTTTAGTCAGTTCAATACCGCAAATTACCCGTCAGGAATATGTCAGTCTTGTATTTAATAGAAAGACTTGAAGTAGACAAGTTTTAATTTAATTTAATTTTTTATCCTAGCATTTGCTTTTCAAGTCGTTATTTTTCCGAGTGACTGAGGATTTGAAACTGTGTTTTAAGGGCCGTAGACTATTATTGGAAGCTGCGTTTGGTATAAGTATAAAATCATATTCCATAGATCCTATAGAGAAGCACAAGCTTCAAGGATGATGTGGAACGAGTCAGAGATTTTACATAGTTAGGTTGCTTTATTAATATTACAATATACTGTAACTATTCATTAATTTTTAACTTATAATAAGATTTTCTTAAGTTCTATACAGAAGACATACAATTTGTACCTTATATATAAAATTGATAAATATTTTTACATCCTATACTAAAAAAAATAGTGTTCTAATAATGTTCTTACATAATTATCTTTCATAATTATAAATATCTACCCTATGATACATTCAGCTCCATAAATTCTTCAGAAGAGTAGAAGTAGTGGCTTAGTAAGAAGTTAGTTAGTTCATATTTGAACTTGTTTGGATTTATTTTTAATTGTTTAATGGAGGTGGGAAGTTTATTAAATATGCTAATAGCATTGTAATGTACACCCTTTTGTATTACGGTTAGAGACTTCCCTTCCTTCCCTTCCTTGTGTAAATTGTTTTTACTTCTGGTATCAAAGTCATGTATTTCTGAGTTTAGTGTGAAGAGGTTACTGTTATTAATAACAAATAACATGAGTGATTGAATATGCTGGCTCAAGTGAGTGAGTGTCAGTATTCCAGTTTTCTTGAAAAGTCCCCTACAAGATGTTTTTGGTGAGACCTGACATAATAATATTCTAACAGCCTTTTTTTGAAGTGTAAATATTTTATCTTTCCCTGATGCATTGCCCCAGAATATTATACCATATTTTGAAACAAATCGTATTGTAGCACCCAGAGGTCCCAGTTACCATTCATCTAATTAAGACGAAAAATGGAGAATATTTCTAATTCCTGGTTTGTATTAAATTTGCCTTCCAGTCTCTACTCTCGAAAAGGTGGAATGAATTCTCTTATTAAACAGTTTCATGTAAGCTCAGGGTATATTGTCGTAGAAACTCCCATGGCCCAGGACCTCGTTAGTAGAAAGATTCGTGACGATCCCCCACCACAAACCCAACATTAAAGTCCGCGAATTACAGTCCTCCTCAGACCAAGAAACGCCCTGCAGCGACTCCATCTTCTGTATTGTTTGCCCAGTGTCTCCTCTTTCTCAACTTCTGCCAGTCCCGAAACATTCTGAGGCAGCGGCGGCAACATTTTTACATGTGCGTGACAAATATTACAATTATATTTTTTTTCAACTCATGCGCGTGCCGGGGATTACTTAGTGGGAAATAAACAGTAAAAAAATTAATAGTAATCTAATGATGAAATTTTTACAGTGTTATGATTTTTAATATTTATTTACTTAATTTTAAACACAAAATGTGGCTTTACCACAATTCTCTAAATGTATAGTCTAAAATGTTTTAAAATATCAAGATAAATGTCGATATAGAAAACAGTTGAAGATCTCTACATACCACTCTATTTCGAAGTTAATGGTCCGAAAAATATTAACTGCCTCGATTCCAGTTGAAGTATGACTTAACTATGAGATTATAGTTTACATTTATTGTTGTTTCCATTAGTCCTCGATTGAGGAAATAGGATACGTCATACATTAAAATGAACAAAATAAGGTACATAATTAAAGACAAATAATCTTAAAATAAAATAATAAAAGAAAATGTACGTAGACAAAAGTCAAATAAATCAATAAAAGTTCTTAAAATAAATTAATAAAAGAAAATGTACATAGACAAAAGTCAAATAAATCAATAAAAGTTCTTAAAATAAATTAATAAAAGAAAATGTACGTAGACAAAAGTCAAATAAATCAATAAAAGTTCTTAAAATAAATTAATAAAAGAAAATGTACGTAGACAAAAGTCAAATAAATCAATAAAAGTTCTTAAAATAAATTAATAAAAGAAAAATTACGTAGATAAAAGTCAAATAAATCAATGAAAGTTCTTAAAATAAATTAATAAAAGAAAATGTACATAGAATAAAGTCGAATAAATCAATAAAAGTCCTTAAAATAAATTAATAAAAGAAAAATTACGTAGATAAAAGTCAAATAAATCAACGAAAGTTCTTAAAATAAATTAATAAAAGAAAATGTACATAGAATAAAGTCAAATAAATCAATAAAAGTTCTTAAAATAAATTAATAAAAGAAAATGTACATAGACAAAAGTCAAATAAATCAATAAAAGTTCTTAAAATAAATTAATAAAAGAAAATGTACATAGACAAAAGTCAAATAAATCAATAAAAGTTCAAATAATTTCTTTTCTGGGCTAATATAAATAAATACGCTGGGAATACATTTAGTTAAACATAAATCTGTGAGGGATTGGGGGCCATACCGGAAAACTATGAGAACGGCCTGAGTTAAATTAATATTTTTTTATCACATTACTAGCTCAATAGTACATGAAAACATAGGAATTGTAAGAGTGATAATTTTCACAGTTATCAGTGTGGTATTTTTTGAGATTAATTTTTTCAAGCGCTGTGATTGAAATGAAGTTCATCTTTAGTAGAATCAAGACATTCTCCACAAGTGAACGATCAGGAATGTCTCGACGAAGACTTTTACAACCGCAAAACATAGTGGATTGGAGAGACATCGCAGTATGAATCCTGATTTCTGCAAACCAGCTTTTCTAGTGCTGGATGTTATGTAACAGACAGGTGCAATGCAATTTAGCAACGGTTGAAACTTTTATCAAATATTAATAAATATTACATTTTTCATCATAAGGCATCATAAAAAATTGTAAGACTTTGCTTCAGGAGCCCACCGAAGTCGTAATCCTAGGAAGATTTAGTTTCTACGCCGTCATGCTCTACTTCTTTTTTCTTCCTCCCACGTACTGAAATCCCTTGTAGGAACTAACGTTATAGTTTACTGCCTAATATAATCACTGCCGAAGGTTCTCTGGTCAGATTTAATTTCAAATTTATTCATTGCATTATTTATATATTTTCAAGCATTACTCAGACAATACTCCAAACACAAATTTAATTACTACACTTAGAAAAATGTAGCGGGAGCCAAATATTGCAGAAATAAGTGAACTGAAAATATGGTGAGATGAAAAGATCGAAATTTATAAAATTAAAAATTCCAAAACTTTCTCTGTCATTTCAGAACTAAAATAATTCAATTAAAAAAAGTTATAACATTTTAAAATACGTCATGCAACTACGGTGTCATTTATATACCTATTTCTTTTTTGCATCTAGGTATATAAATATTTATCCATTTTATTATCAAATACTTTAAAATTTTTTAGTTGATATAATTTTATGGTAATCACTATAAAAGCATCAGAAAACTCACTACAGCACATGAACAGGTTCTTGAAAATTTTCTACTCCAGCCAACTTTGACGCGGTATCTTTTAAAGTTATTTAAATTTCCATATTTTTCGCTGGAAGATATCAAAATGGAAATTACACGAAAAGTTAAGTTAAAATTCCTGTTTTAATCTCTTAAAAGTTTCGTTGAGCCGTTTCGGAGCCTATTCGAGGAAAAATTTCAGACAGATAAAAATTTATAAACAGTCCTTTATGATCAGGCATCTTATAAATAGCAATTTTTGCCTCAATTTTGAATTTACAGACTGATAATCGATAAATGGGTTACCATTAATCGGTAACTATTTAATGTTATCACCGATATAATAAAATCAAAACCAATACAAACCAAAAAATATTAAAAAAAATAAAGACAGGCCCAATTTTGGTGTAATTGGTTGGTGTAATAGAAAAAAATAGGAAGACCGTTTCGTACCTGAAATATATAGCAGCAAATAAAAATTGATATAATGAAAGACAAGGGCTCTGGTTTTATTATTCCAACGCCTTGCGTATTATTAATTTTACTGATACCAATGGCATTTTTCCTATCATACAAAATTTATGCTTTAACATCTCATTATTTTGGGATATCAGCATACATATGATTAGTAACGTTATAGCTGTTAAATGAAATCTGATTATAAGTCTAATTTTTGAGATGTTGTTGAAGTATAATTTTTTTTACGTTTGCGTTTCATTGTGAGAAACTCTTTTCAAGTCCGCTTTATGTAAAAAAGGAATATGTAAAGACTGTATTAAAATTTATTAATGAATGCTTGTTTTAAACTTTCCGTTGCAGAATAACTCCTTTGGGAAGGAGCCTTGTGCGTGGAGCGAGATTTCATCAGTATTCTGAGGTGTGAAGATTTGGGGAGTGCCTCGATCCTGTCTGGGATTATGCTAATCGTCGAGCTTCTAAAGATAACGCAGATACGAGCTATCCCCAAGGCATTGTTTACCTTAGGATCCACCCCCCCACGGGCCATTGTTTTAAAAACCCAGTGAAAGTCCCTCAAGAGTGAAGTGTAAATAGGGTGCTTAGAGAAGCTGCAGCATTACTCACAACGACCACTTACAACGAAACGTCTTCATATACATAACTGCGCCGTTCAGCATTCTTTATTGCAGAAACATTCCTCCGTTCTCACGCAGAGATTCATTTATTACGTGGATATCGTAGAGGAAAAAGGGAATATTTAGCGGCAGAAACAAATCAATTTGGAATCTTAAGGAGGAAAAAGCAGAATGTAAATTATTCCTACATCATACTAAACTCCTTCAATTCAGACAAAGAAATTAAATTATAATATTTTTGAGAGAATGTAGGCTTTCCCGGTGAATAGATTGAATATAAAGTTCTCGGCTTTCTACCCGGGTTATATCAATTGCAAAAACACGTTTCGATACCTACCTCCGTCATCGTCTTCAGGTAACTCAGACAATGACAAACGTTTCATTTTACAATTGATATGACACGAGTAGAAACCCGAGAACTTTACATTCAATAACTATTTCATTCTTCAGCCAACTATTAATAAATTGACTATAAACATAACCCAATAACAATTTTGAAAAAAAAAGTGTTGTTAGTTAAATCAACAATTTAAGTGTAATCAGTTGATACATAAAAATCGAACCACTTTTTTCTGATAAAACCATGAAAAGCAGACCGATAAATAAATATTCCGAAACATAGGAACATGAGTGCACTTGATGAAGTTACGTCCACATTTACGATTTCCAAATTATCTTAGATACGTCTTCAATGCACGTGTCGAGACGAATCTTACACATTTTTGTTTTCGAGCAGTAAGTAAATATTCATGGTGTATTGATCTGAAATTAGATTCATATTTATGAAATATTAAAGTTTGTAAAGCGAAACACTAATTTGTTTCAAACAAATGGCGAGTTTCATGAATACGCGCGCGACCAGAAATCGTTCAGCTCTAAGGTCGGACAAGCATCGCCCTTGTTCTCTCTACACCAGAAAAGTATTCACAATACCCCCGGGGATAATTTTATACAACAGCCTTCATTCCGCCCAGAGGTTAAAAATAGTACCTACAAAAGCTTCGTGAAGCAGAGTAAAACTATTCTTTTAAATGGCGCTGCTGTTTTACTCGGTACAGGATTTTCTTAATCGTCCTTCTAGTATTTAAATCAAGGTTCCTGCAAAAAGTGTTGAATGAGCTGCCTTATAAAATAGCACATCACATATCTTTAAAATTTCTATTCAGTTTTTTCTGCTCTTTTGTTTGTTTGTTTCATGTATTTAGCTGCTGGAGCAAGGACAGTTTCCTGGTCCAAGTAGTTAAAACTCCATTGCGTGTTCCTCAGTGTGTGCTTGTTTGTGTTTTCCAGTGTGTGTGTCCCTGTGTTGTGTTTATATTGACTTTTGTCCATATACACTTTCTTTTACTAATTTATTTTAAGTTTTTTTGTCTTTAATTATGTACATTATTTTGTTCATTTTTAATTTTTAATGTATGACGTATCCTATTTCCTCAATCGAGGATTAATGGAAACAACAATAAATCTAAATCTATACTCATCAAATTATTTGGAAAGTGTAATCCGGTTTCATATTTCTCTGATTTAAGTTGACCTCAGTGGAATAGCAATTAATTTTATTTCATTCTTGTACACGTTGTCAGGGCAAAAACACTCGCGGCTGTGCACACACCACAATCAATTCTAATTTACTTTTTTTCCACGCCGCGCAGTCACCGCGATATTATTTCCTGTATTCATATCACGCATTGAATTCCCAAATATTTTACCGTTATTAACTACGGCGACATGAAATTCCCCCATTACTCTTTACGATTGCCCCAATTATCTGTGTGACTTTGGTTATAACCTGTGATCTATGGCCTCATGGTAATTGTGTTGTGGCTATTATGCAGGTCGTGATGCTCAGGGTCAAACCCGACGCCCACGTGCCGTTGTGCCTTTCGACGAACAACCAAACTGTAATCACCAAAATTTCGCAACAGGAAAGTTTCTCTCCACTTCATTATACGTCGTAGAGTTGTGCGGTTTGCCGTTGCTCGGTTCTCAACAAGAAACTGTGTACAATTTTATGGAATTGGTCAGCTCAGAAAGAACTCTTCATCAATATTGAGGCTTCAATGGATAAAAATAATATTTTGGCTTTCTAGAAACCAGGTAACTTGATCAATTTTGAAAAAAAAATATTTTTTCAGTATATTTTATTCCATAGTTTAACCAAGGATTTAGGTGGAAATACATAAAATGTACATCAAAGTTGTATCTCAAACAATAGTTTACTGTTCCCTAGACGCATTCAAAATGGGTTTGTAGTTTGTTACTACTGTACATGAAAAAATCCAAGAACAGAAATATATACTCTGACATCTCTGGATACCATCCTGTTATCTGTAAAAGGAGATTATTTTTTCCTGATGAATGGAAAAGGCAATGAAGGAAACGATATGTTAAGGAGAGATACTCAGAGAGAAATATTTTAGTTGTAGACTATTCCTTGGATTATTAATACTTCATAAATTGGCAAAACTGTTAATTAGTAAACGTGTATTTGTGACGTAGAGAAAGTATAATTTTGTTCAATATTTTTTAAGGTAAGTAAAATTTATTGTAGTTGCACTGGAATTGGTGGAGTTATAATCCACATGTATACGTCACGATCTTTAAGCCCCACCCCCTTCCCTAATTATTGCTGTACAACTAGTGACGTCATAGTCTGTCAGAATACGAATATACATTCAATTGATAATGCACACGTACACACAGAAAATTAAATGATAAAATTTACTTACCTTTTTGGAGAAATTGTGCAGGTCTTAGAACACAGCAGGTGAAATTATTGCTCAAAATACATTTAGCCTAACAACGCATGTCCTTATCGCATATACGTATCACAATTGAAAGCCTTTTTAAAATAGCCCCAGGAAAAAATCTGTCAATATTATTGAAATATGACACCACTCTATTAACTTCGCCCTTCCACCCCATAATTATCAACGTGATCCAAAAATTTCTGAAAAAGCTGAATAATATTGTGAAAACTAATAATTATTAAACAATCTAATGACATTCTTTTGTTCTCACATTATAAGATCCCTTTTCCAACAATTAAGCCCATTATTTCACAAATATAATTACAAGTATTTTAATGGTAAAATATTAACATTAATGTCAAAAGTGTACTTTGGAACGAAGAAAAATCTTTTACTTTTTCAAATATTGTAAAGATAAAGTCCTTAAAGTAATTTAAAATCTATAGTAATAAAGGAAAGTCTTTCAACAATTCTCAAATGTTTTAATAAAAAATTCTTTAAATTTAAAATCAGCAGTGTCTAGAACACAATTTGTACCGAATTGAAATATTTTCTATACATTTCTGTAAATGAATCATAGATTCATGCGGGAAATTATGGTTTAAAATGTATAAAAATATAAGGTAATTTTCAATATATGAATCTAATAAATACTTAAAATTAATTTAAAAGCTGTATAAAATTATCTTTTTGTAAATTTCAAATATTTGAATCGTTAAGTTTTTAATTACTTTGAAAACTATACATATTGAATTAAACGTTTACTTAATTACAGATATTTTAATAACAAAGTCTTTTATGAAAAACTTTAAATTATTAAATTACAAATATTACAATAATTAAATAATCCTCGCAAATGACGCTAGTAATGGGCGTGTCTTGTTGGAGGCAGGGAAGGGCCGGGTCGTGACGTAAGCGTATGGGGTTTTTTTATTCCCCTTTAGCAGTTGTATCAAGCTATTCGATTGCAAAAATCAGGCATTTGAATCCTTAGAAAATAATTATAAAATATAAAAGAGTAAGTTTCAAATATGGTCACTACAGCTTACTTGACCCATTAATCCATCGCAATCCTTAAATTAAACGAAAAAGTAGCAAAGATAAAAGAAAATCCGAAAATGACCCAAAAAAAACTGTTTCTTTTCCGAGGACCAATATTCATGTTTTATTTTAGGGCTGTATTTCCATGTGGTATAAATCAAACTTGCGTGCATAGAATGTAGCATTTCTTATTAATATATGTTGTTGATGGTACACACAAACACACTTAAAAAAAACAATGTGAATACAAATCAGTTTAACAAGAAATATTTTACACTTTATTCTGTGAAGGCTCTGCACTACACACTGTGGTTGTAATTAACACACGTTAACAAGAAAACATGTCACTGCTTCAATCATTGAAATCGATTCCTCCTCATTTTTATATTTTCTCCCATACATTTCCTCTCAATCACTTAGAGACTACACTTCTATGTTTTTTTTAAATATTTTCTCGGTGATGCAACACCATGGTTATTTACACTCAACCATGTCCTATAAGTTACAAAAGTTAATCATCATATGTATTTTTAATCACTAGTTAATTTATGAACAACTTAAATGCATTTACAGTTTGTTTTTTTACCGTTCAGTGGTTCTATAAATCTTGAAATTAAGAATAACGTAATATAATAACCGAAGGCAATCCTCGCTATCGAAATCACTCTCTATTATAAAATGAGTAACTTAGAATTTATTTTTGCGAATGAGACTATATAATCATCGCTGAACCAAAATATAATATGCAAAAACGTATTACCAAATAAATAAAACTATATTAAACTGAGGCTAATGAATTTTTTAGAACGAAATTAAATGGAGAACTTATAATAATAATTTTTTATTTATGTGTAGTTGTGAAACTTTATTTTCCTGCCACGGATAAATAATTTTATACTACTGCTTTTGTTTTGTAAGTTTCGAGAGCAACGAGACCTTAAATCTGGAATTATTTCTCATACAATTGTAATTCCTAGTTGAATTTCACGACTTGGAAAGGAAAATGGAAAATAGTTTCTAAGTTTTTTGTAAAGAGATTAACTAGAATCCTTCCACTGACAATTTGAATTACTAAATATTTTATGTTCGTTCGTTTACTGATCAATTTTTTCGTTTAATCGGTTAAGTGTAAGTCAAAAGTTTCCACGACTTGGAAAGGAAAATGGAAAATAGTTTCTAAGTTTTTTGTAAAGAGATTAACTAGAATCCTTCCACTGACAATTTGAATTACTAAATATTTTATGTTCGTTCGTTTACTGATCAATTTTTTTCGTTTAATCGGTTAAGTGTAAGTCAAAAGTTTCCACGACTTGGAAAGGAAAATGGAAAATAGTTTCTAAGTTTTTTGTAAAGAGATTAACTAGAATCCTTCCACTGTCAATTTTAATTACTAAATATTTTATGTTCGTTCGTTTACTGATCAATTTTTTTTGTTTAATCGGTTAAGTGTAAGTCAAAAGTTTC
This sequence comes from Eucriotettix oculatus, assembly GCA_034510155.1. Lineage (NCBI taxonomy): Eukaryota > Metazoa > Arthropoda > Insecta > Orthoptera > Tetrigidae > Eucriotettix > Eucriotettix oculatus. Next base: position 72,902,630 of record CM067381.1, on the reverse strand, counting down.
CACGACTTGGAAAGGAAAATGGAAAATAGTTTCTAAGTTTTTTGTAAAGAGATTAACTAGAATCCTTCCACTGTCAATTTGAATTACTAAATATTTTATGTTCGTTCGTTTACTGATCAATTTTTTTTGTTTAATCGGTTAAGTGTATGTCAAAAGTTTCGTGTTAGTCTCCTTGCGTTGAAATCCGCTGTTTGTTTCCCACTTAGTCTATAGACATAGTCGTATTTCTCTATAGTTTATAACATCGATTCCAGGCTTGGCAGTTGGGTTGGGCAGGAAGGCAGTAACAGTAAACACACATGAATGTACGGGCACAAGACGTTTAGAAAGCGTAAAGGAAAGGTGCTGTTACGAAAATGGGAAGAAATGACTGATAATATTCACGAACTCATCACAATTACAACCTGTTTCAAACTGGTTTCCAGCGGTTCAAGACACGTTTCCACAAGTATTGATTAATAGCAAGTTTTTCACACACACACACACATGGTTTTCAAACTGTTTCCATCTTTTACTAATGGCAATCGCTTGCAAAATCATCCATTTACAGCATTCCACAATGGACGTCGAAACTCATTACAACGGAAACAATGGAACATCAAGTTTTTCTTATTTACACAATATTGTAATTTCCGACATAAAATTTTGTTGAAAAGAAACCTATGGGTACAGTTACTATAATTGTACTTAAACAGTTTTTTATAATTTTTAATCAATTAAAACCTGGCCAAAACACACATCTAAAAATCATCCACCACTTTTTTTTACGAAACGAGCAAAATTTTACTTGTATTTCTCAGGAAATAACAATTCCTAAAACGACAAAATCATTCAGCTGGAAATTATCAGGACTGTGGATTATTCACAATAAACTTTTCAAAATTCTATCTTTTGTAAAGAAATTTTTTCTATTGGTATTGTATGAATTGCCTCATAATTTTCAATATCAGTTGCAAAGCTATAACTTTTCACAGAATTTACATAATCCAAGATCAAATAATTGAGTCAGAGGTTTTTTTTTCTGAAACCGTTGATAATTAATTACAACCTGGGGTCCAAAAATTTAATTACGAAGAATTTTATCATACTTTCCTTGTCATCTATTACAAAAAGCTTCCGGCTTTCTGCCATAGTCATCTATTACATTAAAAAAAACATTAAATATTAGTTTATCATTCTAAACGATAGATGGCTCCATGCACAGTCACGTGATGAGTTGAAGCACCCTTTGTGAACAAATAAACAGTTAAATTGAATGAATGGATAATTAGAGGACATGATATTGTGATATAGCAAAATAAATAGAAGATATATAAAATGTTAATGTCATGTGTTGTAGCCATGTTTTGAATAATAAATTAATGTTTTTATGTAATAGATTACTACGGACAAAACAGCCGAAAACGTCTTGTAATAGAAGACAAGGAGAGTTTAATAAAATATTTTATAATTAAATTGCTGAACTCCTTTGTATTAATTAATTAGCAATGGTAAAATGTTTTATTTTTAGAAAAAAAATTCTGAGGTATAATTATTTGACCTTGGACTATGTAAATTCTTTGAAAGTTATAGCTTTGCAACCGATACGAAAATTATGAGGCAATTCATGTAATACCAATAGAAAAGTTTATTTCAAATCATAAAATTTCAGAATGTGACCTCATCCGATGGCAATAAGTGCGGTGTGATTATAATTTTTAATTTATCTTGAGTTTTCTTTTCTTTCATTTTTCCCAATAGCATTCATCGAAAGTCACGAGAAAAATGATTAGAACTTTTCCGTGGCTGATACAGTGGTATTTTACGTAATTTTATCAGTTATTACCGATATTTTTCTTGATCTGTATTCGTTTATTTTTTTTAAAAAAAAAGCAATCCTCTTTCCTGTTTTCGTCTTGAAACGATGTAAAAAAATATAACGTCACTCATTTATCGGTGTAAACATGTAGTTGTTTAGCGATGACGTTTCTATCCATCATTTTGTACAGAATGAGCCACTAATATTCTCCGATCAGCATACTTAACGTTTGCTCAGGATACGTAAGCAGAAAAAATTTTAACAGTATAATGATATTTATACCAAAAAATTGGAGAATTCAAAATTTCTAAGAGGGCAATAAAACGTGGAGAAAGTTAATTTATTTTGAAAAAAACACTGAAAATAGAATAATAATATTTGTACAAAAAAATTAGTGAATTGAAAATTTCCAAGAGGGCAATAAAAACGTGGAGAAAGTTAATTTATTTTGAAAAAAACACTGAAAACAGTATAATAATATTTATACAAAAAAATTGGTAAATTCAAAATTTCTAAGAGGGCAATAAAAAGTGGAGAAAGTTAATTTATTTTGAAAAAAACACTGAAAACAGTATAATAATATTTATACAAAAAAAAATGGTGAATTCAAAATTTTTAAGAGGGCAATAAAAAGTGGAGGAAGTTAATTTATTTTGAAAAAACACTTAATATAGTATAATAGTATTTATAGAAAAAATTGGTGAATTCAAAATTTATAAGAGGGCAATAAAAAGTGGAGAAAGTTAATTTATTTTGAAATAAAAAGTGGAGAAAGTTAATTTATTTTGAAAAAACACTTAAAATAGTATAATAATATTTATACAAAAAATTGATGAATTCAAAATTTCTAAGAGGGCAATAAAAAGTGGAGAAAGTTAATTTATTTTGAAAAAAACACTGAAAACAGTATAATAATATTTGTACAAAAAAATTGGTGAATTCAAAATTTCTAAGAGGGCAATAAAAAGTGAAGAAAGTTAATTTATTTTTAAAAAACTCTGAAAAAATTGTATGTTTTTAACAAAAAGAAAAATAAAGAATAATATGTTTTAAGTGCTGAATATTTAATAAATTTTACAAATTTGGGCAAGCTTTTGATGTTAAATATTTTTGAATTCGTTTTATCTTTGCTTCAGAGTTCGTATTCAGGTAACCCTATTTCAATTTTTAATCACTTTAAAAAAGAAATAAGGTTTGCGACAACATTGTGTGGGTATTTATTTTATAACTTAATTGTGTCTGTTAATTGTTTAGTTCTCTTTCTGTTTCGTTTTTATTCACCACACATGGTCTCATATCTTCCGCCTGAAGTGTAGAAAAAAATTTTCGTGTAATATTTATTTAGTATATTGAACGAACTGCTTGCTGGACTTTATTTTGCTGTTGATGAAATTAAATTTTGGGAGTAAATAAGGAGTATATGTTTATAGAGATTTGTTGTTTAATGAAGTGAACTATGTAAGACGTGTCTGTTATGCAAGCTGCTGTGCGTGTGTTTACAGTTCCTTGGCTTAACATGTGTGTAGTGAGTGACATCGTGTAAGAGAGGGAGCGAACACACACACACACATACTGGGTGGGAGCCTGAGTAAACTCCTGAGTGTCAGTCTTACTCCTCCCATTCTTTCCTGACTCAGCAAAACAGTAAAACTCAGTTTCAGACTAGAAAAGAATGTGACCATTCATTTAGAAATAAACGTATTTAGACTTTAATCCAATATGTTATTTTATGCTGTAGAGTATTGTGTCAACAAATATTAAATCGAGAAGAAGCAGTAAAAAATATTTTCCATACATCCAAGAGAAAATTTAATTACCGATAACGAACTGTTACAAAAGAAATGTAAATAAAAAAATTCGTGGATACAATTTATCACCACAAACAACAGTTGTTAAACAAGACGTTAACAACCGCAGACGTCATCATAAGGACACGAATCGGGTTCTAGTGAGTGATGCGTTCTAATAATAAAATACTCCTTTTCTATATTTCTCTTAAATAAATAGCTTGTTAATTTAATTATTTCTAAACGGTTCCAGTTTAGTAAAAATCATAAATACAACGTTATAATTTTATATTACAACTAAAGCACAACAGAGTACGTAATTAATTAATTAATTGGCAAATTTTAAGTATCTAATAACAAATATCCACTTCAAGGGCTAAATTTACAATGCCACGTATTGAATTAAATGTAGTGTAATGGTTGCTTATGTTATAAGCCCTAATTACATTTGAATTATATTTTAATTTAGATTAAAACCAATTAATGTTAGTAAAATCAAGTTAATCCCGTTTATTAATAACTCTTTTACCTATTTATCTTTTTTCAGGGATTTTTCCAGATGGTATTTCCTGGAGTCGGAGTAAACTAAACAAAAATATTAACATTAGTTCTAACTAAAAAAATTGTTTACCGATGTCTAGGCATTTTATTTCATATTGTTGATAACGTAATGTCTAAAGTTAAAAATTCAAAATTAGAGTAATAATTCTGGGAAATTAAACGGCGGACACAAATTTAATATCGCAGCAACCATTTCAAACTTTATAAATTTACAATGCCACGTATTGAATTAAATGTAGTGTAATGGTTGCTTATGTTATAAGCCCTAATTACATTTGAATTATATTTTAATTTAGATTAAAACCAATTAATGTTAGTAAAATCAAGTTAATCCCGTTTATTAATAACTCTTTTACCTATTTATCTTTTTTCACAGGGATTTTTCCAGATGGTATTTCCTGGAGTCGGAGTAAACTAAACAAAAATATTAACATTAGTTCTAACTAAAAAAAATTATTTACTTATGTCAAGGCATTTTATTTCATATTGTTGATAACGTAATGTCTGAAGTTAAAAATTCAAAATTAGAGTAAAAATTCTGGGAAATTAAACGGTGGAAACAAATTCAATATCGCAGCAACCATTTCAAATTTTTATAAATTTTCATATTCGTAATTAATATGATGGTTTATAAAAATCTATAGGTATACAGAAAGAAGTGATTTGGATTTATTAGTAGAGTAGTTTCAGTAAATGAAACGCGGTAATGAAACTAGGGCTACGATACCCAAGATTCTGATTCCCAAAGAAAATTGTACATTTTTTCAACAAGCGTTGCTGTCAAATAAGCGAGTTGCTATCGACTCTTGGCGATAGCAATTTATGCGGGGAGAGGAGAGAGGCAGTTCTCGATAATAACCCAAGTTCTGTGAATGTAGGAATAATTCAAAGGGCAGGACAACTCCGTAAGCCCTCTTAAGTACACTACAGCGGAGGGACAGTTGGTAATTGCCGCTATCAAGACACAACTTTCCAGCCTCGGGAGAGACATCTTACAAAGTGAACCCAAGCAATAAATCTTTTGCACACAGTTGCCTCAATTACTTGTCGTGGTTCATAACATTCATCTCTTAGGACACTCAAACTGGATTCCCCCCGCCCCGGTAATTTTGTACAATTAACGCCGAAAAACGTCTTCCAGGACCAGTCACTTCTTACCTAAGAAAACTGAGAATATCTGCACTGTATCATAAAATATTTCTACTCTTTAAAATTGATTTAAGGATGTCTGGTTGGTTATTTGTAATGTGAAAAATAACAGCACAAAGACGTACGGAAGTGCAGTACATTTTATCTTCTCAATCAGAGTGAAAAATTGTAAGAATTTTTTTTTCTCTTTAAGAGATAATTTCAATTATCAATTACTAGCCATAATTAAGAGTTATTTCTCCAACACTAAACTTAACCATAATGTCGTCGGTGGGATTTTACTTCGCCATGCCCTTCCAATACGCTAATTATTCAAAATTTAAACACGATCATTACAACAGTAAGGACAAGTAACTGCCTGTTGTTAACGAAAAAAAATATATATAAACAGATAAATACGTTAAAAAAATTTCATCACCATAACAATGTGACACACAACGTTGCAAACATTATAACATAAACAATGAACATCTTCAATTACAGACTGAATGCATTTAACAAGGGAATTCATATTTAGTTTGTAACAAAACAAAGCACTTAAGTCTTAAAATAAACAATTCACCAACGGAAAGTCAAAAAAATTGCAATATTATTGAAATAATTACACGACTCCAGCAAAATTTACAATGTTACATTTTGTAACCTGAGCACGTACAGCGTTACGTCATCTAATATTTGTTTCTCCGAAATTCTGAAATTACGTTCAGTTTGTGGGACAAATCTTAAAGATTATCATATCTCTTAACTGTATTTTTTTTAATAAGATCCGATAACTATTTCAAACTATGAAAACATCGACTTCATAGGAAAACTCGAAATCTCCTTCCATGTGAATAAAAATAATACACTGTTGACTTCTGAATCATTACAATCTTTAAAAAATTTTGTATATTTTTTATCACTTTAACATTACATTTATTTAATTAAATTGGTTACAATTTAATAAATTACTTCATTTCATTACGAATCGTGTTGCTATGACCATTCAAAGATCATTAAACTCTTTACCCTTTAGCATGCTGCAACTGCCGTTAAATAAGTAAATATTTTGTTAGAAGTTCTTTGTCTTTTATTATCAATTTTTTAAATTATTTTCAATTACGCATATTTACACAATTCCTAGACTAACAAGATAGCGTATAGAAATTATGATTTTTCCTTAGTAATTAAATAATTACCTGGCCTCTGTCGTCTAGTGGCTAGCGTCTCTGTTTGTACCATTTAGGTCCCGGGTTAGCATTGCGATAAAACCTAATAACTTCAGCAGAGGTTAAAAATTTTATTTGAATTAAAAATTATTTTTTAACAGAACCGGAGTTTCAAGATAGTCGATTGCTGGTCCTTAAAACGATTTATTTTTTATTTTAAACACGTAAGAAGTTCTTCAGCAGGTAGAATTACGGTTCTGGAAGAATGGTTGAAACCCAATTTGAAAATTTAAATAAACCGGTACCTAGACTTAATTTATTTTTAATATAGACATGGAAAATAATTTGGGTATAATTTTGATTTTTCTCATTATTCTGTGAAAATAGACTATTTTTTGAAGCGATATTTGTAATAGATGTTTTTTTAGTGATCCAATCGACCGATCTTCAATGCGTATACAACAACATTTATAATGTTAGGAAACTGGACGAAGATCAAAGTTCGCATCGCAGAAATTAATGTAATGAATCAGGAAATCGAACGCAGGTTGGTTTTTACTATCTAAGCTACTCCAAGTCCAAAGCACGGGATCACCTGTAATTTTCACCGTGTAATTTCCCCAAGCAGATTACAAGATTCAATGAAGGATATTTATAATTTTCTGCCCTCAAACGGTGGATTAAATAACTTTTAGAAGCAGAACAAAGCTAAATTTGCATGGGAGAAGCTAAAGTAATGAATCAATGGAAGAAAAATGTCGGTCAGGTCAGAAATCAAATCGGGTAGGTTAGATTGTTAAAGGAGGTCCCGGGTTCAGCATGGTAGACATTTTTTTTCCTTCATTGAGTATTTATAATTTTTCATTATCACTATTCCTTTACTTGTTAATATTAAACTATTTCTAGAAATGTTCATATTAGTCACTACATTCTGCTGTTGGATGGCTGTAATATATAAATTACTGAACAGGATTAAATGACTTTTTGTTGTCTGTGTTATCGGCTTGAAGGAAAGAGCCGCCACATTCCTGAGTCGTGGAGTAACAAGCGCTGACCAATATCCAGCAGAACACCGAATAGGTAATTAGTCCTCTTATCATGGGCATGTAGGAGGAGTCCTTACCAGCTGCGATTTATGGTGTGTCCATTTCGCAATGCAGTCGGCTCATTACGGCAATTGAAACGTTTGTTGTTTTCCGCCCCAGATGCAATCTCCGGGGGCGTTATACTTGCAAATCAGCCTCCAAGGCAACCGCCTCCCACGCACCTCCTCTCGGCGGCGACAATGAGATCTGAACTGGGGCTTGTTACCAGGATATTTGGCTCTTGAAGGCTCCTCGTAGAAGCCGAGGCTTACCATTCGTTTGTGGGAATCATCCACTCGCCTCTGCGATTTTTCTATCGTCTAACTAAAATCTGCATGTGAATTCTTCAATAAACAAATGTTTGGAAATAACGTTTCCTGGTATTTAAAAATATATTATAACTTTATTATTAGCCATTTCCAAGTGACTGTGAAACAATCGATTTAGTTAGACGCTTGCCTTCGTGAACCTTTATCCTCTAGTTACTCTCACTGATTAAATTTTCTGCTGGTATATTAATATTTTTGTGTAGTCTCTCGTACTAATGAAAAGTTAACTGACAAGCTGCAATCAAAGTATATCGAAAATAAATAACTACGTCCTAATACATATTTCTCATAATAATTAATTCGAATAATTAAACGACAAATCACAGAAAATAAATTCAGTGGAGGTTTTGTTAACATTAAGATGGAAGTAGATTAAAACAATACAATAAATCGTAATGTTGGCACTATCCTTAAATAAATTAGACTGGAATATTGTTTAGATTTTCGATTTCGAACAACGGTAATAAATCTGAAACATTTTTTATTAAAACAATTGTGAGCACACTAAGTGTAAATGATGTTATCTTAAAGTTGAGTAATATCTATAATCATATATTTATTAACTTTTAATAATTATTTTTTAAACATTATTATTTATCTAGTTTAATAATAAGAGGTCGTTTTTAATTTTTGTTTAAGTTTCGATATTTTTAATTCATCACCATTTCAGGTTGTCTATTTACACTTTTTAATATGTCGTTTTTAATTTTTGTTGAAGTTTTGATATTTTTAATTCATCTCCATTCAGTTGCTATTTCACTTAATGTGCGTTTTAATTTTTGTTGAAGTTTTGATATTTTTAATTCATCTCCATTTCAGGTTGTCTATTTTCACTTTTTAATGTGTCGTTTTTAATTTTTGTTGAAGTTTTGATGTTTTTAATTCATCTCCATTTCAGGTTGTCTATTTTCACTTTTTAATGATTTATTCTTTGACTTCCCACTTCTACACACTGTTAGGTTTAACGATATAAATTACATTATTGTTGTTCAGTACTGTTGAATGAAACTGATTTTCTATACCAGTATATTTTAACAGGGTTCTAAAATTGTTATACATTTACTTGTATTTCCATACTGTTATTTGTGCCTTCTCTTATTCATTTATTTTACTACTTGAACCCGTTTTAATACTCACATTTTATTACAAATTCATTTATTAATGCTTGATTTTTTTTCTTTTACTTCCTCAAAGGATTAATAAAATATTTTCACTGATCGTTGAACAATTGACATTAAGTAAGGTAGTTGCCAAAAAGGATAAATGGATACGTTGTATTATTTGGAGAGTTGTTTTAAAACGGTCTGCCATTGTATATTTCATAAATATTTGGTGAAATGCTTAAAGCTGTTCCCATGTCAGCGTTACAAAGACTGACATTAAAATACAACGTAGCTGTCAGATGATGACGTGAACATTATGTTACGTTTGAGATGTACCAGTGAAGATTCATAAAATTCAAATCAATATAAGGTTTCAGCTGAAGGTTACTTACTGCATCCAACTGCAGCTAGATGCAGTTTCTCCCGAGTCTGGAATTATCAAGCCTGCTCCTCCAAGGCCAGTCCATAGCAGACAATAGCTACCAACCCAACATAGGCCACTACAATTCACCCACTTGCTTGACGAACTCAACGCAGGTCTTTAGTCTTATACTTTGTTAGAAACATTACAGGTATTTATTGAAATATTCTCACGTAACAATATTTGTCTCCCCTCGGGAACTCGAATGTAATATTATTTTAATTTTTTGTTAAAGCATACGTATGACACTTCGTTTATTATTGCGTAATCAGTCATTTGGCTAATGGTTTATCTAACTTACCTACTTATAACAGGGACTTCAAAGCGTTAAAAAATTATAGCAATTCGCTAGTAATATTTTACAATTCTAGACTGACGAATAAATTATAAACATAGTTATCTCATTCAGTGATCACAATAGAATTTTTATGTTTCTGTGTAAGACAGAAATCTGGTCAATGTCAACATTCTGCGGTTGATTGTCAACAATTGATATTCACTGACAGGGGGAAAAATATTTCTACCTATTTAAATTTAGAGAAATTTAAAATTCTGTATATTATGATACATTATAAAATAATACTATGACAAAATATTTTGAAACAAACAGTAGGCCATATTCACAAAATAAGCTTAAGTAATGCCAGTGATAAAAATCTACACGAAATTTATTCCAATCAAACCTGGTATATGAAAAGCATAAAATGGCTGCAATTTAACAATATAATTTGTTCCCACAACTTAAACTTCAAATTTCACAAAAACTCCTTCGCTTTTACAGAAGCAATTAGTCGTTCAACTTTTGCAGTTAAAACATAAATAGCCTTGTCTTCCACTTTTCGATTTAGCTGAAGCTGATTCTCTCAGATATATTTATTGAGTAGAAATCACATCCTATTAAGGATATTTTTTTTAATAAATTACGAACAAATTTCGTTAAAAGGCAGCAATTTAATTTGATAATTTATAAAAGTCGGAATCATATATTTTATCAACAACCACTAACACATTTCAAGGATATGCGCACGACGGCATAATCCAATTCTGACGTTTCGTCCGATACTCACCAGACGTCATTAAAATTTTTTTTGAATATAATAATATAGTATTATGACATTTTTTCCATATGATAAATGTATATGGTATTTCAACAAATAATTTTACGTGAAAAGAAATAAGTCACATTTCCTACGTACTTTTTACATACAAATTTTTAAATTTACCTAATAAATATTATAATTATTCATTTAACCATTGTAAGTTCAAATAAACTTTTCCCATACAGGTTACTTCAAATTGGAAAAGGGTTATTTAATTCGTGTGTTTAATGTTAATTTTGTTTGTCCTATATAACAAGCTTTGTAGTTTCCATAATGTCCTTTATATCTTACATTGTCATTACTGAGCAGAATTCTCATCTCAGATCGGACAATAATGCAATTAATGTAAATAATGACACAGAAAATGAAAATTTAATGCATGATTCGTCATAATATATGCAAATAAATTTTTATGATGAATTTATAAATTAAGTAAATATTTTCATCATATTATTTTCTTAAATATGTCATCAATAATTGTTATATTTATGAAACGTCCGAAAAATTTTAATTTTAATTGCTTGAAGTCTTATTTTTCTGGATGGATAATAGTATGGATATATTGAAGAAAATGTTCTCGAGTTTACACCCGGGTCAATCAGCGCTACGAATCTCTGTTTGACCCGGGTGGAAACTCTTAGAACATTTTCTTTAACAAATACAGCGGGAAAACCTTCGTTCTTTGATGTTGATAATATTCAGGTAATGACGGACAAAGTAAATCTGTCAGGAAGATTAAATAGATTAAATCATGTAATAGAATCTGAAACAGATTCGACATCACTCTGTTATGAAGTCAGAGGTCACCTGGTGTTTTACTGGCAAATCCGAGTAAGGGCTGAAGCCGTAGGTCCAGTAAACCACGGTACAGCTCTCATCTCATTACATATTTAATATCCTGTTTTGCTGGATGAGAGGGGCAAATTTAATGGCTAATAACGTCGACGTCGGGCGTCGGCTGCATCGTTGCGTGATTGCCGTCGTTAGCAGAATGACAGACGCTTGCCTTGAATACCGAATAGGCCCACCAATATGCTAACAGTTAACAATGGGCTAACTTATGTCGTTTCGGCGTTTAATCGCCAACAGCTTGCAAATTTTATAAGTGGGGGGAGCTTTGCTGCGAAGCCTGGGCTTAATAATATTAAACGCAAAACACGATTTCATTGAAATTATTACTCTTATTAATTTAGTAACCTCCGTCGCTCTCAGCGAGTGACTCGCATCTTTTTATTTTTTGAGAACTTACAGAAAAAAATCAGAGTATTTAATTCTCCTATTCCCATTAGTCTTAAACAGAAAATATTAACAAGTAAAATCAAATTATTTTTTTGAAATTTTATCAATTAATGAGAAAGGTTTTAACCTTATATACTCGGGAATTGTAAAGGTAATTAAAAATAGTCAATATTTGAAAGTTTCAACTAACCAAATTTAGTGAACCACCATATGGATCTAAAACTGAGGCACTTATAACCAAAAAAAATATCATAGTAATCCTGAGCATCTATCGGAGCTGGTAGAGAGTTTCAGACAAAGCTTTAGGAGATAAATAATTTTTTTTTAAATTAAACATAGTATGAGTATCCGACTTTTCAATTTAATTGGCAAGGGCACGATTAACTCAGCTGTTTTCATGGCGAGGTACATAATTGAAGAAATTAACTCAGGAGTTGAGAGAGTAGAATGGAGTTGTGACGAAGTTAACATGAGACAGTTATAGCGACATTGACGGAGAGCGTGATATTTCATATGTGGTTCGTCGAGTAGGTAGAAAGTTCATGCAAATGAATAGTCTGTCACTTCGTAGAGAGACGTGAATAAATAGAATTGTTTTTACTTTCTTTATAAGTAACATTTCTATGTCTTCAAAATATTTATTCCATCGTATCCATCCTTGCGGAGGTATATCTTCCGGAGCTTATTTTAATTCTCGCAGGCGTTTCTCTCCAGATTGAGAGAAAGCTCCACCATTAGTGAAGCTCTTACTGGGTTTAAGTGGTGCATGCTCCGGGGTTGCAGACACTATTCTAAAGGACACTAAAGGACGTGAGAACAATACCCAATAGCCCGACGTACCTGATGCAGGTTTTCTAGGGTATTCCCTGAATCTAGTTGAGGTGAAACACAGGATAGAATTTTTCAACTGCAGCTGAAGGGCCCTAGAAAACCCTTGGCTGCCTTGCTCTACCTTCCACAACCACCCCCCCCCCATCCTTTACCAGTTCCCTTAATATGCTATTGAAGGGGATTTGCCTGTTTCAGAATCACCCTCATGGGCCTGTTATGAAAAAAAAGTCAATCTTTGGCTGCATTCTTCTCCTTTCCTTTTAATGTTATTAAAGGATAGTTTACCAGTCTCTGGATCACCTTCATGTATCCTGTTACCAAAAAATTCATTCCTATGCTATTAAAGGGGAGAAGATGTCTGTTTCTGGATGACCCTCATGTAGCCTGTTACCCGAAAAAAAAAATTAAGCAGCTTTCAGTCTCCAGCTATATTAATCTTCTGAATCCAAATTTATATATAATTTTAAGCAGATACCTGAAGGTCGAGAATTACAACTTATATATATATTTATTTATTTATCGAGGGTAGAGGAAAATCTTCAAAAGACACCGTGAAACCCGAGTGTGTGTGTGTGTGCGTGTGTTGTTAAGCTTAAACAATATTAGGTTAGTATTTTACATTCCTTAATCAGTTGATGAAAAATATCTTCAACTATCTCCTTCATCCTGATTTTCAGTCGTTCTAATAACTGAATAATGGATTCCATGTATTGATATAAGATGTAATTGCTATGTGGATATAAAATATAACGTTTCCACAGTATAAAAGTGGACAAATCATGTAAAAAGATTTGGAAGTTTTTCCATAACAATAGGATGTTCCAACGAATGATTCATTACTCATATCGTATTGTTTGTATATCATCATAATTTGTGTGTCGCATTGACGCCAGTCCCAAATTTCAAAATTTTAATTTCTTATAGAAGAGAGAATATTAAATACTTTTGTTATGTTTAGAGCGCTTCCAGACGACATTTCATTCATACATAATTTAAAGTTATAATTAATTAAAAAGTTATGTTAAATTAAATTATGTATAAATGAAATGCTTAGAGTTCACAAACAAGTATTCCATCAAAATGACGTCGTGCAGCTTCTCTGTAAAACAGAACAAATCGTTTCAATGAGAAAAGTAGTTTATGAATAATTAAAAACGCAATTTAAACTTCAGCTTGTTTCCGACGAAAATGCTATCGGAATATTAAATTTAAATGGAAAGGAAGTAATTTAAATTTCACTCCGGCATCCGAGTTTTAAATTCTGTTTTGCTGTCGATAATTGTAGCATCCAAGGAGAGAAAAAGCTGTCTTTCTTTATGCTGCCACCTAACTCACTTAGATAATATATTTGATATTAATATCTCAGTCTAATTTTTGGGCAGGTTATTATGTAACTTACAGTAATGAGGGTCAAAGACGAGCCTATATTAAAATAATAATCCATTGACGGTTTATAAAATAATCTGGCGTTTCTGTTAAATTCTATCTAAACTTACGGAATAGAGAATAAATATTATTGTCTATTATGTGCTGGTATATTCTAGAAAGTATAAGATAACTGGAAACGCTTCATAACTTATCGTTAACCTTATAGTCTCTGTAATAGAAACCCATGCTACAATAAATATTTTTTGTCACTATTTTTCAATACGTATTACTTTATAATTATGTACGATTTCGACAGAGTAAAAAGTTAAATGAAGAACAGTCCCAATTATAAATTGAACTGTTATTTATAATTTCGCTAGTGCATCTCCAGTTTCGTAACATTATTCTATTTCTCGTCCACAAATTTTCTCGAATTTCAGTATTTAAATCACTCAATATCAATACATACAAAATAGTTAAGTCACAGTAACAGGAAGCCATTATCCTCTACTGAAATATATAAAAAAATAATTAAAGCATTATACAAACCAAAACTATATGGAATAATCAATTATATAAACAGTTTCAAGTTATGTTATTGTCATCATAAAACAAAACTACTTGCGGAATTTGGCGGTACGGAATCAAAAGCAAGCGGCGTGAGGGAAGTTGCGTGTTACAGACAAAGGTAATAAGAGATCGGCACGATGGCACGACTGGGGGTTTTTCCCAAATCTCGTGAGATTTGGGGACATTGGGAGGATAGTTTTATCCTCAAAAACTTCGATAGAATAGGGTAAATGGCTCACCCCAGAGAAAAGAGAAGTTTTATTGGACGGTATCGGGCCTCTCCACCGATAAAACATGAAATAAAGTAATGGGAACAAATTATTAAAATCTCAAGAAAAAGGATTCTGAGGATGATAATTAGGACACTTAAGGACGTCTTGATTAAGATTGGACGGAAATTGGCAATTTTAAGTGGTCAGTATAGAGTTTTAAGTGGAAGCAATGAGTAACTGGAGACTTTTCTGGTCATGGTCATTTACATAACGGGAGGAAGCCGTGCTCCGGAAGTTTCAGATGGGTCTATCGACAAGTTCCAGGCAAGCTGAAAATAGAAGGTAAATACCAATGTTCTTAACCTTTTCCCGATTTCCTAGTACTTCCAATTCCGAGTAGTTTTTGTGTTATACTCCTGTAGAAACCCATATAAACGACCTTTAATGTAGAACTGATGTATTTAATTTATAAGATATTTAGTTTGTATAAAACTTGTAAATATATATGTTAATTTTTAAAAAATTCCGGTTTGTAACTTCTAAGTGACCAAATTGTAGTACATTGTAAATTGACAAATGGATTTCACAAACATTTAATCATTCATCATTATAAAATAGTTTATCCCCCATATTAATTTTATTATACTTTGTATAATATGCTAGATGTCTAATGTCTTCCAGAGAAGAAAGAGTTATGGATGAAAGTCAATAATATTTCCTTTCTACTATTTTTTTACTCTTTGCTACTATTTAGTTGAAACAATAGACTATTTGGTAAACTTAAGATTAATTATTTCTGGTGTTATCAGTCAATATTTAAATGTCATTCCTTTAAATTATTTGTAATACCCAATTATTCTAAAGTATACTCAAACAATCATCCCATAAATTATGTTTACAATATGAAATCCGTAAGCTTCACGACTACCTTTGATAAGTAATATAAATAAGTATACAAGGACAGAACCTGAAAAAATGTAGCCAAAATTTTTTGTTAACGTTCAGAAACGTCTCTAAAAAGATTTGAGGCAAACACAGTACTTCGAACATTGGTGCTAATCAGTGTGAGCGAGAGCAAGGGAGCGTAGGATGTCGAATACAAACATGTTTCAGACACGCATTTTTTCACGTCTACACAGGTTAAAAATATTACAGATAATTTTCTTAATAACACACTAAGAATAAAAACGTTTTTACCTAAAATGACTAATATCAACCATGAAAATTTTAATGCACACATCACTGCATAGAGCTTAAAAATCGGTCGAGTCTCATAATATTTTGCTTCCACTAACAATTGTTTGTATTAAAAAGATTTTTGACTGAAATATTTGTTATTTTTAAAATTACTTTCATATGTCTACCATTAAATTATCATTTTTATAATAATACTATGAACACAATTTGAGTGTTAAAAAGTGAAAAATGTGTCAGACGTCTATTTTATTTGTAAATAAATAGTTACACTTGGTATTTGTATGCACTGCGCAAGGTAAAAATGTTACAAATACTGTGTCTTCAAAAAATAATAAACCATCGATTCTATAATACTTGCTGCTTTTAATTTAATCTTTTTCTATTTAAATTACTCGTAATAAATATCATTAGATTTCTGTTTTACTCCACAAAGAATGAAATACTGTTTCTGTTTTACATTGAAAACTATGTATTATTAAAATTACTACGTATTTATCATTAAAACATACTAAGTCAGAAAATCTATATTCAAGATGTTCTCGAGTCTAAGGTAGTTGAACTACTTCAATTGAAGTCTCACCTACCAATTAACTAATCACACTCTTCACACCCTAATTATAGAAAATACGTGAAGAATATCCATTCTTAGGTAATGCAGAATTCTAGTAAAAAAATTGAAGGTAAGTGATACCAATTAAATACGTGCATGAAATTCAAATGACAAAAAATGGAAAAAATAAAATTTAAAATATTCAGAAATTTTACGAACCATTCTTCTTTAAACATAAAGCTGTAATGTAAAATAACAACGAATATCGTGAAAAGAAGATTAAATTTTTAAAATTTTATAACAAAGAAAACAATCAATCAGAGGCACTGAATTAAGTTAAATGAAAACAAATTTGTCAAATACAGTAGAGGTATGTGTGTGTGTGTCATTTAAATAGTAATTTGAGACTAATTTGGATTCTGTTACACACTGTTAGTCACACACAAATAATTATGTTTGTATGTAATGCACTGAGACGTTTCATCAGTTAAAATAGCTCAATTAGTTTAATATATATATATATATATATATATATATATATATATTGTAACATGAAAAGTTACACTTAACAATGCAGGCCAGCTTGCGAGTTGCAATTGTTGAGGAACTGACGCAACTCGGGCCAACAATGTGGTCTGGCGAGACTTTGGGAGTCGTCATGGGGTAGTGGAAGGAGCAGGTTGTGTCGGCGGGACGACGAGGGAGAGAGAATGACCACGCCATCCATGCAGATATAATTATTTTTCATGCTCTGATTGAGATTAAAACTATTAAAATCAATTTTTGGTATTTTTTACGAAAAATACCTGGCGCCCTAAAGGAATTAAGAAATCCTCGAATGTGAGGAACGCGGAATCCGCTACAATATATTAATACAAAATTTATAGTAAAAAAATGACATATTTTGGTCAATCAACTAAAAATTAAATATAAAATAACAGTTATATTAGTAATTATAATTTTGTAAATTTGAAGCAATCAAGATATTATAAAGTTATAACAAGGTGCGGAAAATTTCTTCAATATGTGATATATTTTGAGTTTTCTCCCTTAGCAGTCTTTTCGATTGTCTATCCAGTTGGCTACTGTAATATATTTTTCAGTTTTAATGAACTAAAGAAATATGATCGTATTTGGTTTGCATTTGTTTTTTTCAATGGCTTTCCATCAATTTTCAGAATTGCATATGTTGTTATTTCCATATGCTACGGTAAATGTCTTCTCGATATTTGTAGTTAGTTAAGACCTAATTCTTTATGGTTTGAGCTTGTACGCTTATGTTCGACAGATAGACCAGAATACCGGAATCCGACCAAACGAGTTTCTACCACCGCGTTGTCCCAAGCAGACGAAAATAATGAGGGACATTGAGAGTTCAATTCAGTGTTGATCAGCACGGGGCAAAAGCCGCGCCTTGGCCAAAGTCCAACCCGAGGAAGGAGATCTCCACCTGTAACCGGCCACAAATAAAATAAATTAGGCACGCATATAATACCGCCGCTGAAAGCCGCATCCCACACACACACGACCTCAAGCCTATTAGGTTTTATTAGCGACTCCAGAAATCCATTTTACATGTCTCCTCTTTGGGTTCCACTTTTACGGGTCAGTTTCATTATACTTTAACAACCGATGCCCCGTCAGAGTTACACTCTCAGAGCTTCCGAAGTCGTTTCAAGGAACAAAACAAACCTAATAAAAGTCTTATGTTACTCCACTGACCTTCGGAACCAATATTTTTAATACGAAACCACCCTTTTGTGGGTTCAGTAACAAAGCAGTAAAACAGGTTTCGTAGGTCTTAAATCATTTGTTATTCACTATTGGGGGATGATTTATGCGCTGTTGCTAATCTTCTCTGCTACCAAATAAGCACCAGACAGATAGAGTTAGTAAGAGAGACAGAGTGAAATATTTTTCTCATCATGACAGTTTTAATTGAAGCTAAAATAATCCAACAAAAATAAGTACCTGGGTCAGTGTGACAGGGTTGTATACGGTTATGAGTTAGAGCGTTAAAAACGTATTCAGCACTATGTAACTTCATAAATAAATTATTAGGTAACGTACAGAATAATACAATAAATAAATCCGAGCATTATAATTAATTATTTATGATAATAAAGAAATTCAACTGAACAACATATGGAGCTACAATTATGTCTGAACAATAAATAGGTAACGTACAGAATAATACAATAAATAAATCCGAGCATTATAATTAATTATTTATGATAATAAAGAAATTCAACTGAACAACATATGGAGCTACAATTATGTCTGAACGATAAATTATAAAAAAAAATATATACTTCACGTTAGCGTATTTCAATTCGGTTTTGTCACAGAAAATTAAATTCAGGGAAACTCAAAATGCAAAAGGAAAGTGTTTAGATGCTCAAAAATTGTTGTCCCAAAAATGTCAAATGTAGTTGTATTGTACGGCAAGTCAAAAGGCAAAGTCAAGGACTTTGCTGCTCAAAACTGAATTGTCTGAACAATGTCAGGTCCTATGACATTTTCAGACATTTTACTCATTAATAAAATTTGTGTTTACAAATGGACGGGTATTTATTAACAACTCTGACACTTATTATATCAACTCAAAGTAATAAAAATAAAATTAAAATCATTGTTCATTCACCCCAAAAAAACTGTCGCAATTAAAATAATACTTAACTAATAACGAAAGTAGTTCATGTCTTAGGTAAATTCCTTTCCCAATAGCCACCCTCTATTCCTTAAAAGAAGTTATGGAAGAACATGAATTATGAATCAGCAGCGGATAATTATTTATAATGTAAATTGTTTGAATTCGTTCAAATGAAATGTAGTACGAAAATTAAATTAATGTTTCTGTGTAATGTAGATCATATTAAATTATTTATACACTATTTAGTTTAAAATAAAAAATAGAATCAGTAAGAAATAATTTTAAAAATATAATTAATTAAAATATAATTACACAACGTTTCTTCCCTAATTTCGCGCTTCAGCAGTTGTATATTGGAGTTTTTATTATGAATAAATTTTCTACATTGAAAATTCCTATAATTACTATCAACTAAGAATTGAATAAGTAACAATTGAGTGAATTTTGAAAGGTTTTCTCGGTCTGCAATGTCTTGCCTCTAATCACTCAGGGTTAATCAACGACCACCGATAATTTATGGAAGAAGTGATAGGAAAATTAATAAACACTAACAACAACAGCTAACTTCATGAAAATAATATTGCCTCATAATAATAATAATTAATAATATAATTAATTATATGCAATATTTCAGAAGTACTACGTAAATAACAAGTTTCAATTGTGATCCATTTTTTGTCTATTTTTTATTATAATAAATAGTGTACAAATAATTTAATATGACCTACATTACACATTAACATTAATTTAATTTTCGTACTACATTTCATTTTGAACGAATTCAAACAATTTACATTATAACTAATTATCCGCTGCTGATTCATAATTCATGTTCTTCCATAACTTCTTTTAGAGAATAGGGGGCGGCTATTGGGAAATGAATTTACCTAAGACATGAACTACTTTCGTTATTAGTTAAGTATTATTTTAATTGCGACAGTTTTTTTGGGGTGAATGAACAATGATTTAAATTTTATTTATATTTCTTGAGTTGATGTATGATGTGTCAGAGTTGTTAATAAATCAAAAGCAAGCGGCGTGAGGGAAGTTGCGTGTTACAGACAAAGGTAATAAGAGATCGGCACGATGGCACGACTGGGGGTTTTTCCCAAATCTCGTGAGATTTGGAGACATTGGGAGGACAGTTTTATCCTCAAAAACTTCTATCGAATAGGGCAAAAGGCCAAGGCCTTTCATTTGTAAACACAAATTTTATTAATGAGTAAAATATCTGAAAATGTCATAGGATCTGACATTGGTCAGACAATTCAGTTTTGAGCAGCAAAGTCAAGGGACTTTGCCTTTTGACTTGCCCTACATTACAACTACATTTGACGTTGTTGAGAAAACAATTTTTGAGCATCTAAACACTTTCCTTTTGCATTTTGAGTTTCCCTGAATTTAATTTTCTGTGACAAAACAGTAAAAATTAAACATTACTATTATATTAATTTCAGTTAACAGAATTGTAATATTGCCGATGTAAACTCAATTCTTCTCACCTTTGTCAGGCCACAATTCAAATGAAATATTTTATTTCTCATTCATGCATAATTATATTCCTAGGAGTCGCTGAATAATTTTCAGTGTGTTTGTGATAATGGCTGATCGCGGAAGAAATCGCTTAGCAACGTGTGTGGAAAGTCGACATCAGAGTGTTCCGAAATATTCTCCCTAATAGACGTGTATATGTAAATTGGCAATAAAGCAGTCTGGTCCAGTTTCACACGTAAGCCTGGGCGTGATAAGTTGATAAGTTGACGTAATCTTGAAGCTTATTAATAAGCTTACACTGTGACGAAGCTAAACTGTGATTTGTTGTCACAGGCCGAGGTTAATCAAGGCCTGTGGTCCCCAAGCGGCCTTCACAACGCATTACGTAAAGCCTTATTTCGTCTTCGCGGCCTCGTAAAGGCCCTCTGCTCACGAATTATTCATCGCGACAAGAGGATTCCGAATCTCAACCTTGCGAAGCACTCTAATATTCACCGCCGAGCACACCACAGTCCTTCAAAGACCAATAAATACGGGCGGTGGTCCATGAATATCAAAGATTTACAGGTAAGTGTAAGAAAACAACGCAAATTTATGGATACTTCTAATTCATCCAATTCAAAATCACATCCAATGTAATGGACCGAATCACTGTGACCTTGTATCACACTGGATAAAAATACTTTATTTGAGACAATAAAGCACAAAACAATTAGTTTAATTAATAAAATAGTAAAATTCACACATTATTTGACTAATTTGTTTTCATGGATTTGTTTCTGAGTTCTGTGATAATGAAATATTTTTTATACATGTCCTATTACTTTGGAATTAACTTATCATTTCCTTTACTTACATTACTTATCATTAGAACCGTATTTTATCTCAAGTTCCGCGACTACAATTACTTTTTTTTCAATCAATCACACATTTTATGAATAATATGAAAATGTTTATTTTCCTCGTTTCCTTGTTAAATGGTATATATATATACTTATTAATTAATATTTTTACGTATTTTTTTTCGGTTAACAGGCTACATGAGGGTGATCCTGAAACAGGCAACTCCCCTTTAATAGCATAGGAAGGGAATTGAAAAGGGGGGATGCGGAAGGTAGAGCAAGGTAGCCTAGCAAGGGTTAACTAGGGCCCCCAGGCTATGGTTTAAGGATCCTACCCGGTGTTTCACCTAAAGAGATGCAGGGAAAACCCTAGAAAACCTGCATCAGGTAGGTCGGGCATTGGGTACTATTCTCACGCCCTTCCGAATGACGGGAGACGAGTTTGCTGTGGGGACGCAGCATTCCCTTCTCCGTGTCTCCACCAATTTCAGGAGGCAGTTGGCCGACTGATCCAATGGGATCAGCGGACAACTCTTGCCATATGCCCAAGGTCTTTGACCCCAGTACATATACCTCGTAAAATAGGTGAAGGTGTCTCGGCATATGAGAACTTTGATAAAAAAAATACCCAGAGAGAGAGAGAGCGAGGCATTCCCGACATGATCAGGTAAGCCCCGCAGTCACTCTGGGCTATGCAAAATATTAACGAAAAAAGAATATAGGAGAATGAAACGTCAATTAGAATGCGGGTTAGAGGATCACTTTGGTTTTGGGAAGAATATAGGGACAAGAGAAGCAATATTGACTTTGCGATTAATTTTAGATAGCAGGATACGAAAAAAACCGGCCCACGTTCATGGCATTTGCTGATTTAGAAAAAAGCGTTTGATAATGTGAATTGGGCGCACTATTAAGGATTTTGAAGAGCACTGGAATAAAATATCGAAATACATAACGTCTACAGAAGGCAGGCAGCAGTAATTAAAATTGAAGTTCGTGACAAGAAAGCCGTAATCAAGAAAGGAGTAAGACAAGGATGCATTCTGTCGCCCATGCTGTTTAACTTATATATAGAACGGGCGATGAAGAAAGTTAAAACGAAATATGAAAAGGAATAATACTGCATTGGAGGAGAAATAAAAATCCTACGCTTTGTCGATGATATTGTAGTATTAGGGGAGTCAGAAGACTTGAAAACCATAATAAATGTCAAGAAGATTATGGAGGATGCTAGGTATAAGGAAATGAAAAGGCTTGCGTTGAATAGGATAGCATGGAGGATTGCATCAGACCAGCCTTTTTTTCCATCTGCCAAGGCTAGGTAATAAATGTGGTAAAAAGTTCAAAAACATTGCCCGAGGATAAGAACCCACAGGGAAAGGTAAAACAGTTGAAAACGAACACAGAGAATTGTGTTTTTATTTCTGAAATAGTCATAATGGAGACTTTTGAAGGATCATAGAATATTGAGAAGAAAAAGTGCAATAAAATAGTACAATCAAGTATTGAACTATTCTGTTGGTAAGCGCTGGCCCTAAACATATATAAAGAAGGACTCCCATAGGCTTCAAAATCATTAAAAAATATATAATAACATTACTGTTGTGAACCAGAAAAGTATATAATTGGGTTAAGACACTCTATAATAGCAATAAATTAATAAAAATAGTTTTATTAAAAATAAAAAAACTACCTAGCTAACGGCAATGATCTTACAAACCAAACTAGTACCAACTATGTTAAAGGATTATTTAAATACAATTTAAAATAAAAAACAATAAAACAATCTCTTATGAAATTTATTTTCTGTAAATCGCAAATAACATCTTTCACATTTATTAGTCAATGTTAGCAGGTTAATATGACTAAAGCAATGAGATGATTTTGAGCAGACAATGTTCTTAATTACTTACTTAAATAACTGTCTCAATTAATTATTTATTATTTGTTAATTAAAAATGATCTCCCCTTAACGAAATAGATACTATTTTTTTGTTCTTAAGATCATTGTCGTTACCTGTGTATTTTTTTATTTTTAATGCAACAATATTCCATTAATTTGTTTGTGTTCGTATTATTAGGTGCCTTAATCCAACAGTTATGGGTGACGTTCGAAATAATTTAAAAAATATTAAATATAGCCTCAATTTTTAAGGGAATTAATGAATTTAAGAACGTGAACAAACGTTAATATCGTTTCAG
This sequence comes from Eucriotettix oculatus, assembly GCA_034510155.1. Taxonomy (NCBI): domain Eukaryota; kingdom Metazoa; phylum Arthropoda; class Insecta; order Orthoptera; family Tetrigidae; genus Eucriotettix; species Eucriotettix oculatus. Next base: position 72,878,991 of record CM067381.1, on the reverse strand, counting down.
AGATTTCTTTTTGCCTAGCGTAGATGGTTTTGCCGCCGTAGGCAGTCGCATTCTTCCTGCAGCTGCGTGAGTAAAATGTTGGTATCACACAACGTACAGTACAGAAATATAGATCTGGAAACATTATACCATCATAGAAAGGCAGCAACAAATTTCTGAGACGATATAAATCAAAGCAGACAATGTACGCAAATATCACTACGATGTTCTAAGAAATTCAGATATCAAAGGTGAATATATATCAAACATGAGTTATAAACAGTAATGTAAACGTTATATATAGTATTTCTACTTTGTCAATTTAATTGTCTCTGAATTGTCCTGATTCAATAACTTCATAATTATTATTTTCATGGTCAGTGAAATATTATTTGTTTCCAGCAAGAATTATTTTGTAATTAAAACTTCTATTTCGTCTTAAATAATTAGTCCTTAACAGTTTTACTTCTGTCAAACGTTTACATTACTGTAATTATGACTGTCTATTAAAATTTTGCAAACTCAATTTAGTTGTTTAATAAAATTAAACCTTTTGAAACGTTAAATGAATAGCATAAATTTATATACAAGGAAACAATTTCTCGTTAAGTTTACTCAGAGTAGTGAAAAACATTGTTAACAGTACAATTTGGTCGACAGTTATTATACTTTCAGTACCTCGTGAAAGACGATTATTCCTTCCATGTCTCAGAATTTACGTTCCCAGTTTTTATTAGGGCGATAAATAAAATTTTCAGCACTAGCGCAATGGACTGTAAAGACGTAATTAGATCTTGTTTTACGTCAGACGTAAGTTATAAACAGGAAGAAGAAGAAGAAAAAAAACTGTACTCAAACAACGCACTACGGAACGACTCGGAGAAAATTAACAAATTTTCTCTCATTAATCTTTTCAGTGTTATTTTTAAAATGCCTAACGTGAGCCTGAATGACAAATTAGAGAAGGTCAAGCAATTAAAAAACAACAGTATTGAACGAGTTAGTGATTTACGAACTTATATAAAATGCTATGAATTACATTGGTCCTTATTACTCTATTCCATTATTTCATTTTTAATATAATTCATTTAAATACCCATTTTCATTGTAAACTTTAAAAGAAAGTCTGTAGTTATATTCAGTTGATATTATTCATGTTAATACTTGGGACGGTTTCTATTTTATTGACAGCAGTGATAAATAAATAATATCATTCAGTATTTTAAATAATCCTCTTTTGTCAACTGACTCACGAATACCTATAGTAAAGGAAATTAAGCCCTATACTGTAATAACAACGCTCGGAAAATATTAGGAGAAAATAAGTAAGTTATATACCATTGGATATTTTAAATTTAGTCTTAATGAGACCAGCGAATTAAAGGTAACTTAAATAATGCACTGTGGTGTTCGTTGCTTACACCAACAAAAATATTTTTGTACAATCAAATTGTTAAATAATAATAAAAAATGTATTTAATTTGAATATTTTGAATATTCCATTTAATTATAATATTACGTTATCAAATTTCCAGAAGAAATTCAACTCAAATTAAATTTTAGTGAAAATATAAATTTACGAGTAAAATTTAATCAAATTGGCTCAGTCGGTAAAGCAAAAAGAATAATCTACGCAGCTTCTAAATGGCTGCTGCTCCCGGGAACGACGCGGGTGACGAACGATATAATTGTATTAAAAATCGCGAATCAACGAGAATGGTTTAAGTGGAAAACCGGGTTAAAATGCCGTTACCAGATGTTAACAATTGCCTGGTGACGTCGTTCCTGGTTTGCCGTGCTGAAACACGTCTCTTCTCTAGCGCCTCTTCTTCAGCTTAAATCTCTATCAAAATGTCCTCTTTTTGTTTTCCTTACTACAAAACAAAATATTCTTTCTCGAACAATGGCGAAATTAACTTTTCTGCATATAGTTTCCTCCACTGCTCTCTCTCTCTCTCTCTCTCTCTCGCCCCGACCTTCTCAGGAGAGCTCCCCGAACCAACTGTTGAATCTACAATGCACTCCAGGCAATCAATAATGTTGTAGACGGTGACGTTTCCCGCCTACTCGGCCTCACCAAACCATTCTCGTTTTCCGTCCTGTGTACGCTAATAACAAAAACTAAATTATTTTTGCTTTACCCGATGAATGTAAGGGTCATGAATCACCACAGCACATTCATACCGATGTGCTGTATATTTATTGAATAGATACTAAAAGCTGACCTTCGCTCTTGAAATGTTTCAAAATATTACAAAATCGTTGCTAAAAAATGTTGGTATGTAGCGTGGCGTTGTATGGGTGCGAAAAGTGGACGATAGGAGTTGCGGAAAGGACAAGAATAGACACCTTTGAAATGTGATGCTATAGGCGAATGCTGAAAATCGGATGGGTGGATAGAATCACTAACGAGGAAATTATAAACAGAATACGGGAAAAGCGAACTATATGGAGGACTTTGGCCAAAGGGAAGTGATAGATTAATAGGGTACGTTATAAGGCACGAGGGTCTTGTAACATTAGCATTGGAGGGAAGTGTGTGGGGTGAGGACAGAAGAGGGAGAGTAAGGATGGAAACGGTAAGAAGATTTTGGAGGTGGTTTGTTGTGGTAGTTATGAGGAAATTAAAAGGCTTGCGCAAGATAAGTTAGCATGGAGGTTTTCATCAGACAGACCAGTCTTAGGACTGAATACCACAACAACAGCTTACAGTTTTAGTTATGTTTCATTTTCATTTACAAGAATTCCAGAATTAGGTGTAATAATGCAATATTTTTGGGTTAATTCATTTTTTTGATTTTTTTACCGTAACAGAATATGAAAAATGACTTATTGAAATGAAAATTAAACGGTTTAATATAATAATTTGGTAATTGTGGTTATAAATTATTCCTCAAAAATCAATTATATATTCACAACGCTGTGACTTTTAGATTTAATTCAAAGTCAAAGCATTGAACGCTATTAACGTAAGGCGTTGCAGACCAGCGTGAAAAATAATTATGAAACTGTGGAAAAAATCAGATTATTCCCAAAAAACATTTTGCGACTGAAAGCAATTTCTGGTAACCAACACGCTTATCAGCGCGACTCACGTGAAAATTCAATTAGTAATATTCAATTTCGTCACTTAATAACGCTGTTACGGTACGCCTCATTACCTCGCTGAAGGATCGGCGAAACGTGAAAGGGGAAGTCTGCAGTAGCAATGAAATACTGATTTACCCCAACTCCCGCTGGCTGGGCGTCAGTTATTTTAAATATACTTTCATTTTTAGGAAGGAAGGAAGAAGTCGTCAACTCGGCGGAAGAAGTAATAATTACTGGGCCAGGCCAAACATTAGTAACAACAACAATAGGACAAAAGAAACGATGACAATACATTATCCAAAAAAAATATATATGTATAATGGCTCTGAGTCAGAGAAAAGGAAGTGCCTCATTATTGCTGAATCTTAATTGCTATTCCAAGATATTTAATTCATGAAAAAAGGATGAAAGCAGCAATGTTATGGGGAATGTAGAAACAGTATATTTTATTTCATTTACACGTTGGAAGGATTTCCATTAGTGAATAGTCAGGTTTAGAGACGCGCAATCTATAAAGAAGTCAGTCCCCAGGATGGCGGTGGTCTTCTTCAAGGTCAGTTTCCGGTACGGATATGGCAAAATCAACATTAGTGTTGATCAGTTCTCCCTCCTGGGAAGTAGTAATGCACTGACATTTTCTTTTGTACAAATACAGACAGACGGTACTTCAAATCTTTGGAGTGGAAGCAGAAAGTTGTAAACGTAGTCTTGTAGCAAAACTAGCCTCCAAAGCATAATTATAAATCAGAAAAACTGACATTTTCTTTTGTACAAATACAGACGGTACTTCAAATCTTTGGAGTGGAAGCAGAAAGTTGTAAACGTAGTCTTGTAGCAAAACTAGCCTCCAAAGCATAATTATAAATCAGAAAAACTGACATTTTCTTTTGTACAAATACAAACGGTACTTGAAATCTTTGGAGTGGAAGCAGAAAGTTGTAAACGTAGTCTTGTAGCAAAACTAGCCTCCAAAGCATAATTATAAATCAGAAAAACAGAAAAACGTTTTTTTTTATTGAATAATTTACCTTTTGAATCAAGGTTTAAATAGCAATGCCAGAAACAGGGTTACAAATAAATGAAAATTTATTTAAGATGGAGGACGACGCTGAAGGTAGTGAAAGCAAGGGAGTATCGCGGACAGTTGTTAATCACAGGCGCAGAGAGTTGAGAGATATCGTTGCAGTTATGGTTGATCAGTTATGAGCGAGGCAAGGAGAGATCAGTTACCGTATGAAACTAAGACAGCGAGGTTATCGCAAGCCACCAAATCAACTATCAAAAGTACTATTAGTTAACGAATACACAACCCGTCACTGTACAGACAGTTCATTAAACCAAAAATATTTACGTGATGTTTAAAATTCTTGTGTAGTATAATAACAGTTTCTATTAGTCGCTTCACTCAGTTTATTTCTAACGCACTGATCCGATTCAACACACGCCAATATAACTGTGAAAAGTACGTATTCAACAAATATATTGTTTTCTTCTATTCACCACCTGTTTTATGTGGCTGTGTGGTTCTTTACACCTGTTAAGATTTTTCAACACCTCACTGAGGTTGAATACACAGTACCTATTAGTTTATTTACATTTAAACATTTTTCCCATGTATGTTGTTTCATAACAAACATAGTACATAGAGCAATTATAATAGATGAAATAACTGCGAAAAAATTGCAAATATATATATATATATAAATATTTTTATTTTAATTTAGTTTTGTTGCAAATTTAATTTAATTGCTCTTAATGTTTTTTTTCTAATTAATTCTCTGAAAAAATGTATTCTGTTTGGGTCTTTCTATATCTATATAAATATATGTAAATGATCGTCCGTATGTTTGTCTCGAATAGACTCCGAAAATGAAAATATTAGGATTAATAAACGGGAGGATTAATTTAATTATTCGTGAATTTTTCATTTCAATCTATTGCAGACTATATTAAAATAAAATAATATAAAACATAATTTAGCCCATTCTACGGGAAAGGTTTATTCTTCAATCGCGCGTTCAAATCTCCAAAGTGAATGCGATCTGTTTATGCTCCGAAACCGGTAAACGGATTTCAATTAAACTTTGTGGGATTGAAACTGGAATTTTAACTTAATAAAAAGAACGATTTCACTTAAGTATTCGTGTATGTTTCATTTAGATATATTGCAGAGTTCAGAAGATTTTAATGTAAATATTAAATTGCTGCGCGAAAGGTTGTGTGAAAACAAACTGCGAGTTAAAAGTACTATTAGGCGTCTTATAACATTCTTTTTTTAGGGGGGAGCGGGGGTTAAGAGGCTACATGAGGGTATTCATCCCACGTACTGAGTTATTATAAGCGTAATTTTTGGCAGCACAGAGAGAGAGAGAGAGAGAGACGGTGGCCGAGCATTATCAGTCCATATATTGTTGCAAACGTGTGAAAGCGGGACGTGTTCAAAACCAACTGCGAGTTATGAGGTTTGCCGTGAGGTGATCATGAATATATGATACTTTGGTTCCGCGAGAACGATGTATGACGTTAAAGACTTTAAAATCTGTAAAAGGTCATCAATTGTTTTATTAATTTATAGCAAACGTTAAATTAGAATTTTTATATTTGTAACGATTAAATTTTGTACGTATTCCTGAAGTTTTGAGAATTTTAAATAAAATTAATTTTGTTTAACGCCTCCGTTGTATAAACCAGTCCTTAAAATGGTCTGATGCATTCCTCCATGTTAATCTGCCCCGGCTAGCCTTTTCATTTCTACATTAATACCTCATCTCACATCCTCCATAATCGGCTTAGTGTTTTCCATCCTTTGTCTCCCTCTTCTGTTGTTACCCCATACAATTCCTTCTAATGCTAATTTTAGAAGATAACTAGATTATAATATATTTAAGAGAACCCCAACAAATATTAATTTATAATTCCATTGTCAAATAACTTTTCCACTAGAACACAAAAACAAAAATATGTAACGGTATTTTAATGTAAACACTGCATCAGAACGATTATAGAAGAAGCGTAAAAACGCTCAACGTGTTAAGCGTTACTAAAAAGGGATTCGCATTTACTGAACGAGAAAATTCTGACTGTAAATAAGTAAGAAACGAATGTTTATAATGTTTTTTTAATTCAATGGTTGAAGAAATAAAATTTTAGAGAAACTCATTCAAGCCATATAATTTACAATAAAAGTTGATATTTCAATTACACATCGGAGGAGTCAAAGCTTTTCAGTAAGGATTTGTAATAAAATACGGATGAAACATTTAAAAGGGTGATTAATCGTTAAATAATTATTAATAGAAACTTATTAATTTCTTTTGCAAAAGCAAATAACAATTTTGTCTTATTTTCCCTTAGGTAATAAAAAGCTTATTATTATTATTCCTCTAAAAGACAATTACAACAATATATTGTTTTAAATCTGTGAAGTTAGGCAGTCTTATTTAATCTGATTCGAATAAATATTTGGAGGGAAGGTAAGCTGCCGTCTATCATATATCATTATACAAGTTCTCCTTCCAAAAGAAAACGAGTATCAGCTGAAAGTGCTGTATGTATCCGTGCGCAGTAATCTCTTGCCCAAGTGCCAATTACTGCAAAATGTAAATTGAATATTTCGATTATGCAGCGCTTATTAGCGGAAATATTAATACTATATTCCGTGGGTGGTCATTAATGCTTTTTGCCGCAGACAGTTATAGAAAACGCCTAACCTAATCGCTTCTGACCTGCACCACGAAGCGCCGACGTCTTCCTAATTACAGAATACGAAATGAGGTGCGGCGGTAGTATGGGAGTCAGAACGCTGGACGTCGTATTATAAGGCGTTATCGTTAGATCAGACAAATGTGGTCGTAACAATCTCAGTGACTCGGTGATCCATCAACTCCAAGAGACAAGTCCGCCTTCAGCTGGCTGCAGTCTACGGGGAAACTATCTGATTAGCTGGCCTACTTATCTTTTCACTCCTATTTACCTCTCTGGAAACGCCACCTGCACAACTTGTCTCAAACTAAATAATGAATTGTCAAGGTTAGATGACTAAATCGCAAAGAATTTTTCATTGCTTCTCATATGAAGGAAACACTAACAAAGCTTCTTTTTACCTTCTAGCACCCTGTATAAAAATGATGTTATACATAATGGTAGTAACATTTCATTTCAACAAAGATATAAGTCGTGGAAAGTAAATTAGTATCTCACAGAGTGCATTGAAAGCTGCAACTTCTGAGGTGGGATGAATGCAAATATTAAATTGCTGCGCGAAAGCTGGTGTGAAAACCAACTGCGAGTTAAAAGTACTATTAAGCGTTCCTATAACATTCATCCCACGTAATTTTTGGCAGCATGAGAGAGAGAGAAGATGACCGAACATTATCAGTCCATCTATTGTTGCAAACGTGTTAAAGCGGGACGTGCTCAAAACCAACTGCGAGTTATGAGGTTTGCCGTGAAGTTTGCCCTAAGACAAACAGAATTATTATATTGTAGCCGATTCTTACGTTCCTCTGTATTCGAGGATTTCTTATTCCTTTAGGGCGCCAGATATTTTTCATAAAAAAATACCAAAAATTTGATTTTAATAGTTTTTAATTTCAATCAGAGCATGAAAAAAATACATCTGCAGGGTGTGGTCATTCTCTCGTCGTCCCGCCGACACAACCTGCTTCTCCAATCACCCCATGACGACTCACCAGACCACATTTTTGGCCCAAGTTGCGTCAGTTCCCCAACAATTGCAACTCGCAAGCAGTCCTGCATTGTTAAGTGTAACTTTTCATGTTACAATATATATTCATTTACGAGCCGAAACATTATGACCACATTCGTTATACTCTGTTAGTCCACTATAATAACTCAATACAACAGCGGTTCGGAGTGACATGATTCCTGAAGTCTTTGGTAGCTTTCTGGTGCTCGTCTTTCACAATAGCTAATAGCGAAATTATCTTATATTACGATTCAAGTGGCTTGTTGCCGCGGAATCACGTCTTCGATGTGTTCCATCAGTGTTGAGACCAGGAAAACTTGGCGGCCATGACATCAGCTTTAGTTCAGTATCATGCTCCCAGACCACTGTGACACAGTTCTTGTCTGGTGACTCAGGCGGTTATCCTACTGAAAGAGGCCAACGTCGTTGGGGGATGATGATAAGCTTGAAGTGGTTGTCAACAATATGTGCTGAACGGTGATTTCCTGCTCCAACAATGTACCTGGCAGTCATATATGATAATCCCATATTGCATAACAGAACAGGCATGTCTCCGACCTAAACAACGTTCTTTGACGAAGCATTTACTAGCTGTTATACAGTCCTTCAAACTGTTTCCACAGATGTACACGACAGTATTCCGCGAACAGCCGACCAGGTTTGCTATTCACTAGACGGTATTTCCCTTTTCACGGCAGTCAATTATGTCAGTTGATTTCCCCATTTTCACCACGTATTGTATCTGTAATGATTCCTTGCTCATCTCTGCTTCGTTAAAATACTTTACGTACCGCGTCCTTTGCCCGCATTCTCATTTAGACATTAATCAAAATGTTTTGTTTCATCAGCAAGGGATTATATTTCCACCGAAGTTTAATATTTTTATTATAGCTAGTCTTTACGATTTTTTCCAATAGTAAATAATTTTCTTTAAGCGTAATATTCACTACAAAATTTAATTTTATATCTAACAGTATACTATCAGTGAACTTTAATAAAGGAATAACCAAAAAGGTTTCATTTATAATGTCGGATGTTGCCTGAAATTTACCAGGTGACACTTAGAAAAAAATTACAACAAATATGATCGATATTATCAGTTGCAGCTTCTCTTCCTTACACTTTTGCCGTGATTTAATATTAACTCGTTTCTCTATTTTAATCTGGGTTGGAATAATGTATACTTATGACATTAGGTGGTATTTTTTTGTGATGCCAAATTTATACATGGCGTAGAAAATTTCAGTAGTGGTTCAAATGACAAAACTTATCGTTCGACTCATTATGGAAACAAGGAATGTTGCGAGTATATTAGAGAACAAATTTGAATTAATTTCTTATTTCTTGCATATATCAGATTCTTAAACATGCTAATAAAATTAGCAGGCGAGTGTATAATAAGTAGTAATATAAAATGGGTAACTTACGTAAGTGGGTGGAGGAGAGAAATGGCAAGTGTAAGGTTAAACATGTTTAGTAATACTAAATAGGAATGAAGAACTCTTATAGGCATGATAAAAAATTTTCTTGTTTCTATTGAATGGGAAGGCGAAATGTTCGCTAATGCGGCTGAGTAGTCTGAGTGTGCGAAACGTCTTTCTAAGTGCTGTACTCAGTGAGTCATCGGCTGCGAAACACGGCTGTGCAGACAACCGAACGCAGATGCTGGACCGCGTTGGCAGACGACCTACATCTCATCTCTCCTCCTCCTCCACCACCTCCTAACCTAACCCCTTGTTCCGCTACAAAACGTAACATCAACCGCCGACATGGGGAAAATAATTGTACGCTATGGTCTAAACCTGTCTTGGGGATCGTCGATATAAATCGAGATCAAACGATTTGAATTCTGGCTTACCTTCGCAAAAATTATGGTTTCAGTTACCTGGCGAGTTTTTTTTCGTTAAAGATATTCCATCACAGCAGAATAATTCTATGCTACTGGATTGGGGGCAAAAATACAGATGAAACACAATGAATTTATCTAACTGCAGTTGGCTTCTGTGGCTGAGTGAAATGTTGATACAAACAAATTAAATGCATGTAATGACCAAAGAGTCATAAAAAGTTTAATAAGTGCTATGCAATGACATTCCATATTGTACGAAATTTTGACTCCATCAAGTCACAAAAGAAGATGAACACCAATTATTAATTTTTTATATGATTATTTAAGGTCTCATCAACAAGTGGAGTCTTATTAGCAACCGACATTACTTAGGTTACATGTTACATAGTCAGATAGTTTCAAATAACGTCACGTTTATGAAGTATCCATAAGATACAGTAACACAAAATTCCAAGATAACATAAAGTATAAATATAAAGGCTAGTACTGCGAAAGACTGCCTCCGCTTCGAGTCACGTATAATTTAAGCATTCGTGGAATATTCCAGTCTCACATCACATTTTTGAAACAGAAAATACTAGAAACCAGATGTAAATAAAGTAAACAAATAAAAAATGGCTGTGTTGAGTGGAACTCGAGTCTACATTTTTCCAGTCCAACTCTAAACCTGTGGACTTTGAAATGTATAGTCAAATATTAAGTTGATTAATGTGTAACAATAATTCAAAGAAAACACATTTAACAATGGTTAGTAAAATTGTTGCTTTAAAATGTTTAAAACATACACAAAATTATAATTTGACTGCATGCAACTCCAAAATTTTCAATTAATGGCTAAAAGTTATTTATAAGAATTTTAATGGATTGTAAAAGACTGGTCTGTTTTCTGCACCCGTTATAACCGTTTTATAACTTATTTATAACATTCGGCTATCATATTTATTTACTGTGATTTTATATTTCCAAATAAATGTCAATAATTACTATAAAATTTGTTTATATCAAAGTACCACAATGAGTTCTGGAAAACGTGCAGGTTTTTTAAGTTGTAGTGACACAGTAAAAGATTTTGAACAACTCCTGGCGCAATTAAAGCAACGTAAATAGAAACAGAGATTGACACAGATATTAGAAAACGTTAATTCAACAATAAGTGAGCTTATTTATTGTTGAGAGAAATAGAGAAATGTTGCCAGTCATTAAAATATGACTAGAAGCCCTTTCTGCAGCACAGTGGAGTGAAAAATAATGTTACAAGGTCGCATGAAGGTAGAGCTTAAATAACAAATTGTCTCCTATTAGAAAAAAAAACTATAATACTCTCTATAATAATGAAAATTTCTATTCGTGTTCACCACGTATTCATAGTCGTAAACTATTATTACCATTCTTTATGAGCGTCTTAATTAAAACATTTTCATTCGATGTGTGTCTCACGATACCATTGAACTTTATGTATTCATTAAATTAGATCAAAGTATAAACCTTCTTATAATTGGTCCAAACAGCTTTTAAAAGTCGTGTACCATATCCTACATATATCGCTATATATTTTAAAATCAAAAATTAATCCCAATCTGAGTTTGTGTCGAATAAGAATTAATTTTCTGACAGGATGTGAATATCTGAGTGGACGATGAGAATCAATATTGAAACATAATACTAAGTAATAGACGACGGATAATTACCAATACTAGTAGATACATAGACATGAAATTTTACTCTTCGTTTGTTTATTCCTTTCTGTAATGTATAAATCTTAAGTTATAGTTCCAGTTAGTCAACTGAGCGAAGTACTTTTATGCAGATAATTACTATGAAGCCGTTAATAGAACGAAGAATGGTACGCTTTGGATTTTATCGTCGATATTTTTCCTCCTTGCAAGAAGGGATATGTAACGGACCAGGTTGTGTTTTTCCGATTTGATTCCAGAACTAATGTTAATGATTTGGAGAAAGCAGGGGACAAAATACTCTCCAATAATATTATTTACCTTCAGAATTTTGGAGCAGCCATTCACCCCACTTACCACAGATGTTTGGGGAAAAATACCAGACATCGGTGTCGTGGAATCTCAAAGATTTTATTTATAAATCCCGGATCAGCCCGAAACTGTCTATGTTTTACTACCCTGTTTCAACCTTCTTCAGTTTCCCTCAATCCAACTGACTTTCGCTTTGTACCTCCCAGTTCCGTATTTTGTTATGTTTTAACATTACAGCATGTTATGAAACTGTTTATATATTAGTGTCTTAAACTTCTCCAGTTATCACATGATAGGAACTCGATATAGAGATACTATTGTTATATTACAGTTTTGTAAAAGAAATACCTATGAAATTGTGGGTTATTTTCAGTAAAAAATAATTTTATTTTACATCACTTATCCATTGTAGGAAGACGAGAAGGGTGCTCCAGGACCTAATTATCTCTGAATAATGAACGAAAGAGGACGGACCAGAAAGATATTAATGAGTGGCATAGAAATTTGAATGAATTTGAAATGAATGTCAACAGAAGACAAAGAATTATCAATTGACATTTTATAAGCCATGATAAAACAACAACTAGGTTTTCGCTGCGTTTCTTTATCTTAATTTAAGTTTGAGTGCAATATTTCTTCGGGTAAACAGAAAACCTCTTTTACTTTTAATAAGCATATATAATAAATTGCGATTGAAATTCGTGATGTATACTGTTTCCTTTATTTTTTCTGTCTGTGTTTACTTGTTTGCGTTGATTACGTAAGCGTGCTAGGCAAGTTTCTTCGCTCTAGAGAGTGAATGACAATGAAAGCTGCTCCGGAATTATCCAAGTGGAGACAGCTGCTGCTTGCTTCGTCACGGCAGCTGGAGAGATTCTGCAGACGCAGATGCAAGGAACATAAATCCCCACTCGCTTTTACAATGTATACTTTTATCATGTGGGACGGGAATATTTTTTGAGTTGAAATACAAAGTATATTTAACTAGAAAATTGCATTATACTTAGTATTTTCTGTTTCAATTAGCCGCTATTAACAAGATCAAAATACAGCACCTTAATTCCACCAGGGACAGGTCTAATAGGGATCATAGTGTCAGTTGTCTCTTAGGAAGCTCATATTTTTATTGCATTGCATTTTATAGAAATATTTTGAATGTTGAGAGAGGGGAAAGACCTAGCTTCTTTATCCATGTCCTTTAAAGTTGACTACTAATATATATCCTCAATCACCTACTCGCATCTCATCATCCAGGGAGACTTCTCTGTATCAGAGCCACAGATTAATTACCCGTTGTGGTCTACCTCACAATTATTGTCCTCCAGTGAAATTTAATTACTATTCTCTTTCACCACCAAGGAGGTTTTTCTCTCATGGGTTAAACCCCTTAACATTTTTGTGTTTTTTTCATCGCTTGATCTCTACGAGAACTGCACCATAGTAATTCCGATTAATTTTCTATTAACTATATGGATACCTGATGTAAAATAATATTAATTTTTACTGAAACTAACCCAAAAAAATATTTTACCATAATTTCATAGGTATTTATTTTACAAAATTTAAATATAATAATAATAATAATTTCAATGTTATAACTGGAGAAGTTTAAGGAACTAAAATATAAACAGTTCCATAAAATACTGTCATGGTGAAACACAACAAAATACGGAACTGGGGGGTTAAAAAGTCAAAGAGAGTCGTATTGAGATAAACTTATGGAGGCTGCTAAAAGGGGAGTCCAATACGGAATTCCTAAAATCGTTCATACTCTATAACACCTAACTGTGACTAGGCTTGGAATTTTTCCCAAACATCGGTGGTAAGTGGAGTGAATGGCTCTTCCAAAATTCTAAAGGTAAATTATTTGATTGGACAGAATTTTGTCCCCACCACCGAAGGTAATTAAATAATGGATTGAGGAAAATTAAATAACCTGTGGATATTACTATTAGCAATGGGCTTTATGATTATGATGATAGACGTAGAGTGGCTTGGAGTGTGATTGAAAGAGTGTGTATGCAGTAACTAAGAGCATAATTGAGAGCCTATTTCGGTCTGTTTAGTGGTCGTGAATTGAATGATCCAAAGATGGAATGATCTTGATTGTGGATGATAATTACTCTGTTTATAAACATTATTCAGATTTCCTTGTTCTCCTAATTCCGAGTAGAGTGTTTGTTTTTAAGTCTGATTCTATGAGAAGGCCCTTAAATACGGCCCCACGATAATACTTTTCTAAACGTTAGTATAGAAGTAATTATTTTAAATATTATATAAACAGTATATTGTTATCACCATAAAAATGCCGGTTTAGTGAAAAAACTTTGGTTACTAAAATGTATTATATTAGTTAATAAATATAATGTTAATTCATTTTCATCTATTTATTATTTTTTAAATAATTATAAGTCCTCATATTTATTTTAATGCATACTTAATTAATACCTCCTCAAAATTCGAAACTTAATATCATCGACCTGGCTTTAACTTTCATACGTTTGCATGTACTCGATTATTATCTCTTAATATTTTAATTACTTTTTTGTCAGTGTGCTACTTTTACATTTTTTATGTTCCATTTAACAAACAATTTATCGGATTATAATTTCCCTCTTCAATTTTGTACATTTATTAATACTAAACTACTGCGAAATAAATATGCAGGTTGTCGGGAAATTAGGTAATTTTTATCTGTACAACTGCAATTACGCTGAAAGATGAATCTAAAAGTAGTAGAATAATTCTTATCTACCTTTTTTTGAGGCTTTAATGGTAAGTTAATGATTGGAATATAAATAAAGGTGCGAATTTTTCTTTTAGGGATGATTTTTCCTGCTCTGTCTATATTTGTTCCTGTGAGTGGTATAAAATATTTTCTCCTCACTATAATTAATTATGTTTAACTTTTAAATAAAGCGGTGCTACAAGCAGATTTTAAGTCATTCTCAATAATAATACAAGTAAATAAGCAACTGCAAGAGTTCGTCGAAGTGTGTTGTGGGTAAAATTAGCTTCTATCCATGCACCAGTTTGGTGTTCGCGTCTCGTACGGTCATTTGGGTTTCCAATTATTTTTCACAATTAGTTAATTCTAGTAACAATATAGTGCACAGAATTTTTCCTTTTCATTTAATCGTCATGTTGCATTCTACTTTTTTTGGGTTTCTAAGGTCACAAAATATAAAACCCGGTCTTATTATCTATTATCACGAAATAAATTTATTTAAAAAAATAAATTAAAAAGGAACATAAATTTGCAAACAACTGTCCTTAAAATAGCATGTAAATGCACGTGAATTTTTTTTGACTGAAGAGTATTCCTTTTAGCATTAAATCCACCACAACAAAATTCAATTAATTATAAATATAGGGAAGGTTTATATTTGATAGGATGTTACAAAAGTTTTACCAAATTTTATAGTCAGGTCCAGCTCTAAACAATATATATATTGCATGATAGAATCATTTTGATTTTTCATTTCCAACACAAATAACGCTTTCCACGTCATAAATATGTTTCAATGGAGTCTAAAGTCGTATAAATCACGATAGTGCAATTACATGGCAATGTTATGAACATTTTTTGTTATTAAATTGAGACTGAAACTTATGAAACCTTCATGTTTGGAAGTTTGAAACTAATTTTAACGTTTGATAACACTTCTTAACGAATTTTGACCTACGTTTTAATAGTCGTGTGATTCTAAAGTTTCATATCCGAATGAAGTATTGTACCAATATCTGACATGAACTGAGCGTACGAGGAAATTTAGTAAACCCACATACACAATGCATATTGAGTAGTACTTCAATTACCATCAAAGTGAAAGGAAAACTAGTTTAAAAGCAAGAACGTGAGAAAGAATTATATTAATGTGGGTGCAGGTAATTAAAAACTTGAATTTATGGGATCAATTGCTAGGAAAACGTCTTTGTAACGTGTTGAACGCAATGTTCACCCGAAACGTACAGAGATTAATAATTTTAATCCAGCTGCATCGCATCGAAGTGTAGTACATAATAATGCCAAATCTTCAAACTGCGAACTATAAACAACGTTCTTATGAGGTAATATCCAATAGATTTATTTGACAGAAGCTGAACAGCCATAGTTTGTCGACAATTTATAAATCAAAATTTATTTCATCGCGTGCCAGAAAACCCTAAGCACTAAATACAGTGGAACACCCACGCGCTTTCACACTACAGACAAGAAATATGGCTTCGTAACGTCCTCGACATCTCCTAACAAAGGCCAAACACACGTACAGGACATTTGTTACGTATGAAATGGAAGTAGTGTGTGTGTGTGTAACGTGCTATGGCAAAAAAATTCACGAGTTTATTGCAATCCTCTTGAGTATGACGTATCACATGAGCACAATATATACATATATATTTTCTATTCCATTTAAAAAAAATTGTTATATTCATCTTATAAAGTTGTCAGTGACTTTTCTTCTTATAAATTAAATTTATTTTACAAAATGATATACAAGGCCAAGAATCAGAAAGGAAATAAGTTAATTTGAATACGTTTCGTCCCTCAACTTTAGGGACCTCTTCAGTTCTTTAATTAAAATCTTACAAAATTTCATGATGATACTGCAACGTCCAGAGCCGAAATGACGTTGGCCGTTCTTTGTACTTCATTTACTACTCCATTTCTGAATTTTGACCTTTATTTGTATTTTATTCGTTTATAATTTCGGCCCCAGACGTCGCAGAAGCAACACGAAATTTTCTAATATTTTAATTAAAAAACTGAAGAGGTCCCTAAAGCTGGAGGACGAAACGTATTTCAATCAAACGATTCTACTTTTTACTCTTGGTTATTATTTGTATTTTATTTGCAATACCAAGTCAGATTAACTTATTTATAACTATTCCCAAAAAGTTAAAAAGTATCTCAAATTCTGCAACAGAAAACTAATACAGAAACTTGATATACCTGAATGATGATTTTTAGCTTCAACAACAATTACTGGACTTTAAGAAGATAATAGGATAATAAACAACTAGAGATATTTTTATTTTTAATAGTATTTTTTTTACGTTTCTTTCTATTATAAAATGCATTTAACGACTATTAACAAATCTTTCATCCCACCACATTCTGAACAGGGTTCATTTATTGCTTATGTCCATGTTCTTTTAGTGCTCATTAAGTATTTCAGATTTACCTGTATTCTAAATTTACTAGCGTGTAGTTTTAGGAAGTGAAATACAGATTGCAATAATAGCAAATGGATTTTTGTTATGAATTTTCCACATTTGGGATAAATACATAGAAAGAAAGGTGAGTTAAACAATATGAGACGAACAAAGTGGTTTAGTTATGGATTTTCTCGGATATTAAGGTTTTAACCGTCTTATTCTTTGTTTGGCGAATAGCAAAAGAGCATAAGAATCTTGAAATCATTACAAGGAACATGTACAAAAAATTACAGGAATAAGAGTATTATCTGATGAAAAGAAGATAAAATTTACATCAGACTGTAATAAGAGTCGACAATTACTTCTGTCATTAAATTTATTTTAAATAATTATTAATGAATCATTATTAATAAGAGAAACACTAATTGTAATGATCACATTTATTTTATGGAGCTATTGGAATACTAGTAATTAAAATTTAACGTCGTTAAACATAAATTTACACATTTAACAAGGGTATAATTATCTTAAATATAAGTAGCTAAATAATATTGTCATGAACTTTCGGTGAATTTGGGATACATCTGTGCCATATGAGTTAAGGATTTAAACTGAACCCACATTTTTCTCCTACACTAAGTGACAAGGCAAATACATGCAATTTCACTTTCAAATAATATTCTGTACGTAATTTACGATACCTTAATCGTCAAAAAAAATACGATAAATATAAATAACAATACAAACCAGTTGTAATTACATAATTCTGTTATTATTGTCAGTTAAAATTAAAAATAATTTATCAAAGCAGAGAAGTTTACGTTGGGAGAAAAGAAAATTAATTTTGATTCCTGCTCATTTCTTAAGATACATACACGTGCTCGTTTCTTAATTTTTGATATTGACAGAGTTTTTTACGTTGGTAGGTATTAATATAGACAGTAATTAAACATCAAGACAATGCATGGCTTTAACCAGTGAATGGTGTTATTAAAAAAAAACATTAAAACAGTCCATTGGGGCCTTGGACCACCATTATGTAGATTAAAAAAATTCTATAACCAGTGGACATCTCAGAAAATACAATATAAATAAATATTTTGGCCATCATAAATTAACTAATAAATATAACTCCAGACGTCAGCTTTCCAGGAAGAAAAATTCTCACCTGTAAATACCTGAAGTCCAAAACTCTGAACGAAACGTCGTGGAGAACTTAAATCATTTTAAAAAACTGTACACCTTGACTCTGTTTATTTTTAAATATAATATGAGTTATGGACTACCAATCATGATCCCCGCTGCTGATTTTGATTACAAAATTGTAAATAATAATTATCTATTAGATAAGATTTTGAAATGAATTGTGTTGAAATCTACTTTGCGTTCTTTAAATAAATGGTGATAAATTTTGAAGGAATACCGTTGAAACAGTATTTATGTTTTATATATTTATATAAAAAGAGTCTGTTAGTAAATCCAAGAAATATAAATAAATTACATACAGATTACCGGTTTTTCTTTTTATTTGAAAATTTTTGTTAGTTGAATTGCAATGGAAGCATCTGAAAAAGTATCCAGTTTTGTAAAAGTCGTTTTTAAAAAGAAAATTTTTTTTGAGTTGAATTACAATGGAAGCATCTGTAAACGTATCCAGTTTTGTAAAAGTCGTTTTTAAAAAGAAAAATGGTTTATTATAAGCCTAATTATTGATAAAGAGAATATTATTTTCAATATTCAAGTTCTTATTCTGTAACCTGCTCCGTTCGTTACACACTCCTTTCGGACGGATTGCCTCATCAACGAATTTACTGCAACCTCAGCTACTGTCAACTTCGTTGCATTATATAAAGATGTTTAGAAGTGGAATTAAATGAGGAAAAGTTGGATGTGTGATTAAGTGCAGTGCCTCGTGTTGAGTACCTGTCTATGTGGTCGGAGCTGGACCATGGTCTGGGTGGAGGGTTGCAGCAGCTGTTGGGGGTGTTCTTGGGCGTCCTGAAGCCACGGCACTGCTGAAGCCAGCCCAAAGACCTCGCTCTCTTCATGGCTATCACTCACTCACAACACTGAACACACCTCACCTCACGGCACGGCACGGCACGACAACACGGCACGTCCACTTGTCCACCTGCCACGACGGCTACTGGTCCAGTCTCGTACTCCTTCCTACTCCTACGCCGCTTTCTCTTCATTCGCGCACATTCGCGAACACAGCGCGGCCTTCTGGCGAAGACCAGACTCTCACGGGATGCTTTCCACTCAACGTTCCCCCTCTCTTTCTCACAATTTTTGGGAAAATTCCTCACCCAACTATCAACAGCTAATCTCTCTTGACTTGACTGCAGCATTGAATTTAAATAATAAATTGAAGAACTCTATACATAAGTCATAAGAATATTAAAAGACAAACATTTTTCAAGTGGAAGATTATCAAAAAAAAACTTGGACTGGTCTTCTTCTTCTACTGACCTAACAAACCCCAGCATGAACTTATGTTGATCGCACGAATTCCCTCGAATACTGACGGAGGATATTTTCTTTACGATTAGAAAGATACGAATGATTTCCTCCCTTTTATTTCCACACCATTGTTTACTACTTTCTGCATCAAGAGTTTGTTACATTTATCTATAACCAGTTCTTTCCAGATCTCTCAATATTGTTTCCTTCCTAATTAATAACAGCCTGTTATCCCATCATACTATTTAGCTCAAATTTCATTCTTATAGCCCACACACAAGTCAAGAAAAATGTCAGCTATTGGAACTTTTAGGAAAGCCAACCTACTAACACGATGGCCAATACAAGTGAGTATATCAAATAAGATGTAAAATAAGTATGATTGTATTGGTTAGGGTACCAAGTTGTGATTTTTAATTTTTTCCCACTGAAAAAAAAGTAGTATTCTGTATAAAAGATTGGATTATTTCATTCTTCCTCCACTTTCTCACATTTTCACTTTTTTATTTCCTCATGTTTTGCAAAGTTGTCACCCATATTAAACTTAATACTGCCATCGCTTCTTCAACGCCTTCTTATTCACTTAATTCCTCTCCCCAGATCTCTGAAATGTTTTCAAACAGTGGAATATTTTTTGCCTATATACGTGTTACTTTTATATTAAATAAAAATAAATCCAAACAAGTTCAAATATGAACTAACTAAGTTCTTACTAAGGCCACTCCTTCTACTCTGTTGAAGAATTTATGGAGCTGAATGTATCATAGGGTAGATATTTATAATTATGAAATAACATTATTAGAACGCTAATTTTTTAGTATAGGATGTAAAAATATTTACCAATTTTATATATATAAGGTACAAATTGTATGTCTTCTGTATAGAACTTAAGAAAATCTTATTATAAGTTAAAAATTAATGAATAGTTACAGTATATTCTAATATTAATAAAGCAACCTAACTATGTAAAATCTCTGACTCGTGTTCCACATCATCCTTGAAGCTTGTGCTTCTCTATAGGAGGATCTATGGAATATGATTTTATACTTATACAATCATTGTCGCTAATAAACAAAGTACGTTTTGCGAGTTTAAATAAAAATGTCTCGAAAAAGTATCGTAAATGTTTCAAAATTTAGTTCATTCTCCACTTATTTAGTACTCTACTATTTCATCTTCAATAGTTCTGAATTAATTTATAATTAAAAATAAAAAGGTAATTTAGTAATGCCTCACTCGACTTACAACTCTGATTTGATGAGCCTGTGATGATGAACCCAAAATTTTCTCTGTAATTGTTTAAAATCAGTGTTCTGTAGACCCAAGCGTCAACTTATTTGTAAGCTGAATGAAACTGTTCAGAAATGTATTCAATTTTTGAAGAACATAAACCGAAGATATGGAAGGCAAAGTTGAAACCAGGACTTACGAGCAAGATCAGTTTACCAAAATCAATTTGAATCTTAAAAAAGCAGACCGTTATGAGAAGAGTATCGAAGATTGAAAGGTGATGCGATTTTTGGCTCGTTTGTGAGGGACATCTTAGCACCCAACAGCTCTCTGCCCCAGTTCCAGGCGCAGAAGTGAACGGAAATGTGGCGTGACCTTGTTTGAATCCCGCTTGAGACGACTGTACCATTGAGTCTGAGTCGATGTATGGGTTCCTGTTCTGGTACATGCAGCTGTGTAACCGGCCACCGCTGACCCAGGAACAACTGCACCATAAATTCTCACGTATGAATCCAGTCGGAAACACCAGTGAGCAGCCTCAGTGCCCATTGCTCCTGTCAACAAGAATCTTCCAAACTGCTAACAAATTCAAACAGATGAAATAAACTGAACGCAGTCTATATTGGATCCTTTGATTCTCTCGCAGTAGGCGTAGAAAAATAGATCCTATAACTACCCTCTTCTCTGGTATAACTGAAGTAATGCATCGGGGCCCAGAGTGACTGCGGGGCTCACCTCATCATGTCGGGAATGCCTCGCACTCTCTCTGGGTATTTTTTTATCAAAGTTCTCATATGCCGAGACACCTTCACCAATTTTAGGAGGTATATGTACTAGGGTCAAAGACCTTGGGCATATGGCAAGCGTTGTCCGCTAATCCCATTGGATCAGTCGGCCAACTACCTCCTGAAACTTGTGGAGACACGGAGAAGGGAATGCTGCGTCCCCACAGAAAACTCGTCTCCCGTCATTCATAGGGAAGGGCGTGAGAATAGTACCCAATGCCCGACCTACCTGATGCAGGTTTTCTAGGGTTTTCCCTGCATCTCTTTAGGTGAAACACCGGGTAGGATCCTTAAA